>WNYF01000001.1:600000-912662 GCA_021396225.1 Sporothrix inflata
AGATAGCAAGTGGGAAAGGGGGGAAATGCGACGTGCAAGGATGGGCTTTGGGAACACTCCATCTTCCGTCTTCCTCCTGCCATTTTGGGGACGTTTAGCGTACTTGGGAATGTCGAATAATTTACTAGACACTGTGCGGTTCCTTCGCGCGCGCGCACAAGAGGCTAAGTGTCTAACAAGACCTTTCCCGCGCGCCGTCGAGAAACAAAAGAGAAAAAAGGACTGGACAACGACCCAAACAAAAGACCAGCAAAACAGCAAAACAGCGAACATAAAGACAAAGAATGGCTTGGCGGGAGAGCTGCTAATACTTGTCAAAGTAAAGTATCTTACTCTTTCGAACACGAGCAAATTTGACAAGGACTGGCCCGTTCTTCCCGCGAAATAAAGACATTGAGAAGATTATCATTTTTATCAGATCATCTCCCGCCAATCAGCAGATGGCCCTCCAGCGGGTGGTGGCCGATGCGAAAGAATGAAAAAGAAACGAAGAAACGGTGCCTTTGGCATGCAAGCACCCTTTGCTGCTGTGGGGGTTCCGTTTCTCTTTGTCTTTTTTCCATCCTGAGGAAATAGACGAGGGCAACGGTCTGGTGTCTTGCGCAGATGGGCGTTCTGACATGAGACATTGATCACCTGTTGGCACGCAAGACGCAGTGCCTGCCCCTCCCCTACCCTCCCTTCTGTGGCTCTTTCCTGCACGCCACGGCGGGGATCGGCTCGGGCGGTTGCGGGAAGGACAGGCAAGGGTAGTCCTCTGTTAATTACAGTGGGGCCAGAGGGCCCTGGAAACACACTGACCGCTGGTCCCTCGACTTTCTGGGGCAAGGCCCTGTGCACTTTGCAGTGTGCAGGGTCGCAATCCGCCTGTCAAGCAAAGATAAAAATAAGGAGATGCCAACGATCAGATATCCTTGCCTGCAGCGACTTTTCGATTCTACCTTGTGTGCTTTCCCATCTTCGGTTTGTGGTTTGTTGACATGCGCGTCGGCGTGAAGGAGACCGTATGAGTCAAAAGGGAACGAAAAGGCGGTAACAGAAGGGAAAGGAGTTAAACAAGGTCCTGCAGCATCATCTGGCCACTGGCGACTGGCGACAGCACACACCGTGGACAGTGGACACTGATAGCGTAAAGGCTGCAGTTTGTTAATGAAAAAGAGCGGAGAGCAAATGTAAAAATACCACGTTTTTACCCAAACGAGAAGGAACGAGGAAGTCGTGTGTTTCCCTCCAACAGGGAAGGAGCAGCAGCACTTGTGTGTGTGTGTAAGCCTGAGGCGAGAGACGAAGCGGCGTTGTCACACACGCCAGCTGACCGCCTAAACGAGGAAAGAACGAGGGAAGAAGAGAAGGAAGCAGCGAACGCCGAATGAGGGTGGTTGCAGGCGGAACGGGCAGGTGCGAACGGTGGCAGCATCGACGCTCCCCCGGTGTTGCACATGCACGGCTCCTTCCCAGGCAGCATGTTGGTATTACACGAGGCAGGAAAGAGCGAACCTGCTCGCGACATTGTTCTTTCCTACAGGGCTGCATCTTCATCTGCCCCTTTCTCTCAGATCTCCTCTCCTCTTACCTTTCCTCTCTTCTCTTCTCTTCCTCAAACATCCTTCATCCTCGCTGTCATCTTTTCCTCGGCGACCCCCAACCTTTGTCTCTCCCCCCCCCCCCACACCCATCCTCCTTCAAAATGCCCCCCATGCTCTCGTCTGTTGCTGCCTTGACAAATTAAAACAGGGGCCTGCAAGTTGGATCGGGCTGGTGCCTTTTCTCTTTTTCTCTTTTTCTTTCGTTTGCTCAGGATGCAGGCAAGCTGAGGCGCAGGGCAGAGCAAACGGGGCAAACGAGCAAGGAACCGAGCTGCGCGTCTGTTTCTTTTTGTAGTTTGTCGTCTGTCGTCTGTCGTGCTTTCTTCTCTCTCTTCTTCAACCTTTCCTCTCTCTCACCATCCTCTTATTTTCTTTTCCCTCCCTGTCCCCCCTTTTCTCTCACACTCTCTTCCTCTCCTCTCACTCTTCTCTCCATCCTATCCTTTACAATCCATTCCGTCCCTGTTACCAGATCGGCTTTTCCTACCTCCAAATCGAGCGCATCGTCGCCACCCAGATCCAGATCCCAGGGCTGGTCCTTGGACAACCACACGATCATCGAGTCACACAACCGAGCTCGACGACAGTTCCCTATGCAGTCAGGGAATACGATTTCTTACCGTCTGCCACTTTGTCTTCTTCCCTCGACATTTCGAACAACCTCCTCTTGTGCCTCCCCGCCCTCCTCCGAAGCACGACATCGACGGCCGCCTAACGCCGAGTCGGCTCCGACAGCAGCAGTATGACGGACCCGTCCAAGAACACTGTCCACGCCAGCGACACAAATGACACAAGAAACGCCATCCACGACGGCGCAAGTAGCGAGCAAACCGCCCTCCTTCCGTCAACAACATCACCAACACCACCAACACTGACCAGCCGGCCTCGGAGCTACGGCGCCATTGCCACGCCTGACCAGCCTAGCCGTGCCACTAGCGCCGCCAACCCGCACCTGCTAGGCTCTCACACTGTGGACGCCGTTCGCGCCAACAGCACTGCTCGGACCACATCTGTCAGCGGGAGCAAGCGACAGCTGATCAACGCGATCAACGCTTCCTCCGACATCATCCCCAACTCGCGATACGACATCACCGCCGCCGACCTCGAGACCGACCTCGGGACCGATCTCAACTTTGACCCGGCTTTGGATGCCGACATCGACGGCTTGTCCTCGTCCTCGTCCGCCGTCTCCGACTCCGACGCCGACATGCCTCCCCAAACCGCCTTCTTGACCGTCTCCCAACGCCGCCTGGCCATCGCCTATGCCGGCCTGCTGCTTGTCGCCTTCACTACCTCCCTCGAGGCCCAGGTCACTGCACCGCTGGCCGCCTTTGCCGTTTCCTCGTTCCAGAATCACTCGCTGCTGTCGACCGTCGTCGTCGTCCAAGGTGTCGTTAATGGTGAGCTTCGTCCTTCCCTCCCTTCTTTCAACCTTCGTCCCTCCATCAATCGCCAACGTCACTAACCCCCCTTCCCCCCTCCCAGCCGTCATCAAACCACCCATGGCCAAGATGGCCGACGTCTTTGGCCGCTTCGAAGCCTTCCTCGGCGCCGTCCTGCTCTGCGTCACCGGCTACGTCCAGATGGCCTGCTCGCACAACGTCCAGACCTTTGCCGCCGCCCAGATCTTGTATTCTGCCGGCATCACGGGGCTCCAGGTCTTAAACCAGATCTTTGTCGCCGACACCACCGACCTGCGCCACCGCGCCCTCCTCTCCAGCTTGCCCGACACGCCCTTCCTCGTCACCGTCTGGATCGGGCCCTCCATCGCCGCCGCCATTCTCAACACGACGTCATGGCGCTGGGGCTACGCCATGTGGGCCATTATTCTCCCCGTCGCCTTCCTCCCGCTCGGCGGCTCGCTCGCCATCAGCGCCTACCAGTCGCGTACCCATCGCCGCCAGCGCCGCCGCAGCAGCTGTCTCGGCCTGTCCCGCCCCAAAAGCTCGTTGAGCGAGAACGGCGGCGTTGGCGGGGTGGATGGCGGCTTCCCTAGCCTCAGTCGCGCCAGCTCCCACCGTGCCGGCGGCAGTCGTCTGGCCCGCAAGAGCAGCTTCGCGAGCGTCAAGGACTCCAAGGCGTACTCGACGTTCCGCCAGCTTCTCATCGATCTCGACATTGTCGGCATCATGATTCTCAGCGCGTCGCTGTCCATGATTCTCCTGCCCCTGACCCTGGCCGAAAAAGCCGCCGGCGGCTGGGGCAACCCGGCCATCATCTCGTCCATCGTCGCCGGCCTGCTTCTTTTCATTTTCGTCTTCCCAGCCTGGGAGGCCCGTCCGGACTGGGCCCCGCACCCTCTGATCCCGCCGACCCTCTTGCGCTCCACCACCTTTTGCGCTGGTTGCGGTGTGGCCTTTTTCTTCTTCGCCGTCTTCTACCTGTCCGTGCAGCCCTACTTTTACTCCTACCTCCTTGTCGCCCACAACCAGACCGTCGCCGCCGCCGGCCGCATCACCCAGATCTTTTCCTTCACCTCCACCATTGCCGCTGTCAGCGCCTCCGTGGCCATCCGCCATCTCCGCCGCTACAAGGTCTTTGTCGTCAGCGGCGCCTGCGTCTACCTGGCGGGTGTGAGTCTAATGCTCAGGTACCGCACCGCCGATGCTGGCACTTTCCGCCTCGTCGCCACCCAGGTCGCCGTCGGCGCCGGCGCCGGCCTCATGAGCGTCCCCACCCAGATCGGCATCCAAGCCAGCGTCTCCAGCACGCCGCGTTTGGTGGCGGCCGCCACTGCCGTCTACCTCACCATGGGCGAGGCCGGCATTGCTGTGGGTGCCGCCATCTCCGGCGCGCTGTGGGGCCGCCTCGTTCCGGCCAAGCTCGAGCTGTACCTGCCCGAGCCCGCCCGCCAAAACGCCTCCGCCATCTACTCGAGCGTCGTCGTCGCCACCTCGTACCCCTGGGGCAGCCCCGAGCGCCTTGCCATCATCCGCGCCTACCAGGAGTCCATGACGACGCTGCTGACCGTCGCCGTCGCCTTTTGCGTGCCCGTCTTGATCCTGGCACTGCTGATGAAGGACCTGCGGTTCGACACCAGCGCCAAGTCGCCGGCCGCCAATGAAGACGAGGGTCGTGACGGCAATGGTGTCGATAGTGACGACAACGACGGCTACGAAGAGCAGGCCGAAGGTCTTCTCAGCCGCCGCGGCTCGCACCACCAGGCCGAGGCGTCGTCCTCATCGTCCGACACCGTTGCGAATCTGTACATTGCGGACACAGTCGGCGAGCGGACCACTCTGCTGTCGAGCGCCGACGAGGACTGATCTACTCGAAGATATCGATGTGATTTTGACGACAATCTACGAGGAGTGGCATGTTGATTTGCTTTACGTTTTTGTTCTGTTGAGATAGATACCCCTAGCCCATATTTTGTTTTGTTTTGTTTCTCTTTCTTTTATCTTCCTACACAGCATGCGACAACAGCTAGTCGTGCGAGCATTACAAAAGATAGAGATGGGTCCTTTTGGTTTTACTTTCAGGGTTGCAAAAGAGATGATGCATCTTTGCATTGGCAACGGCGTTTTGGGCATTTTTTGGTTGTTTTGATCTTCTTCTCTGTACCTACCTTTTACAGAATCTACATACTGTTTATGACTTGCACATGTCGAGTATCTCCTTTCAACTAGGTGAAGAACCTCACTCACGGAGGAAGGCGATGGCATGGCTTCCCGGTCTTATGTTGCCGTCTTTGCTTCTCAACTCTTTACCTGTCTCGACGCGCATGAATGAGGCGAAAAAGGAGGTGAACGGCAAAATGGAGAGGAAACAAGAAGACTCGACAGGATCCCGGGTGTTGGGTGTCAGGGCAGGCGAACGTGCACGAAAGTCGACATACAATGCCCGAGGCAAAAAGGGAGGCATAGCACCGCTGTGTGCATTGCTCGTGATCGGCACGCCAATACGCCCCCGTCTACTATTGACTTCTTCTCTCTCCTTTCCAATTTTGCCTTTCGATCCTTTTCTCGGTCCTATTCTCTTTGTTGGTCGCTTTGTCGGAAGACAGAGAGGCTTTGGCGCAGTTTATGCCCCGGGAAAGAAGAAAGAAGAGGAGTTATGATTGGAGGCATAGCTATGAAAGCGAACAATATCACACGCCCCGGGTACCTCCTGATATAATATAAGGTCCACAACAAGACAGCAGAGAGTGCCTTCAAAGGTAGAGGGACATATTGCCATCTTCACTTTCCTGGAAGTGATATAGAGACTACCGGCTTGAGGCTTTTGTACATCTGTTAGCTTTTGCAGCCTTCCGCCTATGACCATCCTACTATACCCAGCCTTGTTTCAGAAAGACTAGAAGAATAGAAGAGTGGTATATATATGGCTTCTATCTTCGTTGTATGACAATAGACAATTCGCATTGAACCTGATCTTTGGACAGCGCAAGGGGTATATCAGAACCAGAACGGGTAAAGAAAGAAAAAACAACAAGGAGAAATAGAGAAATACGAGAATAGACAGTGATACCAGTCTTTATGGACGAGGAGCGTCCATACTGTTTATGCTTAGCTCGCCGCTGTGCAATGTTCGACTCGCTCCTGCTTGGGCATCGTAGTCTTTATTCCCGTATATACTTGTATTTTGTACGGTGTACACTTTAGCACTGTGCATCAGATCCAGCCTTCTTTCGTTCTATCCCTCTAAACCTTTTTGGTACGTTTGTTTACGCCCCCTTATATTGCCACCCAGAGAGTGCCACTTGCACACTTTCAGTACTTGGTTGAACACCTTACCCGTACGAGGATACCCAACTCCAAGACGGGCACATGTTCCTTCTTCTCTTGGACAATGCACTGCCCTCTTGGATCAGAACGCTCTGTGTTCTGAAAAAGGCTAAATATCCAGAAACAGGGACAGTGGCAAAGACCCCAGAAGTGCAAGAAATGTGAGCTTGAGAACAAAAGAAAGAGAACGACAACCGTGACCCGGTGTCATACTTTGACTATTTGTATTTCACCAGGAGAAATAGAAACCATTGTCTTGGATTCCGAGACGTCAGCACGGCCAAGCAACACGTCTGTGTCGTTCTAGGTCTTGTGGCCTCTGTGAACATTTTCTCTCACAGCCTGCATTCAGCCTCTTCTTCCTTTGGTCTCAGAGTACACTCCTTTCCCGGATGTTGGAAAGCTCTCTTCTTTGCCCTCTTTTTCTCTCGCTCCCGCTCTTGTCGCCCAGCTTTCCGTCTTGAGGGAGGCAACGCGAGACACAAGATCAAACAGGAACATGAGAAACGGGAAAAAGAAAAAGAGGCAAACGGCTGGCGGACGCCACTCGAGACACTCCATCGTCGGTTCACTGCCTCATTTCCTGTTTTCCGTCAGTATTTGTTTTTCTTTCAAAGTGTGCCGACTTGACGGGGTATAAACGAGCGGGGAGAGGCAACGGGATGCCAATTATGACCTGACAAAAACTGGTCGAGACATGCCTGGCCGGTTTTCCTCCTTAAGATAACATATCAAATTTATCATAAGATAATGGTGGAGGCGAAAAAGTGGCAACGAAAGAGAGAAAAAGGCTTGAATACTGGTCAACCTTTGTCGTATTTATGCCGAGCCCTCCGGCTGAAAGAGAAAGATGGGGCTGAAAGAGAGAAAGGAAACTGCCTCATCACGGAGGGCGAATTCTTCTTGGCCTGGTTTCGTCCAGCACGTCGCCTTGTCTCGATGACAGATTCCGAGAATGAGGAGACGCAATCGGGAGAAAGAGGCCAATGCTTCGCACGAGCCACCATGAGACAAATGCCAATCTCCACCAAGAGGTAGCAGTAAATGAGGGATCATGGTATTTGCTTGACCCCGTTTACCAGACTCTCGACAGAATCATGACGACTTGTCAGACTTTTTCGGGAGCGAGTAAGCTTTTTGCAGCCTTGTCCTTGTGTGTCGCCACATATCTAGCTAATTAGAGCCGTATTACCCAAGAGTCTAGACACCTAGTGTCGTGAAAACGCTGATTTTTTTTCAAGTTCGATCTTACCTCTTTTTTCCCTATTCATTTGCATTGTCATGCATGGACAAAACCAGGCATCTGGCAATTTGTTGAGAGTTGTTGGGATCGAGTCTCGGAATAGAAAAGACTAGTTTCTTTGCTTCCTGTGTCTCAAGACGAATAGCCAGAAAATTGGAAAGGTGCCTAGAAAATCAAAAGGGTCCTATTAAGAGATCAACACTCTGGCCTGTATCACTAGATCTGTAACAGAGTCGAGGGCAACTGAAGAGGGAAGAAACGGCTTGCCGTCGCCCGGGTGTCGGCAGCCGAGACACTGTCCAGGCTCCAGGAGGCACAACAAAAGACCGGGAAACATTCGGAGTTTGGAGGAGAGATGGGAAGAGAGGTGTTTGCAGAGTTGAAAAATAAAGAAAAAAAGAAAAAAAGACCGAGAGGAAGATTTGGTATGGCTCCACTTGGATGCTTTGCCATCATATATCGTTTCCCAGTATTGAGGCGCTTTTTCTGTCACGTTCATCAGATAGCCGGAATCCACGGGTAGATATTGCAAACATCTGAACAACACATGAGACAAGAGCAGGACGGGACCGACGGCACCCCTTCTCTCCTGTCTCCTCATCTTGCTGGTCTTGCGTTAGAAGGAGTTGCTGAACTGGGAAATCGGGAAAGGCAAAGAGCATGTTTTGGCCTGACTTGAGCCGGGAGAGCTCGGCCGGCTCAATCGATATTTTTGTGGCAGAGAGAGAGCAGAAGACAGAGACGACCATAGCAGCCGCAGAGCAAGAAAGCTGCACGACAAAGCATGCTAGAATCGACCTCCTCGGCTTGCCTCGAGTAGTTAAACATAGCCTCGAGTTTTCTGCATTTTGTGCCGTGCGCCGACGATAAAAAAGCCGTTGCGACTGGTGGAAACAAACGGAGAGTATGCAAACGGAGGGGGAGAAAACATCGAGCATCGTTTCTTCTTGCGGACGAAGGGAAGGCTTGTATATAAGCTTGTGCAGGCGAGCAGGCCAGAAAAAGACCAGGGAGGGGAAGGCTGAGCCAAGAATAACACGAAAGGATATTTGGTGGCCGTAAATAGACTGACAACAGCAACAGAAAGGCGAGTCAACTGCAATAAGACGAATAAGGCGGGAAAAGAGTGCATGTCCTTGGTTTCAGGATGAGGCCCCGAAAATAAACAAGCCAGAAAATGCCAATAGCTCACAGGGCCGTGCAAGAGGTGTGCGCGTTGTGTGCTATTGTGCTACTATGCTGATGTTGGCGATGGCGATGGCGTTGGTGCGGCCGCGGCGGCGTGTGCGTGCATGGTAACGTTGCAAATCGACAAGCCTTTTAAGACCGGAAAGAATTGGCAATCAAGGTTAGTATAAATATATTCCAATAATAATCAAAGGGCAGAAAGGGGCATCTTGCCCTGTGTTGGATCTTCTTGCCGATTTATCTTTGGATTTTTCCAGGCGGCTGGAATCTGTAATATACTCGGTTCCCGGTTGGTCAAAGACGAGAAAGAAGCAAAAGACGGGCGGGAGGACTTGAGAGAACAAAACGGCAAGAGAGCGAGCAAAGATAGACAGGAGAAATATAGCAGGCGAATCGAAAATATACGGAAGGAAGGGTAGCTAGGCGGCAGCGGTAGTAGATGGCAAGGCAAAATGCAAAAGTAGGCGAATGAGGTGACGGCAGCCAGACAAGAACAATCAAGATAAATAAGGCGCGGCGTTTTAGGCACTCGCCTGAAGGCATGGGCCATGCATCATGGTAAATGAGCTATAATGAGCTGTACTCCTGTGTTAGCATCTGCGTTAAGGATGATATGTGTGATGTGCATGCCAACAGCGAGATGCATCACGAAATAAATGAAAAGCTGCTGCTCTTTCCAGGAAACTGGATGGCAGCATATATTGCCCGCACAGCTTCAGATTGAAGACCTGGCAGCCCCCCTGTAGGCAGGTATGAAAGCGATGGTGACATGCACACAATATCTCTGAAAAGAAAAGGGCCAGGGCAAGCCCCCGATATGGTGCCGAAATTGCGTTTGCCAAGTCAACTATACTTAGCAGGGCCAACAGAAGCCCGCAGGGGAGAGCGGCTCTGAGAAGCACGCAGGACTAGTCAAGGGACCGAGGAGCAAAAAGTTACCCGGGTTTTGTCCTTGTGCGAGGGCGCACAGGCTTGCAGCCGGTGTCGAGACTGTTCGAGAAATTTGCCGTATTGGGATGAATGGCTGGGCCGCTGGCTGACGTTTGAAAAAGTAAATAGTGGGCCGTAGCTGCATCGTAACTACATCAAGACAAGATACAAATTCCTAACTGTGCCGGACTCGACCGACATCTTGCCTTCATTGGAGACAGAGACATCAGCCGAAACAACGTTGTCATGTGGAAGGACGGCGCAGAGACGTAGATGTGCAAAAATATGAGATGAAAAGAAGATATGCGGAGACTTGTCAAAATCAAGCTGGGTGGGAGAAGACAGAGATGGCAGGCGGACCATTTTTCGACGTGCAATGTTTTTGATGGTCTTGCTTCTCGTCCTTGGATGACGGTGCTCCATGAAGCGGACAACCTTCATCCGGACTCCAGCTGGGAGTTGGGATGGCAAGAAAAGGCATCGGAAAAGTCTGTACTTGAGACGATTTGTGGGGGTCGGGGTAGGAAGCATGGGGACTCCTTCTCGAAAAGAAGAGAAAACAGCGATTCCCAGCATTTGCAAAGACATGGGATGAATGGATCCTCATGTCTGAAGTGTGTGTGCCTATGGCTGAACGTTAGAATGAAGAATAAAGGCAGAACATCATGAACCGCATTTGCATGTCGAAGGGATATGGAAGGCAAATAGAATGAATACGAAAAAGTGAGTTGGACGAAATGAGCTCACGAGGTGCATCGTATCTCGTCCCATCTTCCATGTAGAGAAGGATCTGAAGATCAGAATCGTGGTGCGGTCGCCAATTCCATGGACAAACTCGAAGCAAGTAGACCGGATAGACTGGAAGGCCTTGGTGGGCTTGGTAGATAGATTGGCTAAATTGGAAGAATCCGTAATGGAAGACTGGCGAGACTGGTAGAAGGCTTCGAGAAGGTCCTTCATCTAAATTAGCCGCGCCTGCAGATATTGGCCAAGTTGGACGTCAAGGGAGACAGAAACAAAGAGAGACTGGTAAGACGGCGGTAAAAGGACGGCAAAATAGCAGTGCGTGGGTAAAGAGAGAAAGGAAAACAAAAACCAAAAGGGAATCGGGGTGATAAAATGGGCAGGGCGGGATGGGATGTATGTAGGTCATAATAAGGTGAGCAGGTGGTTTAGGGTGACATTAGCCGCCGTTTCATATTCGGCATCCGCCGTTGTCGCTTACGCCCCCCGCGTGCACGCCCCGGGTTCAGCATCGTGTTTTGACGCAGCGGGGACGGCTTGGCTGAGATAGATCGGCCACGCCAAGAACCCGGCAGCTGCTGGGTGCTGGGTGCTGGGTGCTGGCGCCGTCATACCAGTTTTGAACATTGGTAGCCTGTGCTGTATGTTTGCTGATTTGTTTTTTTATCCTTTCTCTTTTTCTTTTTGGTCAGCTGCACTCATCATACAGTGACTTCATCTCGTGGTCGCTACTCTTAGGTCCTTGAAGATCTCGTTGGTCCCTTGCCGATTGCCAGCTGAAAATGAAAACAGCCGGGGACCGAGACCAAAAGTGCAGACCTCTGGATGGCGGCATCGTCTCTTCCTCTCTCGCACCGTCACCCATGGTTAGAGGCAATGCTCTGCGACTTCTAGAAGGATAGAATACGGGGAAGATGGAGGCAAGAAAGGCGAAGGGACGGAGAAGGCGAGAAATGTTGACCGTGACCTAGGAAGCTCGTCTGATCTAGTGTTAGCAAGGTCGGATGGCAGGCAACCCGGGGCAGCATGGAGGGGAGGTGGCATACCTACGCCTGTCTTGGAGGCAATTTAGCCTGTGTTTCTGCACTTGCGTTTGCATCTGCATTTGCATCTAAACCTGAGCCTTCATCTTCAATTGCAGCTTTACGCCAAGGCATATAACGTGGCCTGGCTTTTTTGGCTTCGGAGGTGGTGCAAGTAACTGTTGGCCCTCGTGCCCATCATTGTCGGCGTGATAGCCATGCCCGCTGCAATAGGCCGACGAGAGTGGAAGTTGGCGGGCAAAAGGTCTTAACTTTTCGCGAACTCTCCGGCGCTTTGCTTCTTCAACTGTCTGCAATAGAATTAACCCGTGAATCATAGGACGAGGTCAATGAAGCAGGCAAGAATGTGTTTTACCTGTACATACGACCGAGCATGCCGCAAGTGCTAACCAGGAAGAGGAGGAAGCGAGAGGGGGGTCAACGCTAAACGAAGCACGTCCTATTTTCAGACATCGTGTCTGAATAGGCATTTCAGCCAGATGTCTCAAGCTGGCTGGCCGCCAGCACAGTTGGCATCTGGTGCACATGAAACAGTGCTCCCCTTTGGCTATTTTGCAGCCTTGTGTGTCCTCGTGTTTCTTGTTTTCGGTCGTGCGTTGCGGTGGATAGGTCGCAGGTATTTTTTGTTTCTAGTGTCTTTTCTCCCACTGTTAGCAAATGCACACCTCGATCTAGAACAGACCTCTTCGCCTGAGAAACAAATTTTAGCCGGACTGTAGAAGGATGCCTTTTCTTACCTCTCTTCTGTCATGTTGACCACACGCCCCCTCCCCCATTGCTCGTTTTTTGCTCCCTCTCTGCCCCATCTCATCCGTCGGCTTCTCTCGTGCCCGTACGGGTAGCTGTGAAAGGGTTTCGTCCTGGTTCTTGGGTGTCGGCCACCCGCAGCCCGTTTCTCGTTGCCTGCTGCGGTCGGCGAGGTTGTTGGGGCATTGCGGGTTGCATTCGCATGCGGACAAGTGCTTGGTGGCGAGATGTCATTGTTTCTGTGCCGTATGGACGTCTGTTGGTGGGTTTTGTTTCCTTTTTTCCTCTCCCTCGTAGATGCCAGCCTGATACTGTGGCACAGTCGCGCATGTCAGGGCCGGCGGCGTGCGGCGCAAGACAAAAGGGCGGCTATAATGGGAAGGCTGCAGCCAGCTGAGCATGTCGGACTTTTGTCGTTTCCATTGGCGATGAAGCCCCATCTCTACGGAATGGGAGGTGAGAATTGAGAGTGTGGGAGAAGAGAACGTTTATTTTGCTCGCCAAGTGAGACGAGAGAACTAGGGGTGATATTGTTTATTTTGCTTACTAGGGAAAGTGCAGCTCCGTCATCGCGCTTTCCATATGTGGATATGGCCACTCGTTTACGTCGTACGCAGCTCCATCTTGTGATTACCTCCGTCAAGGAAAGAACGATGGGACATGAAGAGAAATGAGAAGGAGGAGCACCCCGAGTCCTTTGCGCCTACCTCATAAATGGACATAACACTTTCGAGAGCGAGTCGTTCTTTCCATATCGACAACTCATGCTTACAGATGGGCATCCACGCGCCGGTTGCTCCCTAGGGCCGGTCAGGCCTAGACCCGTCCTTTTTCTGACATTTATAAAGGTTCAAAAAAAATGGGAAGGATCGAGTGACGTCCAAAAAAAGGGTGTAGCGGCTATGTCTTTATTGCACTTCGGTACTGCTGCTGCTGCCCCGTAGTTTGGTTTACTTTTGTCTCATTCTGCCTGTTTAATTTGTAGATAGGCAGACGGGGTAGTTTTTGGCGTACAAACCAGAATGGCCCAAATAAAAATAAGAACAGTCGACACCACGCACTAAAATAAATCCACCAAGAAGCCAGAGCACGGGACTGCCGGCGGCGCAGGTGTTGTTTCTGTGGTTTCTGCGGTTTCTAAATGAGTGCGCGGGTGTGCCAGCCACTCTTTTGTCTCCCCTCTCTTTTAATAAGCCCCCCAGACAGGCGGGCGGGCCTGAAAGGCGTGGCTTACTTGTAGGGCACACACCCTCTTCTGTTTATTGCAGGCACGGCGTTCCACGGCGTGCCACCCACTGTATGGCCCAGAACCCAATTTGCGGAGTTGAACGGGCTCATCTCGGGACCGGGAGGGTGCAGGCCTGGGCCTGAAGGCGGGCAGCCTCGGTCCCTTTCCCGTCGTTGGTCAGCATCCATCCACATCCACTGCACAAGACTCTGTGTTTCGGGCTTACGACGTACTTGTGTCTTACAGAGTCCCGCGGGCTGTGTGCTGTGTGCTGTACCATCTCTGGCCGGTTCATGGTCAATTCGAGGCCCACGGCAAGGCTTCGACCATCCCTACGATCCGCTACTTTTTCTGTCTTCCATAGGGCCGAATCAAAAAGGGGGATTCGTGATGGCATAGACGAGGAGAGGCCGAGGGTAAACGGACTCCGGTCGGCAAGGAGCCAGCCCCGTCACCGTGACGGACGTTGTTGGGATGTCCGCCAACAAACAAAAAAAAGAAAGAAAAAGAAAAGAGAGACACGTGAGGGCGGAACGAACCGCTGAAGATGCTGTTGGCGTGTGTCTCACCGTTTCATAACGTGTAAAGCTAAAATAAGAGCCCCCTGGCTAGTGCCATTAGAGTGAGACAAGCTGTCTGGCTGTATTGAGTGCCGCCGGGTGGGGGGAGTGCTGTGGAGATGCCCGTGTAAGTCGATGGCGCTATGAACCCACTGCGGCCAGGCGGACCGAGCTTTGAGTTCAACATCGCATCCCGGGTTTACTTTGTCCTATTGCTTCTTGCTTTGCCTTGTGCTTGATCTGGCTGCGTAACAATGGCCCGTCCACAGAAGAGGGGGCAGGCAACCCATTGGAAGGTTGCAAAGAGAGAGGGCCGAAGAAAGGAAGTCAAAGCACCACAGCGACAAAACGAAATCAATGGACGGTTAAGCTGCAGGATGAGTAGGGTTGCAATGAACTGTGCAGATAGACGGGCAAAAAGGACCGGTTCATCACCATCTGCAGTGGGAGGGAGAAACAAAAATACGGGAGGAAAAAAAGATGAAAAAAAGAGAGAGAGAGAGAAAAGCTCGGGCCTGTCAGTACGACAACGGCAAATCGTTTTCATGCACGTCGAGGGCCAAGAGGAACGAACAAGAGGGGAGACGACGTGAGAAAATCGTCTGCCGTGGACGAACACGTCGTGGCCAGCACAGAGCCTCTCTTTTTCCGAGTGACGATGGGCGCGGTGGAATCAACTGCAATTTCACGATCTCCGGTCTTTTTAGGGTATTTTTTTTGGTCCTTTCCCTCACAAGACCAATAAACAATTCCGTCTCAGGGTCTGGTCCTATAAGGAGAGAGAAGGAATGCCAGGAGCCCGGGCTCGAGAAGACGACCGTCGGCTCCGTCAAAGGCCTTGTTCACTCACGGAGAATTGTTTTCTGTGATATTCATTTACGGCGCTCGAGAAAAGGGCGGATACGTGTGTCCGGTATAGCAGCTGAACCAAGGGCCAAGGGCGCAGCAGAAAGCGAAAGGCTGGCTAGTATGACGAGCATGACAGAGACGAGAGCAGCAAAGGGCCGCCGAAAGGCATGACCGCCGTTATATGCGCTTTGCCAACAGGCTAGGCCCTAACGGAACCTGCCAGCACCGCAGATTTGCATCGTTCGGTGGCTTTGATTCTCCGAGACGCAGCAGTCGTAGGCGGCGAGGGGGGCAGGCACTATCGAACCAGAGTTAGTACTCCGTAGACGGTTGCTAATAAGTAGGGGTTTGAGTGAACGGCCCCATGTTGCTGGTTAAAAAAAGAACATGGGTGGGAGGGGAAAGGGAGGGAGGCGGCGAGGGAAAACTCAGAAAACCCGGAATCAGGGTAGCATTGGGCGGTCTGCTACTACCAGAGAAAACGCAAATGAAGAACGGGAGCAGGGAAAAGGAAAAGAAAGGCAATACAAAGGTACAACATAATGAACGCAGCTGTTGCAAAGCCCTGTGCACTCACTATCGCTGTCGTCGTGTGCCGTGTCGAACCAGGCTCATCCTTCTGTCCCCTGCTTGTTAGAGCGCGCATACAGACATGGTTCAGGCCCAATGCCGGCCTGTCAAGGTCGAGGGTAGAAGCAAAGTCGGAAAAAAGGCGAAAGAAAAGCGGGATGGGCAACGGAAGCATATGCACGATTGCCTGGCCGTAGCTGCATTGTATGTGCAGTTTTGCAGTTTTGCAGTTTTTGCAGTCTTCTGTTGAGCTGTGGCCGAGCCTGGCCTGGCCGCCTGTCCATCTAACCAATCTTTCACAACCAGGAATTGTTTTCCATTTTCTTTCGACCCTTGCGTTGTGTTTCTTTTGACTTTTGGTGTCGGCGAGGCCGGCCGGTTGCGCCGCCTCCGTTTCCCAACGGCAGAAATGGCCATGACATCAATGCCACAACGGTAGCAAGAAAGGTTAAGAGAGGGGAGGGCCGTCGAAAGAAGAGATGCACGATAAAGAGGCCGAATAAAATGCTTCATACTCGGGCGTCGACTATTGGCCGTTTTCTCTCGGAGACTTGTTCACCGCTTGCCCATAACATATGTGTGATCCATGTGTAGTCCTCATCCTTTTCGTCGTTTTCAGTCTGTTTTTTGTTCTGCCGACAAAAAGGGCCCCGTGTCAAAGCTGCGTTGAACTAAGGTTCTCCATTGTCTTGGCGTCTGGAGAAGGCCACCCTAACCAAGTCCTCGCTGACACCTCGTAGAATTTTGTACCCTATCTGAAAACAAAGCTAGAGGAGGCCCGTGTGTTTTATTGAGAGATCTTGGGAAAGGGGGGACGAAGAGGCGGGGAAAGAAGCATAAGAAAGGACATATCTGTCTGGAAAACTCGGTATGAAAATAGAACTAGTGTCTCTATGCAACACAATAGAGGAATAAACGTGACATAAAAATGTGAGTACTGTGCGTGGTCTAGACGCAGAGGGAGAGGGGGAGAGATAAGAGGGGGGCAGGGACAAAAAATTATCAAGCGCTCAAGCACCATCTGGACCCAAGAACCAGTAAACCAAGGGCAATCAAAACGGTTCGAGCGTTGCTGCGCTCACGCAAGATGTACGACCCTGCAGTGGTACGGTTTGCGACTTTGTGGGAGGCAGCGAAAGGAAAATAAAAAGCTAAAAAAAATAGCTAAAAGTGAGGTGGAAAAGGCGAGGGAAAAGACGTCGTAAGCAGGGCCCCGGTATGTTTCGTGCGAGTGCTGCACGTGGTGGTGTTGTGGGCGATCCAGGGGTGAATGAAGGCTATCGAAAATAACAAGAGGTTCGACGAGGCATCTCCGAGCTAGTGTTGGAAAATATCACCAAAAGCAATATCTTGTAGGGAACATCTGCAGAGTCATGCTTTTCTTGTTTTGTTATTCTTTTTTTCCTGTTCTCTTTTGCCACTTTTGCCACTTGTCGTCTGTAACAGGTTTCGTCTAAACGCGGGAGGAAGAAGTCAAAAAGAGGAGAACGAGGGAGGAAGAAAAGAAGAAGCATTCTGGGGGATCCGGTAGCCAAGACGGGCTCGGAAAGACAGACGGCCAGACTTCCAGGCCTTTCCCGCTTTTCGATGCCGCTCTCACAACTTATTTTCTTCTTTTCTTCTGTTCTTCTCTTTTTCTTTTCTTCCTCGTGTTCTTCCACTTCGTCTTCCCTTTGTTCGTCTCGTCTCCCCAGGATTTTCGCATGGCCGATTGATGTGCTCGTCAGAATTGCACATCACCCCCATCTTCTTCATCTGGACAGTAAAGCCGGACAGCGCCAGCCCAGGGCGAGCAAGACAAAATGGCCCGTCCACGCCAGGCCAGGTCAGGCCGGGGTCAAGGTTTGCCTTGTATGGCGTAAAACGGGATGACTGGCAGCTGGACAGCAAGACGGCAAAACAGCAAAACAGAAACCAAAATTCCCATGTAACCTTCTGGGCACCTATCCTCCGTGAGTCCATGTGTTTGTTGACAGGGATGATCCCTGGCCCAGGCTCTGGGGCAGCCCATGCTTCGGAGGGTGTCCCCGTCGTATGAAGTCGCCGTACCTGTTCAAATTCAGTGCCAACAGCCAGGCAAAAGGCAAAAAAGGTCAGTCAAGCAAGCCAGACCTGGCCTGGCCAGCCGCGGCCAGCGGCACGGTTATTCTTAACGGTATTACAACGCACGAAGCATAATAGTGGTTCCGGTCAGAAAAGGGAAAGGGAAGGAAGAAATCCAGTGCGCAGAATAAGAAACACAAGTACCTACCAGAAAAGGTTTAAGCTGCGTGTTTTCTTATTATTTATTTGCGTTCTGTGCGATTTGTTCTGTTTGTACGTCGTACTGCTGCTCTTGTGTCGTAGTCGTGCTCGACTTCCCTTTCGAGTAAAGTCGTCGCGCATCTGTCCAATGGGCGACCGTAGCGTCCACTTATACTCGAGTTCTTTGCTGATGCATTTTGGCCTTGGCGAGGAGATGGTGAGAGAGAGAGACGACGAGCTGGTGATCTGTGACAATTTTCTGCCTTTGCTTTCCCCTCGGAATCATCAGCTCCTTCCTCGTTCGAGGCTCGCATCGCAACTTCCCTTATCAAGACCCCCACCCCAACGCTCCTTCCTTATGCTGGGTCTTACCCCATTTTCCCCATCGCTCTTCTCTTTTTCCTTCTTTCCTTCCATGTTCGACGATCATTTTAGCTGCGCCCTGCTCTTGCCCTGTCTCCGTCTCCGGATTGATGCGTGCGCTCTCTTCGTTCGTCGCCGGCTTGCCGTATGCTGCTGTGCCGCCGACCTGCTCAGGGATCAAAGCAAAACCCCAGCCAATGGCTTGTCTTGGCCGGCCTCTCTTTTTTCTTTTTTTCTTTTTCGTTTTTTGGTCTTGCTGGCTGGCGATGGCGTATGTGTGTAGTTTGCCCGTACCTCAGAATCGCTCTTTCTGGTTCTCCTGGGGTCTCTTTCCGCTCCTGCGTCTACTCCACCTATGCGGTGGTTTTTACCTCTTGTGCTCCTTCCCTCTACCTTCTCTTGACCTTCCCTCACTGTGTTCCTTCCTCCATTCGTTCTTTCCATTTTTGTGGTTCGCCTGTTCGCTCCTGCTCTGTGTTTGTATTGCTCACCTGCTCTCTCCATTTTTTCTACCTCTTATGCCCTCCACCTTCGGTCCTTCCTCTTTCCTTTTCTTGCTCACTCGGAGCACACTGGCCGCAGCCGTGCCTGGACTTGCTCCGTCTATTCCTGCTCGTAGCTTCCCTCTTACCGTTTGCATTCCATCACACCTTCACACCTTCCTCACTGACTACTCAATTGGCACTCCGTACGTTAGTCTCTGTTTCGTGACCTGCCTAGCTCCTTCCTCGACGTATTACCATACATCCAAATACTAGACACTCACAAGTTGCCTCGCTAGGCCAGCTGTGTGTTGTTGGTCGCTCTCTCCTAACGGGTAGTTTCCCACGGCCGTTTTACACTCAGTTCCAACCGCCGCCCTCCCTTCTTTCCTCCTGTTGCTCCTCCACGCCCCTGCGTTTGCATCACTTTGTACCCCCCTCTACCTTGCCCTTTCCCCTTCACACCCCTTCTTTCCTTATTTTGATCCACGCCCTGTTGCTCCTTCCATGTTCCCCGTCTTGCGCCTTGCACCTTCCACCGCCATACATAGCCGTCTAGCCCGTCCGCAAAACAGACCCTGCGTAGCGTATCATACCATCAGCCCGCTAACCCAGACGGCTTGCTTTGTCCTCGTTTTGCCCTCATCCTCCATCAACCCATCAACCGTCAACTCCCTCATGTGCCTCCTCCTCGTCCTCCGCCGCCACTATGACCGCCGCCGTCGCTCAACCAACACATCCCTCCCCAACATCCACCGCCCTGCTCGACCATCAACCAAAACACACTGTCCACCGGCACCTCTCGAGCCCTCATAGCCTCATAGGCTATGTCTCGTCTCGCCTTTTGCCTTTTTCGTCCTCCCTCCCCTCTCTGTGCTTCTGTCCCTCCCTTGTCCTGGTCCTTGGTTTGGCTTGGACATCTGGCCAACTGGTTCCGTCATCCCGTCCAGGGGACAGCACATTGCCGCTGTTTTTGTGGTCTTCTATCCGTCCACCAGTACGTGAACTTCTCGGCCTCTGCCTCGTCAGATCGACTTCCTGACGCTCTGGTCTATTTGCCGTTCCCCACGGCCTATCCGCTGTCTTTCATACTCATGTTTCTCATGTTCTCATTCTCGTTTCCTAGAAAGACGGCAAAAACACTGCACGACCACCGCCTCGCGCCCATTCTTCAGCAACATCACGGCCCTAAGGAGCGGGCTACCTTGAGCGTCCGCCTCACCCATCGCGCTTCTTCTTACCATTAACCATCTTCCGGTCATCCCTGTCCCTATCGTCCAACGTACCCTCTTCGTCTTCTCTTTCCATCAAAGCCTCTCGTCTTTCATTCTAAGCCAAGTAGATTTCCCGCGAGCCATCAGCCAGGCATTCGACAATGGCTATAACCACAATATAATGCCAGATCCGTCTCGACGTTCCTCTGCCTTTCTTTGTTTTAATCTCTTTTTACCATTTCCTCTTCCCTCTTCCCCCTTCCCCTTCCTCTGCTGCTGCTAATATCGCCTCTGACTTATACCGGCTCTCGGTAAATATTCATACAAACACACACGCCCCCTCCCTTGGGCACCCGGTGGCGTCTCTCAAGGCCTCGATCCACCCTCTCCTATAGCAACACTCAATACACACCCCTCCCCATCCTCCTCGCCCCTTGAGTCTCGTCTTCTTTTGGCCCTTTGCTTATATGCCGGGTCTCCTCTGCGAGACAGATGCTCTGCAAATATTGTCCTCGACAACACGTCTGGCTTTCATAGATATATCTTTGCCTCGTCCGCCTCGTCTCTCAAGACTGACCATCGAGCAACCCAGTCCTTCTTTCTTTCGTTCTTTCTCAGCCTCGGCCTGAACCTTTACCCCTAGTCCTTCATTTATTCACATCCAGGCAACTCGTCACAGACACTCGACTCTTAATATCACAACACATCCACGCCCATCTTCCTCCCATCTCCATCTCTCCATCGGCTAGACTCCAAAAAGAAGACGAGATAGGAATAAAAAGTCAACCGCCGGCTACACACAAAAACCCATCCTCAACACGAGTCGCTGCTGCTGTGTGACCGTCGCTTCCAGCCGAGAATCATCACCAACTAGAATCTCGCACGCCTCGCATGTCAAATCGCACAACGCGGCGTTTTCTAGAAACGAGCAAGCCACCAGCCCACGTACCGTTGCCCTTGTGTCGCCTCATCCTGTGTTCCCAAAGCTGCCTCCCCCCTCGCATCTAAGTTGCCAGTCGCCATCTTCCCTGTCGCTCTACCAGTCAACTCTGTACACAAACGAGTGAGTGGCCTCTCTCCTTGGATCCCTTGCAGGCACAAAAAATATAGCCCAACAACCCGGTTCGGCTTCCTACAGCGACACAAAATACTAAAGCGTCCTTTCTAGGCGAGCCAGAACCCCCCGGGACGAGCACAGGACGCACCAGAAACGAAAAGAAAAAGAAGGAGAAAATCGACAGAATCAGCCATTCCACAGCTCCACGATTTAAACGGCTTTGCTTGATTTTCTTGCTTCCAGCATCAATTCCAGCCCATCCCTACTTCACCCATGTCTACAGCCGTTGAATTCGCTCCGCATAGCTTTGGCCATCCCATGGGTGACACTATGGCAAGACCTCACCATGGATGGAGCCAGGACCCCTACGCTCCTCGCCAGAGTAGCGATCCCAGGGCCTACTTTTCGCAGCAGGACGCCGGCCGCGAGCGTGTGCAACTGCCCGGTCCGTCCAGCCTCTTCTCCGCAGCCGCCGCTGCTGCCGCCGCTACTTCTTCGCCTTCGTCCATCTCGTCGCCGCACATGAGCAGCCATCATCCGCCTCCGCATGCGTCTGCCGGCCGCGACTCTCCCCCATACTCCTCTTCGGGCCGCCCTTCGTCCTACTATGGTGGCGACTACGCAACACCGTCTCCCGTAGGACAGACACCACCCCAACTCCCCGCACCCAACATGGACTCCCAAGGCCTTCCTGGGCCACTAGCTCTCCGTACCACCGTTCGTGGCCCGGATTCTCGCTTCTCGCCTACACAGTCGCCCGTGTCCAGTGTCCGGTCGGACGATTTTGACTTGGGCTCCCGGTACCAGCAGCAGGCACTCTCCCATCTCCCCACAACGCCTCGCTACCGCAGCCACGATCCGCCAGCATACCACCACCAGCCACCGGCACCCACATCCTCGCCTCCCAATGTCAGCCTGCACCATTCCAAGACGGCCGCAGCAGCAGCCTACCCAACTCCGAACAGCCGCTCCATCTACCCTCCCACGCACCCGGCAAGTCCACCGTCGGGCCCTGGCCGTCTTCCTGCGGCTTCCACCTCGCCTCGGACGGAGGCCAAGCAAATGTCCATCACCAGCCTACTCAGCGAAGAGTCAGCGGCGCCCAGAGCTTCGGTGCCGCCGCCACAGACACCATACCACCACCCAGCAAGCAATGCTAGCACGACGTCCAAGACGCCGATGCTGAGTCCGGCCCAGTCTGTCATCACGTCCGAGTACCGCATCCACGTCCGACAGCAGCCCGTGGCCGCACGGTCGTGTGGGTTTGGCGAGCGTGACCGTCGTGTCATCGACCCGCCTCCCATTGTGCAGCTCACCATTGACGATCCGGAGGCGACACCAGAGGAAATCAGCATGCGTCTTCGGTTCCAGTTTACCGTGCTGCACTGCTCGATCTGGAACGAGACGGGCGAGCAGGACAACTCGGCCATGCCGGAAGACTACCGCCAACAGCGCCGGCTCATGGGCACGCTCGTCTCGTCGCCCTTTGTGGGCCAGGACGAGAACGGCGAAGAGGGCTGCTTCTTTTGCTTCCCGGACCTGTCGTGCCGCACACCGGGCTCGTTCCGCCTCAAGTTTGCACTTGTGGTGCTCGATCCCCTGGGCATGCGCGCAGGCGGCTCGTCGCCCATCATGGCCACGGCCATGAGCGATGTCTTCACGGTCTACAACGCCAAGGACTTCCCTGGCATGCAGGCCAGCACGCCCCTGACCAAGCGTCTCAAGGAGCAGGGCTGTCTCATTTCGATCAAGAAGGGCAACGACAAGACAAGTGCTGCCCATGGTCGTGAAGAGAGCGAGGAAGACGACGAGGCCGGTGACGGCGCACCTGCTGGCAAAGGCCGGAAGCGTGCCAAGAGATCGTAGGGCATTGCATCTCTATATTATTTCCTTCTTCTTTACCTGTTCATACCCCCAGCGTACATACTTCTTTTGGTTACATTCTTTTTTTCGTGTTGTTTTTAGCACTCCGCGCGGTCAACCCAGGACATCAACAGAACTGGGCATGACGACTTGCCTTACCTTTTACTCTTTCTTTTAGTTATGAAATCACGAAAAAGAAATCTGGTTTTTATGGTATTTTTCTTTTGTTTCTTTGCTTTCTGGCGGAGTTTTATTGGACTGGATTGAACGGACGACCATCTGGGGGTCAAACAAAAGGCTCCCGCGAAAACGGAGTTTACTCTCGCATTACTATTTAGACACTGGTTATTTTCTCACAACTTGCATTTGTTTCCATCATTCGCTTCTTCGCTCGCAATATTTTTCTCCATGTCGCTCGTTTTCTGGCTGAATATCTTTTCTATTGGACCACAGCTTTTATTTATTTTTAACGCTCGATTTATCTCCTCAATCTATCTCCATTTCCTCACATTGCAGTTTCTGTCTGTAGATTGTATTATTTTCATTTTGCTTTCTGACTTTGTATTATCCACCACAGTCGTCACCCACTCCGTGCAGATTCTGTCGCCGCAGAAGCGTCTGCTATCCGCCGCCATTCGCCCGCCAGCAGACCGTGGAAGGCCGCCTCGTCCTTGCTCGCACCCGGGGCGTCCGCTCGGATCGCCTCGCGCTCGGCCAGCACCTCGCTCGCAGCAGGTTCATCGGCAATGGCCGCGCGCAACAGGATCGCGTCCAGCTCTTGCTCTTGCACCTCGTTCCGCTCGGTATCGTAGGCATACTTTGTCGCCAGCAGCATGCACGCCTTGCCGCTGTTGAGGGCCAGCGCGGCCGTGCGTAACGCCTCTCGTGCCTCTTGGATGTTCGCCGCATCGGCCGCTCCAACTTGCAGACTGCCAATGGCCTCGAGGCACTTCCGCTCCCAGTCCCACTTTGGGTCCCGGGGCAGAATGTCTCCGCCCTCTGTGGCAGACGAATCAATACCCTGCCCGGCCACGCGCGCCGCCTGGAACCACCGCAGCGCCCGCGCCGTGTGGCCCGTCGACTCGGCCAACAGGCCCGCCAGCGTGAACGCGTTGGCCTTGTTGACTAGGGCATCCGGGTTGCCACCGTCCGTCATCGATGCCGACGACGAGCCATCTGCGTTCGCCTTGGCCAGGTACGCCAAAAACTTCTCTTCGGCGCTCTGGTAGACGCGCGACTGGCGCATGCGCGAGGCGTGGGCGGCCTGCCCCTGGGACATGTGCGTGTCGACGCCAAACAGGTTCACAATGGTCAGCACCGACGGCATGTAGCCGCTGCCCACGGTGGCCGCCAGGTGCAGCATGGATGTCGCCAGCATAAAGCACTGCGTGCTGTCCTGGAAGTTGGAGGCGCCAAAGAGCAGGAGCACGCCGACGGTGTGCAGCTTGTACGGCGTGAGGTTGTAGTCTGGCGAGTTAGCAACAGCTACCACAGGCAACGGATGGAATCAGAAGCACAGCATGAGTCTTATTACCCCTCAAAAGAGCGGCCTCGTTGACGACCATCTTGCCGTGCTCGAGGCGTTGGGCATTCGCAATGCCTATGAAGCACTCTTCTAGCGTCAGGTCTGACCCTAGAGTGTCTATGCCCGCTTTCAGCGCCGTGCGGAGGGTCGTCGGGTCTTCGGGAAAGACGCTGGAGGTATTGGCCATGCTCGGGCCGAGGCTTGCGCCGCCGCCGCCGCTCCTGCTGGCGGCGTTCTGAGCCCGCCGCACGGTGGGTGACCGCTTGCTGCTGGACCGTGCAGCGCCACGGCGGGTCTGCAGTGGCAGCAGCTGTGAGGGAAATGGACCACCGCAGGAGCACGCAGACGGCAAAGAGACTCGCGACGGCGTCTGGCTGGCCATCATGCCACCAGCTCCGGTAGTGGCAGCGGCGGCGATGCCACCCTGGCCGTACCAACGTACTGCCGTGCGGCCAGCCAGCGGTACGGCCGCGACCGATCGAGCTAATGAGTTCATGGCGAATGGCTGGTAATTGGAACACAAATCCCGAAGCGGTTGGTGTTTTGATGCGTGATGTCGTTCAATTCGAAGACGAACTCAGGTAGTGCTATGAGAGCGCTGAAGCTCGAACTAGAGAAGACAGCCCATAGCCAGCCAATCAGACAATGGTAATCGAGTCCTAAAAGTGGGTACTTTGTTAAGAACAGTCGATCTCGCAACAGACGCCCAGTTTAACGATTTGTCCTTGGTTCAATTGAATGCAGTATTCTTTTCATAATACGAGAAATGCCGTAAGTCTAAAAGTACCGGTCAACAGAGCATAAAAAAATGACAATTAAGAGTCTCTGCGTGAATCCCGTTTGACACTGCCCCCTGTTACTTCTGGTAGGTATTTAGTGGGGTCTTTCTTCAAATTGGCCAATCACAAGTACCCCTGTCAACCCCTGCCAAAAGGTGTTTCCTGGGCCTATTGCGATAAGGTCGCCCAAAAAAAATCTTATCGGAAAATCGCAAAGGGCAGTTTTCGACTTTTTTTTTGCTGCCAGCCTTCCAACGCCGACCGCATAGATCGCTCCCAATCACCACACTCCAAACCACACAGCATTTCTTACCAACTATTCTTACGACACCACCGTCGACCCGACCTATACGTATTTCTAAGCAGCTACTCCATAAACGAATACAAAAAGGCGACAAGACGAGACGAGACGAGACGAGACGAGAGCACGATCGGCACGAACCCAAAGGACATTCCAACACCCACGACAATGTCGTCTGCACAGAGCTCCCCGATGACGCGGAGCGCCGCGGCCAAGCTCCGGGCCAAGCGCAAGAGCGGTGGCGGCGAGGACGATGCTGTCCTCGGTGGCGATGCGCCCATGACCGATGCCTCCCCGGCCGCCGACGAGAACGACTCGCCCGCGACGAAGCGCCGGAAGCTGCCCGTGCGGTCCAAGGAGGAGACGGCCGAGAAGGTGGAGGAGAAGGCAGTAGAGGAGGAGAACGTCGATGACGAGGACGAGGACGAGGACAGCGACGACGAGGCGCCCGAGGCCATCTCGACGGTGCAGGCCGCCGCGGCGACCCGCCAGACGGCCCAGAAGGCGTCCAAAGCAGCAGACAAGTAGGTCCCCGGCATTCATAGTATTGCATACGCCGTACACCCGCTGACCAACAGACGCGCCGCCGACGAAAAACGCAAGCGCCAAGAAAAGGACGCTCGTCTCAAGGCGCAGGCCGAGGCACGCAAGGCACGAGAAGAGGCCGCGGCCGAGGAGGCGCGGGAAAAGGCCGAGGCGGAGGTGGCGGCGGCAGCAGAGGCAGCCGAGGCCGAGCAGGCGGAGACCGCGCAACGGCCACCAAAGGCCGTGTCCAAACTGCTGCCGCTCGAGTTCCTCGACTCGGACAGCGAGGACGACGACAACACGAAGAAAGCCAAGGCAAAGAGAACGCCCGCCACGACAACGTCCAAAGGTATGCCAGCCACCCGCCCGCGCAAGCCCAAGGCGCACCCGCGCGACCGCCAGCTGGGCACGACCGTGTACCGGCTGCTGGCCGAGAGCGGACCCAAGACGCTGGCGCCCAAGGTGGGCAAGACGGCGCGCAACATGAAGCTGGATCTGCAGGCGCGGCGGCGGGTCGGCAAGCCTGTCGGTGGCGGCTTCCTGCGGCGGTGAGACAGCCGTGGCGAAGGGGAAGGTTCGGAGAGAAAAGTCTTGTCTTTATTCACTTCATTTTTCATAGGTAGCGACATTGTGCATTTAGAACAACATGATTTTTACAAACGGAAAAGGAGTCACGTAATACAACTTGGATTGGCTTGCCGAAACAGAGTTTTGACTTTGTCAATCATGAGAAGCAGAAGGATGCGTACGTATGAAGCAATTCGTTTTTACTATCTATGCACCGGAATGCAGACTGAATATATATACAAGTAGAATGTTAAAGTATTAGAAACCGTATCCTGTCGACTGACCGAAGAAGGGCCAGAGAACCAATGATGTGCTGCGCTGCACCCTTTGCAATGTGCGCTTGGGCTTTTTTTGTTTTGTACAAGTCCGGTCCAACAGAAACACCAACCAGTGATTAAAAGGTGGTAGAGGGGAGGCGATACTTCAGAGAAGGGCGCCAGAAATGTGAAATAAAAGGTGTAGGAAGAGAAGAAAGATGAAAAGAAAAGCGTGGGTATCGTATCTAAGCGCCGTGTGTGCTGTGTGGTGTATATATCAAAAGAGGCCCCAAAATCCCTTGTCCGCATTGCCAGCGGACAAATCCCAAGAAAAAAAAAGAAAAAAAGAAAAAAGAAATCCAAAGAAAGCAAAAATCCAAGCCAACTCCTGCTTTCCGTAAATGGTCGCATAAATGATGTGTATGAAATCAAAGAATGAAGAGAAGGAGGTGCAAGTCCGCCTTATAACAAGACAAAGTGTGCGGCCACACTTAGTAAGACGGTGGGTGCGAGCCAGTGCAGCGATAGGCCTTGCCGTGGCAGGGATGCGGCACCGGACGCAATGGCCGCGGGCAGCGTGTCGTTGACAAATGCCGGCCCGCAGATTGTGTCGACCTGCTGTGCGGCCGACAGGTAGGTGTTGGCGATGGGCTTCTTGCGGTCGGCCGCCGCCGACCTGAAAACGGCCATGGTCTGTTTGAGACACCAGTTACAGGACGGTTCGGAGCCGCTAGTGGGCAGCGAGTTGTTAAGGGGTAAGTAGTAAAAGTACACGTTGGCCGTCGTGGTCAAGTTGGTAATGGCGTTGGCATAGCAGTAGGCGCCCGTGTCCGGGTCGGTGAGACAGGACGCCGCGTAGAGCGGCTGGTAGCCGATCATGCCGTCGTACGCTTGCACGACAATGGAGTTGCCCAGCTTGTAGTCCGCGCCGCAGTTGGCGGCGTCGGTGAGATTGGCCGCCAGGCCGTTGAGGTAGGTGGTGCAAAAGGTGGCGTTGGCCGCGCACGTCGCGTCCAAAACCTGCGTAATGGACACGAGCGACTTTTCGGCGTCAAAGAATGACCGCGAGCCCTAGAAACGTGGTTAGAATGGTGAATAGAAGGAGGGGGGAGAGAACGCAGGGTGGGGATATGCTCACCTGAAGAAGAAGCGAGAATGGGTAGCACTTCTTGAACGTGGGGTTCGTGAGGAAGGCATTGATAAATGACGGGCACGCCGAGTCGGTCGAGAAGTTGGACGCCAGGCTGCTGTCGAAGAAACTGGGCAGCGGCGAAGACGACGTCGTCTTGGTGGTCTTTGTAGTCGCCGTCGTGGTGGTGGTGTCGGCATTCGTGTCGGCCTTGGTCGTGACTGCGGTCTTTGCACTGGTCGTCGTCGTCTTGCTGTGCGTAGTCGCGGTCGTCTCAGGCGCGGTCGTCGCGGCCGTGGCAATGTCGTCCCGTTTCCGCAGCTCGACCATCTCGTCTTGCGACAAAAAGGTCCATTGCCCGTTCAGCTTGACCGGCATGCGGTCGTCCCGCAGCAAGGTCTCGGCGGCGAGCGCGGCAGGGACGGTGGTGGTTGAGGATCGCGGGATGACGAGCGTGGTGTCCACGATCATGCGGTCGGGTTTGGCGGCGGCGACGGAGGAAAAGAGAGATGTACAGAGGGCGAGAAGGAGAAAAAGAGTTGTTGTGTACCGCCAGGATTGTATCCGGGGTTTGTGGTGTTGTGATACAGTAGCCATTGTGTGCAGAGCGATCGGCATGCGCGAACGTTGTGTAGCGGCGGGAGGCAGCGTCGATCCCCAAAGGTTTGGTGGAAGCAGCTGCAGAATTACAGGGCCGGGGGTAAGTAGGACATCACTCGGTTCGACGACGAGCGCAAACCAGAGCGAATGCGATGCGAAAAACGTGCGAAACGAGAAATAAGGTCGAGAAACAATCGAAGGTCGACTTCCGCGTCGTTGAAGAGTCGATGTGCTGTTGCGTCGGCAAAATCGCTTCAGCCTGTTGGATTGAATCGAGCAAGCGCCAGTGTCGATCTCTTTCTGCTTCTGTCGATTTGTCCGCGGCAAGAGGACATTCGCCAGCTGATGTCGTCGAATCGAGGTGTGAGTCTGGGGCAAAAGGCGAGCTCGAGATTTCGCTGTCGTCTTTTGAAACTCGTTGTTTTGTCGTTTCGTTGTGATCGCGGCGACGTTTGCTTGTTTGCTCCTTTGTTCGTTTTGTTTCGACGGGTGCGAGCCAAGCTCTTTTTGTTTCTTAGGCACGGCTGTCTTATTATAACCAGAACAACAAAGATCGAAAGTGAAAGTGAAAAGGTCGGCCGGATTCCGGTTTATTCTTGTTGACGTGGATCGAGTTTGTCGTTTTGCTCAGTTTGTGCGGTGGAGTGAAAGTGTCAATCTGGGTAAATGGGCGAAGATTGATTTAAATGATAATGCCGCGGGACGTTGTATGGCAAAGACAACCAAGGGGAAGAAAATGAGAGGAGCAGAACGAGAAAACCGAGAGAGGAGCACAGGTCACCAAGGAGTCAAAGACTGAGTGCAGGGGGGAGCAAGCTGGCAGGGCAGCGGACAGGGGGGCGGTTGAATGCAGCCAGACTCTGGGAGGAGCGAGGAACGAGGACAGGCGCGCATTTGTAGGATTTGCGGTGGGGGTTGCTGGTTGGCAAGGCCCAGAAATGACAGAAAGAGAATCTGGTTTTGAGCAGAAAACCGAAAAGGGAACTTGAAAGAGCAGGCTAGAAAAGATGGGATGGAAACGTCGGTGCCCGGGGCGGATTGGACAGAGAGTGCGCAGGCTCGTATGGGGCGATATTGCCTACGACGTATGGAATATTGGCTCCAGATCCTTCATTCAGCATGGCGGCTCGTAAGATGGAGAACGAAGAATGGAGAAGTGAGGGAAACCGACGAAGAGCGAGAACGTGAACCGTTCGCGGTGCTCGTGCAAAAAGGGGCCTCTTGCAAGTAAGATACAAAAGCCGTTGTCAACAAAGAAAAAAGAAAACACTTGGCCGTGGTGAAGGTCGTACTCGTTCTCTTTGGGAAGATTTGGGAAGCAATGGGTGGACCGTTGGCCGGGGCTTGGGCCAGACCCATTGACCATTGACTGGGGCCATTGGAGCATTGGAGCGTTCTGGATGGAGGAGGACCGACGAAAGAAGCAAAGTTGGGGTGAGCCATTGGCACAAAGGGTAAGCGCTCTGGCTTGGGTGCCAATACGATGGAGAGGGGACGACAGGGGTTATTCGCGCAGACAAAGGCTTCGCGGCTTGGCGGCACCGTGCTGGCTCCTCATGAGTGAGGGAAGTGGTACCCGGGGCACTGGAGTGTGGCTCGAAAAGGGGCCAGACCGATGCTGCATAAGTTGTCATCAGCGGGAGATGAGCATCTTAGACCGGCAGCGCGTGCAGAGTCTGTGTGAGTTGAGGCTGTGAGAGGGTGTAAGTGAGGGTCGGGTACTCATAATAGATCTGGAAAGAAGAGAGAAAAGAAAAGAAAATGACGCAAGCAGAAAGGAGTACGCCGTAAGATACCTCGTAAAAAAGACTGCAAACACTCGTGGAGATGCAACTGGAAATGGTCGCCAACGGCGTAGGGGTGCGACTGAAGCCAGCAGGGTTGGCCACCAACACAACCAAGAACGCTGGAATCGTATCGCATCGCCGTTCGTCTTAGCGGCCGTCGTCCAAAAGGTCTAGACACAGCACCGTATTCCAACGCGCGCAGTAGCGTCGTTCGCGCTCTACACGCTCTGCACGCTCTCCTCCCTGGCCCCCCGTTGTCGTAAATAGAATCGGGCTAGGTCAGATGGCGGGAAGCGTGGTGGAGCAGGCCCCCCTGGAGAAAGAAAAGAAGAAAGAAAAGAGGCTGCATAGCGCCGCCGCCTGGCTGCAGGGAGCGTTGGCGTTGGCGGACGGGCTAAAAAACAATATTCGTGTTGTGATTTCGTTTGTTTTTTCTGCTCTGGCTCCTTTCTGGGCTGTTCTCTGCGTTCTATTCTTCCTTTTTCTGCCGTTGTGTGTCTTCCTGGTTTCTTTTCGTCCAGGCGTGCTGTTCCCCTTTCCCTCGCGTCGAGGAGCAGACGAATAGTCTCAGTCTTAATTCTTCGTGATGTGTCTCCGTGTCCTTCTTGTCTGTCCACATCTTCTTTTCGGTTTGCTTTGTCTCCCGAAGATACATGCAGGCACGTCGTATGGAACGCCGTGAGATGACTCCGTATTCTCGGCAGTCTTGGCCCTGGCCACCTGGGGCCGCCGGCCAGGCCTGGCCACTGACTCCATCAAGCCAAGCCAATCCAGCCCTCTGCAGGAGATTTGCACACACCTGCTGGGCGCAGTGGGCCCCCTCCCTTCCGCCCTTCCCGCATCACGCCCTCTTCCATAGCTGCATGGGAGCTCTGGATGATAGGGCAGAGCTTGCTGGGGGCCAGGCCAGGCCACACGGACAGGGAGAACCACGATACGAGCGACGATGGCCACGATGCGAGAGAGCCACAAACGATGGGCAAAACGATTGCCGCATCCAAACCCTTGTCTTGTCTGTGCAGGTCCATGTCTGTCCCCATCTTCCGCATCTGCACGCCGTAGGGCAGACACCACGATGCACGTCGTTCTGTGGCGAGTGCATGTTAGCCAACCGTGTAGAAAGGGAGTCGAGAAGCAAGCAGCACGGAGACAAGCAGCATACCAACAAGCATACGTCGTACTCTTCATTTGCACAAATTCGGTTGCTCAGTGTTGCTCGCATTGCTCCTCTGGCGCACACGTCAACTTCCAGCGGATACCACCGGCCGACAGGGCTTTTCTTCCGTCGGGAAGACAAGCAAGAGACGGACAGAAGCTCTGGCTGTGCCACTCCCAACGTCTCCGTGAAGACTGCCAGAAAAGAAAAGATCAGCACTGAGAAACGTGGATGCAGGCATGCTGGGGCCGAAGTGTGCAAGACGTCTTGTACCGAATACGGGGTGGGCGACTTGTCTCTGGCCGTTTCTTTTGCGGTACCTGGCTGTTCCTGGCCGTTCCTGGACCAGGGGGCAAGCGTCGTACAGTGTACGACAAGAGAACAAAGAGCTCATCCAACAAAAGGGCCTAGCCACACACGCATTCCGGAGTATTTTCCTTGGAGCGACTTTAGCAGCAGATTGGCTGCCCAAAAGGACGACGGGCCAAATTGGACCCTCCGCTTTTGGGTATGCGAAGCGGATATGCAGGTACAGATTGCGCTAAGGCAACCCCCATTTTAACAGACGAAAGAAGAAGAAGGGTGGGTGGGCAGAAGAAAAGGAAGCAAAAGAATAGACGACGTGGTGTGGTGTGACCGCTCGGGACCGGTGCTGCGCGTCGTCGACGTCTCTCCAGAAATTGGAGAAACGGGAAAAAATGAGAAGACAAGAACAGGAAGTTGGAAGAGACAGATGTGGGTTCCCCTTTTTCTCTACTTTGTCGAGAGAGACACGCTCTTTCCCTCCCGATCGTGGGTTAGGGAGGACACATGCTAAAGGGAAGGCGCGAGCGAGTGGCCACGAGCATGAGAAGCGCGACTGTGCCATCTCTTTCTCTCTTTTGGCAAGTGCGTTCGACCTCTGTGCGTGCGCAATCGCTGTGCCACGGTCCCCCACGATACGATCCCCCTATTTGGCTGCATACAGATACAAGTACTTCTTTTCCTCTGTGCACGTCGAGCGGAAGACAAGATACGGAGTAAATACGACTCTGCGAATCGGGGGAAGGCGCGATGCCTCCTTGTTTGGGCGCATTGCGTGTCCTTGCAGAGGTCCTAGGGAAGGCGCGCAAGTCCAGTGCAGTTGGGCAAGCATGTGGACAGCGCGAACGTTCGGATGAAAAGGCTCCACTCGCACCTTCCACAGGAAAAAGGACGCGTGGGAAAAGAAGCAATCAAAGCGGGTCATGGAAAACGCAGCTACGGCGTGTTCTCCAGCGGAGAGACCAAATAGGAAGGAATGGGTGGAGGAAGAGCTGCGATAAAATAACAGAAAATAAAAATAGAAAAGTAGTGCAAAGGAAGAAAACACAACCACACGATAGGAGAGTATGAATAAGATCAGAAAAAACACATACTTGTACAAATACACGTCGTATGCGGTGGGAAATAAGAGATTTCAGAAGAGAAATTAGTTTTCGTTTGATTTTTGTTTCTTGTTGTTCTTTTTTTGTTTTGTTTTTTAACAAAAAAAAAACCATTTACTAAATCAAAACAGAAGATAACAAATAGTGTATGAAAAAAGAAGAAAAAAAAAAGACACACTTAACCAAATGCAGTGCTCACTATTGGATCAGCCATCCATCGCCTCCATGAGTTTTAAATAGTGACATCTTAGCTCTCAGTTGCGGTGTACATTTTATATTGAAATCTACAAACAGACAAAAAAGCTCTTTTAATATACGAACAAGCGGCCTTGGTTGTGTGAGTGGCTATCTGACAGCAAATAGCAGAGCAACAACATCAATAATACCCATTGACGCCCGGCCGTTGGAAATAAAACTGTGCCACCCGTCTGACCTGTCCAAAATGCGAATACATACAGGACCAGCCAACAAACGGTCTAGTCTGGCTGCTGCCAGAAGGAGCCAATCAGCCAAGTCTGGCTCAGCTCACATCTCACCACGTCAGAGTCTTGGTATTGTGTACTGAGTACCTACACTATTGTACTGCGTGGTTGCAGGAGGGGCGTCCGGCAGGAAAAAAGATGGGTAATGAGAGAGTAAGTTTGTATGAAATAGGAAATGAAAAGGAGAAAATAAAAATAAAAATAAAGGATAGACAGCTTGCTGTCGGAAATTCGGCAACACAAAAATATGTGCTGTGCAGGTACAAGATCAGATCGAAGGCCAGACCTTTTCCCCCGACAGGCTGTGCTACGAGGCACAAAGACATTTTTGTACCTATCAAAGCTGCCAGATACTCCCTCAGAGTACGACGTAAAATGAAATACGCTCGCGTGTCCATCATACCCGAGCGACATCCGAACGACACGAAAGGACACGCGAGTCTCAAAAGAGATTGAGATATCATCATATGTGACAACGCACCGAGAAAGAACGCGAGAGAGATGCAGGCAGAGATGAGCAAGAGAGGGCCATCCCACATGGACAACCCAATTGTGCATGCACAGTGGATATGTCTTCCTCTCTTGTTGATGTTTGCTTCCCGCTTATTCCTGCGAGTAGGCACGCCCGAGTGATGCCAAGTGCTCCATATGTCCAAGTATGGATAGAATCTGTGAGCCGTTCTGCAACTAGCTTTGATTGCCTTGCTCTTCTCAAAAATATATTTATTTCTTCTCCTCTCATGATGGTGTGTTGCCTTTACATTGTGGGAGATGGTGTCTGTTGTGGAGTGTGGTGTGATGGAAAGCTAGAAAGGAGTGTGTGGAATACGACGTACAAAGAAAAAGGAACACAAAAAAGAAAAGAGAAAAAAGAGGAGAGCAGCAAAAGAGGAGAAGGAGCATATCGTACTCTCCCGTCCGTTTCCGTCCTGAAGATTCTCCAATATTGCAACGACGGAAACCGGTTCCCGTAAAAATCCTGTGAGGGCAAAAAAGAGAGACATAGCAACATTCGAGAGATAAGACTGAGGTCTCATTGCATGCTCAGCGCAACCCAAGAAAAGGGGTAGAGGACAGTCAACAACAGGAGAGAGAGAGGGACAGAAAGAGAGAAAAAATAGCCCCATCTAGAACACAATGAATACAGACTATGTCTCACAAACACCAACAACACATGGCGCAGGAGTCGGTGGCGGTCTTCGTGTACCGTGGGCGCCTGTCTGCCGATGCGTGGCGTAGAGGGGAGAGGGGAGAAAAAAAATAGAAATGAAAAGGGGCTTCAAAGAGGCGTTCTTGTGCTCCCACGGCGTACGGCCCGTGTAGCTTAGCAGACCGCCGTTTGATTTGATTTTTTTCAGATGAATGTGCACAGAGTGACGAAGAAGCAATTAGATATTGAATCGGCCCAACTGATGCTTGTTTGATTCTCGTACTCTGTCCCGATACCAAACACCTATGCAGATACCAAACACCTATGCATACTTGCTCCGGTCGGTCCACGGCGGTTGCAGACCTGCACTGCTCGATGTCCACTGCTGGTTGTTGGCAAAAAATGCCGTTTCGTACGCCGCGATGCCGTCCTTGTTGTCACTGCCACCGTCGCCGTACCCCACAAGTGCTACTTTGTCCAGCCGCGCCCCGGCGGCCGTCATGGCCCACAGGCTCAGGGCCAGCGTGTTGTTACCGCGCGTGTTCAAGATGCCCGGTGGCACAGGGAAGCGTGTCTGGGGCCCAATGTGCGGCACATACTTGCCGTACTGGTAGCCGTTGATCCACATCTGGACGCGGGTGATGGTGCCGGCAGGAGTGGCGAGCTCAATGCCGAGCGGCACGTCGAGGTCGGCGGGGAGGTCGAGCGTAAAGTCGGTGACATAGAACTGAACGCCGGCCCCTTGGATGCCATCTGAAGGACTGTTCTTGCTAAAGTGGCTGTCGGAAGTCACGTCAAACCCAGGCAGGTGCCAGCCGAGACGTTCGCCATAGAGGCCGCCCTCGTTCATGGGTCCGCGGACAGGATCGATGTTGGCAGGCCCACCGGCATTTCCCGCAATCTTCCATGAAGTGAAGCCAGAGGAGGGTGCCGTGGAGCGGGCATGTCTATCATTGTCTGCCTCGTTGAATAAAAGCTTCGCGCCCAACAGACCGCGCGGGTTGCCCAGACCGTTGCGTGTCGACGTCTCGTCGTGACCGTGGTAGTCGACCAGCACCGTCAGGATGTTGTCCGCTCCTTCATCTCTGTCAAACACGTCCGCGGGCAGCGCCAGGACAGCCGATGTCGTCGCTTGACCTGCCGCACCGGGACTACCGCCGATCCCATGGCCGTTGACCCAGGCCGTCCACCCAAACCCTTGGCCGCCAGAGGCTGTGATGTTGACGGCGGTTGGCGCCGATCCTGTTGAAGAAAAGCGCCCGCGGTACACCTTTGCTCCCACGTAGAAGCCATAGTCCGAGGCAAAGAGTACGGGGAGCGTCACGGGCGCCACGGGACTGTGAGTAGTCGTACGGTTGCAGACGGTCCATCGGCTGTCGTCGTAGTCGGGACGAGACTCGGGGAGGGAGTCGGCTACGTGCCACTCTGTGAGCTGGGGCAGTTTGACCTCCCCCTGGGCAACGTGGTCTTGCCCACCAGAGATCGTGACCCGGTAGCTGCCGTATGCGGTCCGCGTGGCCGGCAGCGCCTTGCCATTCCAGTTTATCGTGTGGATCGTCTTGCCACCTCTGTCGCCCACAAATGCGTCGAGCGTCGTTGATACATCGCTGTCGCCAAGGGCAAACAGAACACCGGCCGTCCAGTCAACACGAGCGGATCGGACTAGATAGGGTCCGAGGATGAACAGACGGTTTGTGCGAGTCATGTCCAGGCTGTCGTCGCCATCGCGCGGTGCCCAGAACCGCCAGGCCGTGGGCTGGTCTAAAAGATAGACGAGCACGTTGTTGGATAAGAGGACGGCAGTCGTACCGGCACCTTGAGTGTAGGAGAATGCTTGTTGTGTCGAGGAAGAAGACGACGGCTGTCTCGTGGTGGCCGTCACCTTTGAGCCTCCAAACATGGAAAACGTCAGGTTGTGGTCGCCGCGGAAGGCGAACTCGCCCGTCTGGCCCTCTTTGAGGTACAACACCAGGGCTGTGCCATTGTCAAAGGACTCGCTGGTGGCAATGTCAGCCGAGGAATACAGAAGAGTGCTCTTGCCACCCCCGCCCAGCACGTAGTCTGTCACGAGGATTTTGCTCTGCCGGCCGTATAGTGCCACGTCCGGCATCGTGAACGTGCCGTTACTCGTCGCAAGGGTGACCGACGTCGATACATTTCTTGTGGATGGCGTGTTGGCCTGCTGAAGCACGGTGAAGGTAGCGCCCGTGTCCGGGTTCTGCAACACCCACGTGAAGACGTCGTGCGACGAGACTCGGAAGCCTGTACCGTTCCCTACCATGGTCGTCTTCAACAAGTCCGGCGACGACGTCACAAAGAGGTTGACGAGCTTCGTCTGGAAAAGCTTGGTTGTCTGTTGCCGGGTCTCACGGAGTGGCGCGCTGTAGTCGTAGCTCGTGTACACGACGGGTGCGGCAGCTACAATGTCAGCCGGGGGTGGGAAGATGGCAGGGACGGTGGGCAGCACTTACAGTGTCCCCAGTTCGTGCCGCCAAACGCCATGTAGATGTTTTGGAAAGTTGTCCGTTGGCCAATATTGTTCTGGTTTTCGCTATAAGCCTTCTCGTTTCTCCGTCCCATGTCCATCCAGCCTCCCTCTCCCACTCACCTTGTAGTAGACATCGGCAAACTCGGGCGAGTGTTCTGCGGCACACTTTTTTGTCAATCCCGCGTATCACACCATAAGAAAGCTCGGTTCATCACGCACCTCGTCGTAGAATGTTCCGCCCCAGCCAGAAAACCAGCCACCCTCAAACTCAGGCAGCGACACCGGCTGCGAGGCCGCGTATGTGTTGAACCACTGTCCGTAGGTGCGGACCACCTTGAAACCAGCGGCAAGGTTCGTGCACGACATCCCACCCGGGTAGCTGTCCATGCCGTAAATATCAACGGCGCCGCCAACGTCCTGGTAGTCGGACGACCACGACGCCGCGCCGCGCATGCCCTTTTCGTTGCTGGTGAGGGGTGTGGTAATGCCGGCAGCCCGCAGTGCAGCCTCAAGCTGTTGCATGTAGACGACGAGGCTGTCACTGGCAGTGTGATGTGTCTCGGTAAGTTCATTCTCGACCTGTGTCAAGATGACGGGCTGTCCTTGTTAGTAGGGTGGTTGTGAAGAAAAGAGAAACGAGTTGAAAAGTCGATATGATGAGAAACAAACAAAATTATACAAGCGAAAATGAAAACAAATTTGATACATTTAAAAATACGAGTGACATAAATAAGAAAAATGGTGGTAAAGAACTAAACATATAATTTGTGTTAACCTTGCTAAAGAAATACGAAAGGAAGCCTTTTTTTAAAAAAAATAATAATAAATTGAAACCTGTAAAAAAAAACCCCAAAAAACCGAAGAAATAGAGATCCAAAGCAGACGAAGAACCAAAAACATAGAATGTATCACTTGGAGAAGACTTACGCCACCATTGCTTATTTGATTCCTGGCAATGACCTTGCCAATGGCCGCTCTGTGCTGTCAGTACTCTCTCTCTTAATATAAAGTATACTTGCCTCCATGCTGCCCTACATCCATGGTTGCCAGGCCTTGTGGTAGGCCGCATCGTCCGTCCGCACGGCCCCGAGACTGCCGTCGGAGCCCCAGAGCGGCAGTCCGCCGGCGTTGGTCTCGGCATTGCAGTAGGGCCCCGGGCGGGCAATGACCCAGAGGCCGGCAGCCTTGGCGGCATCGAGCAGGCGCTGGATGTCTTTGGCGGGGCTGGTAAAGTCGAAGACGCCGGATGCGGCGGAGTGGTACGACCAGAAGAAGTAGATGCTGGCGGCAACAAAGTCGACGCCGTCGACGGAGTTGTCAGAGTGAGGGACAAGAAGAAACGAAATAGCAGGCAGTGGGAAGGTTACCTGACGGCGTTGAATCCGTTGGCCTTGAATTTTTGAAAGATATCCTGCACTGTCAGTAGGAGGTTGAGACAACGGCGATGGCCTGTCGGGAGGACGCACCGGCCACAGCTCGGGAACGGGCAGGCGCTGGTAGTGGAACTCGGCCGACTGCAGGAACATGCGAGTGCCATTGATGCGGAGGCTGAAGCGGTCCCACGAGACGAGGCCGGAGGGGGTGGCCGAGGTAGTCCGGCCAGCGACTGTAGAGATCTGAGTAGCCTCGTTCGTGATACGGAAAGCCTGGGTGCAGCCCAGCAGAGCCAGCAAACACCAGACGACAGGCAGCATCGTAGCGACGGCGTAGCGACGGTAAGACAGCCAAGCGCAATGGTACGAGATGGGCTATGTACAGACCAAGCTGACTTCACTTGAAGTCGATCTATCGATCTACGTCTTCTCCACGTTACTGATAACGATGGCTCGGCTCCAGATGCGCTTTATTAAGATGCATCGCCTGCGCACACTGACTCCAGGTCGGAACTAAACAGGAAAACAGAAAAGGACGGCATAGATCTCTACTCGACATGTGCACGACAGAATAGCCATATTGAAGAGCCGGGGACGAACCGCGTTGAGCCGGCGTTGATTGCGCCGCCCACTATGGCTGCGGAACGGTTTTCTTGCCTTCCTTGCCAAGAGGCGTTTGTGTTGTCACCAAGTTGTGGCTAATGTGCTCCATACTCGTAGACTTGGCGAGGCAGATGCCTCCCGCAAGGCAAGACACGTTTGTGCAAGCTCGGGGCGATCCCGAACACTTGTCCCCATCTTGCTCTGGCTCCCAGCCTTGCGATCGGCCACCGCCAGCTTTGTGCCCCAGACAAAAAGCGCCCCACAACCATCAAGAATGCGGGTTCGGGGGGTTCGGGCAGTGGATATCGCAGCTTGCAATCGGACTGGACAGCCTTCTTTTGTCTCGCGGGTTGCGATCGACACTTCATCTCGAGATCAAACATACAGCTGCAGTAAGTTGAAAAAGGACTTCAAATTCAGCAGCATCTTCGAGCAGCTGCATCTCGGCAATCTTTCGAGCAGCTGCGTGTCGGTGATCGCAACCATTGTCGACGCGTCGACGCGTTTCGACGCGTGAAAAAGGTGCGACTGTGCCATGACGTCGCAGCTCTCGGGCGCCCGTTTAGAACTCCAGTGGGTAGCACGCGATGCATTGCCATCGAGCCATTCGTATTTCTCGCAGGTCTCTTTCTCTTCAACAGAAAGGACACAGTTGGAGACATAGTTTGAGTGCCGACAAAAAAGTACCAGAGACGGCTGGGCCAGCACACGAAACAGTAGCGCGCCCACCGACCAGCAGGGATCCTTGCATCGACCTGCAAGTACGAGTGCGACGTAAGATTCTGCAGATGCATGTGCGATATTGCGTCTGCTTGGCCGTGGCAGAGTCTGCTCGACGAAGAACGTATTCCCGGATGCGCTCCGAATGCACTGTGAGAAAGAAAAGAAAAGGCGCCGTTTCATTTGCTCTCCGTTCTCCGTGTCCTGAAATTGCCGCAGGAGTGCGAGGCGGGAAGCTCCTGAATCCGAATTGCCTCCTGTCTAACGTCCAAGCCGAGCTCTGCTCAAAGCTTCAGGAGAGCTCGCCGCAGCAACCGCAGCTTTGCCTAGAATCAGTCAAGTCGACGGTCGTAGTGGCCGAATATCTGATTGTTTCACGGTGCCTCCGCCAGCGGCCTTGCCCTCTGCGTTTGGTTGGCTTTGGATGGTCTTTGCGCTGCGCAATATCGGACGAAGAGCCCAACTTTGGCATGGACTGGACGAACGAGGGACAGTGCTTTTGCCTGTGCTTCCCTACCAAGCCGGCGAGGGCAGGTTTCTCTCCAGCGCGATTCGTCCAGTGTCCTGCTCTGTGCTTCTGCGCTCAGCCGCTGAGACCCTGGGCTCATTTCCTTCAGAGGAAGACGGCCCGCTTTTATCGCGCCGACAGGCTTCCAAAAAGCCTCGGAAAAGGCTCCTGGCGGTCCCCTGTCCAAGTCCCCCGTCGAGAACCCTGTTCAAAGGCCCGGAGTCCTCCGGAAATCCCACGCGGAAACAATGGCCGATCAGCGCTACTGGATGGCCTGCAGGTGCCCGAATCCAGTGTGGCCCTGTGCGCTCTTTTCCACTTCCCTGCAAGCATGTTTTGCACAAGAAGACGAGGAAGAAAAGAAGCAAAAAACCCTCGAAAGCTGGAAGCCAGAAGCTTCTATGACGAGATTGACCCGCCGGCAGCTGGCTAGACTAGGCCCAGGCGCCTCTTTTTTCCATCTATTCCCAGCGTGTGTCTTTGTTCAGCCGGAAGCCGGTAGTCGACGTGGTGGATCAATCGAAAGGTCGCGTACCTCGCAAGTACAGATGCGAGAAGAGAGTACACAAGTACCGTATTGAATTTGAGGGCTGTTAGCAAGTGTCCATGGTCGCGATGGGCAAACGAAATCAGATAGTCCAGATGCAGAGTCCAGATGTAGAACGACAAAAGTAAACACAAGATGCGCACACAACACGGCTGCACAGACAATGTCCGAACGCAAGGGAGGCAGACATTGCGTCGCATGGAGATGAGATGGAAGCCCACGGCGAAAGAAAACACCCAAAAGAAGCAAACCTCAAAGAAAGAAAACACCAAAAGGAAGCAAAACGACGCCTCAGCAAAACCAGGACGCAGCAAAAAGACACTGTGCGAGAGGATTACCTGACACGCCCTGCCAATACCGGCCCCTTCTAATCCATGGTTCAGCTTCGTTTTCTCCACGCATAACAGCGGGCGCAAGGACTGAGCGTCGAGCTGTTGTGTGGTGGTTGTCCAGGTTGTGTCTTTTTTGGTTGTCGTTGTTGGAGCTTTGGTGGGTTCCTTTTGTCTTTTGGTTGCCAACTTTTAGGGGAGCGGGGAGGAGGGGCAGACGCGTCGAGAACGCGCCTTATTGTTGTCCCCATATTGTTGACTTGTTACCGAAAGAGGACTAGCGCACTAGACGCGTCCCACAGAGCTCCGATTCAAGTCTCTTTCCAAAACGGTACTTTCCTTCAGTCGGACAACTTGTCTCTTCGTTCCTTCCTCGTTGTGCTCGCTTGCGAATACGACGCCACCGTTGCACTTTCCTTGGAATTTGGTCTCTGTTTCCCTGGCTCTTTCCTTCTGTCATCTTGCGTCGCTCCTTACGATATCTGCATCGACGTCTGTATTTGCCGTATGTACTGTAATGCATCTCAAGAGAGTGTCTTGTAAGTCCTCTCGTATGCGTATCATCCTGTCGGTGGCCGGAATGGCGTTGCAGACCACGTAAGCGAGGACTCAAAATAAGGTAGAAACAAACCGAGAAACAAAACCAGACAAGAAACAAAACCCTAGTGGACCTCGAGGGAAAAAAAAAAAGAAACGGCAGGGAGGCACACGAGATGAGATCTCTCTCGAGCCTCTCCCCGTTTTTATTTTGTTTTATTTTCGACTTGATCCTGGCTCGTCGTCTGCCGGCGGTGCTAGGACGCTTTCGGGGCGAGAGACGAGAGAGAAAGTCGAAAGAGAGAGGGAAAAGAGAGCCAGATGACGCGACGTTGCAGTGGGCCAGCCCAGCACACCCTGGTCGGTCGTTTCGGAGATCGCTCTTCTTTATTTTTATTTTGACCTTTTGTGGTGTGCTTGCCCGATCGACTCATCAACGCCTTTCCTCTTTTCCTCGCGTTGGCCAGAGCGGCGAGCGAGAGATTGAAAGAGAAAGGGCTGAAACGAAGGCAAAAGCGTCAAACAGGGGAGGCCGATATAGACGGCAGAAAGATGAAAAGAGACGATGAGCACCTCGCATACGCTCAAGTAAGATGTCTTCCTGGTCCTGGGAGCATGCTACGCATCTCTGCCGCTCTGCTTCTGCAGCTCGCCTGCCTCGAGGCACGCGGTGTTTCAGCAGAATGGCCGCCTGCAGCACCACAGACAGGACGGGCTGACTGGACGGCTGACGGGAAAGTCAACAAAGCCAAAGTCAACAATGGTCAACAATGGTCCACAATGATAGTCAACAAACACAGAAGCACAAAATATACACATGCTATGTTGACTTTTCTCCTCTTTGGGAGAGCTCTCGTCAGCACCAACCGACCATTCCGTCACACGATGTCACAGGGAGGGAAGAAGAAAGACATATCGAATAAACGAGAAAAAGAAAGGACGTCAAGACCGAATAGGGTGGGAAAACAAAACTGAAAATACGCAAAAAGCAATGTCTTGCATTCCAGTGCGAGACAGGGAAACACACTGGGCGCATCTTGGGGGTGCTGGGGAGCGCTGGCGGTGGGCTGCATGGGCCGGAACGGCTGGGTAGGCGCGCTGTTGGTGCTGGACAGACGCAACGGTGGCGGAGCCTCGTCTCGGCGAGGGCACTTTTGCGCTGCAAGTCCACACTATCTGCTGTTGGGCAAGAGGCACGGTCGGATCCAGCTCGCGCCTGCTCCCATGCTGCTACCCCGGTCGTGCCCAGCCGTTGCAAGGGCTCCGCTCGTTTTTTTTTTTTTGGCTCGAGAGGAAGGAGCACACCAAAAAGAAAGAAAAAAGAGGAAACGACGCGTTCTCGGCCAATGGCATTGCGTCCTGAACTTAGACGGACACGACCAGGAAAGGCAGGAACACCCCAGTCCTGGTCATTACATACTTCCTGCCTTTTGGTCGAATTACTGTGTGCCCGCATAAGACTTGTAATAATGCTCGTTTCCTGGCCCTCCTTCCTGGTCCTGGTTTTCTTCTTCTACTCCCTGCCTCGCTCCTTCCGCTCTGCTCGGGATGCTCTTTTTCCTAAACTTTTCTTTCCTTTGCTCTTTCCCGTCTTTTGTCTCCCACCCTCTCCTCCTCGCATCTCACATCCAACCTGTGATCCTCTCGTTCTCTCTTCCTCTTCTCTCTTTTTTAGCATCACCAACATCACCAACACACTGACCTCACTTACATACATCGCCAGCCGAATGTCGTCCCTTTCCGTACAAGTCGCCTCTCTTTTCGACCGAGTACAGCAATAGCGCACTCCAAAACGTGCTCTCAGCATTCCATTCTTTTGTCTCCTCCCTTTCCCACTCTTTTTACACCTCGTGCTCTCTGCCGCACATCAACAAACGACCCAGAAAAAAACGGACCAGAACCCCCCCAGCCCTCTTCTCTGCGTTCCTCCATTACACCGTAGAGTTGCTTTAGTCTTTTTGTTGCCTTTCAGTGGGCCAGGCTCTCTCTGGAATTTTCCCTCCATCTTTTTTTGTTCTTCTTTTCTTTTTCGACCTTTTCGACTTCCTCTTCTGCCCTCCCTCCAGCGAGAGCTTTCTGCTTTATTGACTTTGGCTTTTGGTCCATTTTGTATCAATCTTTCTGGGCCTTTTCTCTTGCTATATTCCGCCCTCCCCTCTATTTACCCATTCGTCAATCTTTGTTTGCCCGCCAGCGTCTTTCCCCCTCTCCCCTCGTCTGCTTCCCGGGTTTCCGCTGCCTCTCGATATTAACAAACGAAACGGAAACAAAATAGAGAGGGAGCAAGACGGGTGAATTGGCCTCTTTCTTTTTCCTTCTCTTCGGCTTCTATACTGCTTCTGACGCTCTTCCGTCCCAAACGGCATCTCTCGCTCTTGCTCGCACGCACGCACGCCCTCTTCGACAAAACACGGCCTGACGAACCCGCTTCTGCGTCTCACCCAGATTGAGTAGCAGGTCATCTCTCGCCGCCACTCGCCCTGCAGTCAACGGGCCGCATTTCAGCTTCTTGCGAACGGACACACAAAACAAGAAAAAACACGCGCGGTGTTTCTTCGAACGAACTCTTTCAACAGCCTGGTGCTCAGAAAAGAGGCGAAGCACAGCGGGCGTCGTTCAACAGACACCGGACACGGCCTGGCTCATCCTGCTTCTCTCCCGACCGTGCCCTGTTTTCTGTTTTTGGACCCCTGAGCCTCTCTCGCGCAGTCTCTTTACTTTCATCAGCCCTTTCCCACCTCCAGCCTCGTTTTCATATTTCTGGTTTTATTTATATCCATCTCTCTGCAACAGCTGGATCCTTGCTTGTCTGGCTACCAGAGAGACCCTGACGGTCTGGCCATCGGACCCCGAGAGCTCTTTACTCTCTCGCGTCCAATTGGCTTCGTTTCTCTCAGATCACCTCTCTTCACTCTTCTCTCTCTCACACAACACACATCACCAAAATGGCTGTGCCGTCAAGTATTCCGACTGTGCTGGGCACACTGGCCGTTGTCACCACAACCGCTCTTGTGGCCGTTCACGCCATCCTCGCACACGAGCTGACCAACTCTTCCGCATCTTCCACACGCCTCGCTGCGATCGTCTCGGCTGCCCTCGAAAGCATTGTTCTCGTCGCGCTCTCTGCACACATCTTCTTCAACCTGCGGAGGAGACGAAGTGCAACGTCCGTCTCGGCATCCGAAAAGCAGTCCGCCTTATTACCACCATCAAAACACGGTCTCTGGTGTGGCCTGAGCATCTTCCTCTGCACTGCCGCCGCCGCCGTCTCCGCAGCTGCTCTTGCCAGCCTTCACAAGTCCGTCCACAACAACCAGTCGGAGACCATCTTTGGTTCCAGCGCAATTCCCTTCCTGACTGGTGCCGCCGTCACCCTGGGCATTAGCTTTTCTGTCCAGCTTCTTTTCCTTATCTTCGACCTGACCGTGGCTCGCGCGTCTGTTGCCGACAGCAGCAGCCACATGGTCCAGACGGCATCTCTTGAGACGGGCCGTGTCGCCGGCGGTGCCAGTGGCATCAGCAGCCGGTCCAACAGCAGCGGCAGCAACAACAACAATGCTAGCACCCGGTCCGCCTCCCTGTCCACGCGGGTCAAGTCTGTGCCCTACAGTCAGACCAGCAGCCCGGCGAGCGACCGCAAAGAGAAGAAGGCCGCGTCCATCCTCTCGCGCGGCAGAAGCACCAGAGACGCCGAGGCCGACCCCCGCACGCCGCCAGGATCCAGAGGCGGCCGCTCGGATACCATGAACTCCATCCGGTCCTCCTTCTCACAGGTCATCCGCCCTATCACGTCCAAGACCCGCCTGATCTCACCGAGCAGTGTCAATAGCGGCCTCGTTGGCCACAGCGACACCAGCGGTAGCGGCACGAGCAGCCAGCGGTCGTCGGCTTGGCGGCCAGACTCCCTGGCTGGCTCCTCCACGTCGCCTACCAGCACGTATGCGTCTCGCGAGCGCGACGTGCGCCCGAGCATCGAGGACTTTGATTCTTGGGACACGTCCGCTGTGGACCCCCAGAACCGGCTGACCGTGCTCGAGAGCTCCGTGTCACTGTCGGCCATTGCCGGCCGCTTCCTGGAGACCATCCCCGCCAGCCCCACAACGAGCCGCAGCCCAAGTCCTGGCACACCCCTGGATCTGGAGCCGCCACGGTCCCGCCAGCGCCGGAGTCGCAGCTACAGCCCGGCCGCATCGTCCATGCGGTCGGCCAGCGGAACACGCCTGCGGTCCCAGTCCCAGTCCCAATCACCGCCGCCGCCACCGGGCGAGGCGCATATCCACCCCCTCTTCCGTTCCGACTCGCCGACGCCACCGCCTGCCGTGTCTGCTGGTACCGTCGTGACCGCCGCGCCGCCCAATGCCAGCCAAATGACTGTGACCGATGCGCAGAGCCTGCGGACACTGAACCGCATGCGCAGCGGCAGTCTCCCGGCGGTGCCCAGCCCGCTCAGCCGCCAAGGCAGCTTCGACGACTTTGGCGTGCGGCGCGGCATGGCCCTGGGCGAGCGGCCGCACACGGGCACCGGTGGCGGCCATGAGCTGCGGGAGGAGGACGGTGACGACGTTGACGCCGCCCACGACGAGGAGGAGGATGAAGCAGACCGTCGGTCGCGGGCCGACAGCAACACCGAGCGCAAGATGACACCGCCCATCCCAGAGTGGATTCTCAGCGCCGGCGCCCGCACGAGTCTGTCGGGCTACCAAAGTCGCAAGGTGCGCGTCCAAGATGGCGCGCCTTAATCTATACACTTGCGATGACACCATTGAAACGAAATACGAACTTCACACGACTCTTTTGACGACTCTCTTTTTGATCTATCCTATACTCCTTACCTTTCCTATGTCTCTTCTGCTTTTCCTCTTTATCTTGTTTGTTTCGGCGGCAGGTTCATCCTGCTATATACACTCATTTTGTAGACAAGTTTCAGACAATCTCGGCTGGATTTATTTTACGAGGAGCTGGGGAGTTTTCTACTTTTCTACTTTTATACCTCTTGGGGTTCAAGGCTTGGTTAAAACGGCTTGGGGTTTCTTTCTTCTGTTTGGGATTGAACTGGGATTGATTTGACTGATTTGATGACTTTTTTCCTTTGGAGATACCACTTTCTTTTATATTCTCTCCCTCTGGCCTGTCCTGACGACACGGCCTCGATTTTGAGTAACGTTCAATATCATGCAATATACCAATGCAATGTATCAGTTCCAAAATCACGAAAATGTGAATGTCAACAATGACTTCGTACCCAGTCCAAGTGAGAGATGACGATGACCAATGGTTCTTGCTGAAAGCTGCGTAGCACGCAGTGACGTGTTGTATCTTATCCAAAGGTGGGGTATTTTCACTTTCCTTCCCTGCCTCCCCTCTCTCTTTGCACATTCTGCAAATAGGGTTAGGCTGGGGTAGGTGCCGTAGCGCAACGCGCACCAGGGCGGCAGCAGGCAGCTATCTGTTACGCCATTGGGAAAAATACTCTTCGCCTCCAGGGTCGGGGGCCAGCAAATAAGGCCGCCAGCAAGGCAGTCGTCGCCTCCAGCCCAGCCGAGCCAGCCTATCCCAGCAGCTGCGCAGGCCGCCACCAACCACCACTGGCTCCTTCCTCCACCACCACAAGTATTCCCTGCTGCGTTGCGCCTGCCTGCCTTTCGCAAAGACCTCCACTTGCCCTTTTCTGCCTTTCCCGTAGGCGCCCTTCCTCGCTCTTTCCCCTTCACAAACTCTCCTCCAAATCCCAGCCCTGCCTGCCCAGTCACTCCAGTCCGGCAACAACGACCGCGACTGCTTTTCGTCTTGTGCTGGTTCCCTCCTTCCCTCTCTTTCTTCTTTCCTCCCGTCTCGCCCATCCATCATCTCGCCAAACCCGCGATCCTAACTTTTTCTCTCGCATCTTTGTCTCTTCCGTCTCTCAGCTATCAACACCCCTCACTCACCTCTCCGTCCCCCCCTCTACCGTTGCCCACCATGAAGGTCACATTCAAGGTACGGCTGCGCTCTCCTCTTCTCTCCTCTTCTCACTCTACTTCTTGAAACTGTACTGACTTTTCTCTCTCTTCAACAGGACCTCAAGCAGCAGAAGTTTGTCATCGAGGTCGATCCATCAGAGACGGTGCGTATTTGCTCATCTGCGGCGCCGAACCAGCTTCCTCCGCCCTCCCCCTCCTCCCCCAACGTCTCCCCGCCTCACCCAGAACCAGAAAATAGCTTCCCCTCCCGCGGCGGTGCGCAGCCCGACATCGCCACATACTGCTCGCTGATGGGCAAGCTGTCTGGCCGTTACTTTTTTCCTATTTTTCGTGTCTAACGCATGATTGCTACTGTAGATCGCCGCTGTCAAGCAAAAGATTTCCGACGAGCGCGGTTGGGAGCCAAAAACGCAGAAGCTCATCTACTCCGGTACGCCGACAATCCGTGCTTCTTTCCCGTGTACTTTGTATCCCTCGGCCTCACCATGACTAACCTGTATGTCTTCCCCCGCATCTAGGCAAGATCTTGAAGGATGAGGAAACCGTCGAGTCGTACAAGATTGAGGAGAAGGGCTTCGTCGTCTGCGTCGTGAACAAGCCCAAGGCACCGCCCGCCGCCGCCGCCGCCCCTGCCGCCCAGTCATCAACATCCGCCGCTGCCTCTTCGAGCGCCTCTGCACCGATCCCCGCCACGCCCGCCCGCGGCGCCGCCCCCGTTGCCACACCCGCTGCACCCATCGCCTCGGCTGCCGCGCAACCCGGCGCGCCCGCCGCGACACCTACCCCGGCTGCCCGTGGCGCCAATGATGCCAACTACACCGACCCCAACTCGTTCTCCGTCGGCCCCGCGCTGCAGGAGGCTGTGGCCAACATGGAGGCCATGGGCTTTGAGCGCAGCCAGATCCAAGCTGCGATGCGCGCTGCTTTCAACAACCCGGACCGCGCCGTTGAGTACCTGCTGACTGTGTGTTGCCCCTGGCCCCTAAGGGTGTCCCGCAAAAGCCTTTGAAAGCACATGTACTGACTCATGTAGGGTATCCCTGACAACCTGCAGCAACAACAAGCCGCCCAGCAGGCGCAGGCGGCACAGGCGGCGCCCGCTGCTGCCCCCGCCGGCGATGCCTCGACCGACGAAGCTACAGCTGCCGCGATCGCCGCCGCTGTTGCCGAGGGCGACGACGAAGACGATGACGGCGTGAACCTGTTCGACCTGGCGGCGCAGCAAGGACGTGGCGGTGCCGGTGGTGCTGGCGGTGCTAGCCGTGGCGCGGGCGCGAGTGCGGCAGCCGCCGCGGCCGCTGCAGCTGCGGCAGGTGGTGCGGGTGCGGGCCAGGGACTCGGCAACCTCGACTTCCTCCGTCACAACGCGCAGTTCCAGCAGCTCCGCCAGGTCGTCCAGCAGCAGCCGCAGATGCTTGAGCCGATCCTGCAGCAGCTTGGTGCTGGCAACCCCCAGCTGGCTCAGCTCATCGCGCAGAACCCGGACCAGTTCCTGAGCTTGCTGAGCGAAGACGGTGACGATGACGATGCGCCGCTGCCGCCCGGTGCCCAGGCCATTGCCGTCACCGAAGAAGAGCGGGATGCTATCGAGCGTGTATGTTCCTTCCACCTAGCAAAGTTTTGTTCTATCTCTTCCCGGATACTAACTTTCCCAGCTCTGCCGCCTTGGTTTCGACCGGGATCAGGCCATCCAGGCCTACTTTGCATGCGACAAGAACGAGGAGCTGGCCGCCAACTTTTTGTTCGACCAACCCGACGACGACGAGCCGCCAAGCAACCAGTAAACGAAGGGCGACGTGGACACACTCTTCACCCTCCCGGGTGAAAGAAAACACAAGAAGAAACGAAAGTAGTCGGTGCGAAATACCCAACACAAGGCGGCGGTGGCGGTGGTGGACCAATTTGGACGATGGGAAATGGAAATGGACGAAAACACCGGAAAAACACAAAACACATACTCGGATAAGGAAATGAAGCATCAACCAACATCAGACAAAAAAAAAGAGAACACACGACGTGCACCACACGCACAAGCATGGTTGAGAGGTAGAAGGGAGCGGCCCATATCGGACGGGCCTTTTTATGCTCTCTCTCACCTCTTTTTTGTCTTCAGAGTGCGGGTTAGGGAGAAGAGGATCACCGGGGGGGGGGGGAGGCATGGATATGTTTTTGCTATTTCATTAGTTTTACGTCTTGACAGCTCCGGACTTTTTTAAATACGTCCCCGAGCACTATTATGCCATATTCTTTTTTCTTCTCGGATGTCTCGTTATCGCACAAAAATGTTAACTTTTATTGACCGGCTGACCCGTTTCTCCAGTAATTGTGTGTGCATTGTTGCAAACGCTGGTATTTGATAAGAACGTAATAATACACGAGAAGAGTATGGGGAAAGAAAATATATGCAAAAGAAAGAGAGAGGCCCCTGGGAGCATTTCCCCTATAAGAACGATAAATAAATATAGCGTAGAAGGAAGGAGAGACGTAGGAAGAAATAGACACCCGAGTAACAAAAGGTCGAGAGAAACCAGAAGAACGTATGCAAAGACACCCCGATGCTATAGAAAATTTTAAAATAGGAAACAAAGACAGCCGACAAGACCATAAATATACTCCAACTTTGGACACGCCCCTTTTTTGGTGAATAGAAAGTATGTACGAAACAAATATTAAGAGAATAACAAATTAACCCAAAGAAAAGAAAAGACGATATAAAAAGACAAAAACCCAGACTAGAATGATAAAACCCAAACAGAAAACGAGAGAAGCAATAAAAAGAAGGGCAAGAAGGAGAGCGCCTGCCCGCCGCAATTTTCATAGCTCAGCAGCTGCACGCGTTTGAATACCCTCCTCTTTTTACTGTCCTGCCGCCCCGTTCACGGCAACCGGTGGTGCGCGGCCAATTGGCCCATTTTGCTTGCTCTGCTCAAAGTCACGCATGGCGTCCTCGTTCTCCCGCCGCAGTGCCTCCTCTTCCTCTTCCCGCTGCCGACGTGCCGTTGCAAGGTGACCGTCCTCGTCCTCGGCTGGCGGAGGTGGCGGCGGTGGCGGTGTCGGTGGTGTCAGGGTGTCGGCAGCGGCCTCGTCGTCCTTGAGCCTCTTGATCGACGGCGTCTCGGACGGTGTCACGCTGGGTGATGCCACGGCAGCAGCGCCGTTTCCTCGCCTGCTTCCTGCATCACCTCCAATGCCACTGTCGGCCCGTTTGCGTTTCCGGTCGGACGTTTCGGGAGAGAGAGTTGAGGTCGCATCGTCTGCGGCTGCCTTGTCCTCGTCGCCTCGGCCGCCTGTCATGCCATCGTCGTCGCTCAGCACCATATCGTCTAGGGCGGCGAGATCGTCGTCTTTGCCCTGATCCTTGCTGCCAGTCACGGCCGCAGCCGATGAGTCCACCACGCCCGTCATCTCCGTATGCTTGCTGCCTGTGTTGGCACCAGAAGCGGAGGACGAGGCTGCCGCGTCCTTTCCATCACGGTCGGCATGACGGTCGGCCTTACCGGCTTTTTTCTTTTCGTGCTCCTGGTACTTTTTGACGGCCCGCTCAAAATAATCGTGGACGTACACCTTCATCTTCTTGACCAGGGCCGGCGTGATAGCGTTGGGGTCCTCGACACGGTTGTTCTTGTAGTCCGAGGCGACGATCTTCTTGCTAATATCTTTGCCGAGCCTCTTAATCTCTTCTCTGGGCAGCCGGTTGCGGTATCGATCTGTGACGGATTTGATATGAGGATGGAGCTAGTGGTCAAACAGTTAGCTTTTGCGCAAGAAAGAAGGTGAACGGATGTAGTACGTACAGTATTTTCGTAGATCTTCTGCTGTTTTTCGACGGGCAGGGACCGCCACCGTTCGCTCTTGTGCTCCTGGACGGGTGTCTTGGCGGCTTGCGGAGTGTGGGTGGCCGAGGGTCGTGGCGCTTCCTTTGTAAGGCGATTGATAATCTCTTGAACGGCGTCCATATCCTGCTGTGCTTTGGACGGCCCCTTGACGTTCTCAGCAGGCGCCGTCGGCCGCTTCCATGTTGTTGCACCGCTTTTGTTATAATAGTACACGTTGCCCTCGGGATCCGTCGCGGAGAACCAGCCGAACGGCAAGCCCTGCGTGGCATTTTGGTTGCTGTTGGTCAATTGTTTCCGCTGATTCCGCGGTGTCCCGTTGTTGTTTGCGTTGTTGAAGAAGTTGCTGTTCCGCTGCGGGATGTTACTCCGTGGTCCCTTGGGAATGTTCATTCCGTGAAGTGGGGAGATGGCACGCTGACGGGGTGTGTTTGTGCCGTCCGTGCTCTCGTTGGTCTGCACGTCACGGCCGCGGCGGTCCTCGAACGCACTGGCCGGCGCATTCGGGTCAAACTTCTTGCGCGGGATGCGGTAGGCGGTCTGCAGCTTGTCCCACTCTTCCAGAAGACGCTTCGACTCGGCGGCAACGTCCTCGTGCTCCGACGTCGACAAGTCCTTGATGGCCAGCTCGATGTTGGAGTCGGAGATCTTGTTCTTGGTCAACCGCGGGAACATGTAGAGGATGTCCAGCACCTGCAGCACGACGTTGTTGTCGTCCTTGAACAGCGTCAGAATGGAGCAGAGAATCTGGTAACCGTGCATGCGAACCACGCGGTGGAGGACACGCTCGTCGTCCCGGGCAGCCTGAATACGCGCCAGGAGCTTGACGGCAATCCACTTCTCCTTGCACTGCATAAGCGCGGCCATGACCTTGGTGACGCCATCCTCGGCAAGACCCGATTGCTGCAGGCCACTGACATATTCCTCGTCGTCCTCGTTGGGCTTTTTGCGGCGCTGCTTCTTGGACACGGTCGTGTCCCAACTGTCCGGATCATCGATGCCAAGGGCCTCGATTGTCGCCAAAGAAAGTTTGGTCGCCCGCTCGGTCTGGGTCTTGCCGCCGATGAAGCCGGTGCAGTTGGGCTCGCCGCAGTAGCAGGGCTGAGGGTCAGCACCGTAACGGTCGACGTTGTAGTCAAAAACGAGCTCTTCACCCGCGCGAATGGAGCGACCGGCGAAAATGCCCATGCGCAGCTTGTTGCCGACAACCCACTTGTCCACGTAACAGTTGGGGTTGCACGAGTGGTTGCAGAAGCGGCCCAGGTTGCCTTTCCGTGTGGCGTCGACAAACTCGCTCTTCGTCAGGGACATGAAGTAGAAGTGCTTGATGCCCTCTTCGTCGTACTGGATCATGCGCCGGCGGAAGGTGGGCTCGTTGATGACCTCGCCGATATACTCGAAGATGAACTCATTCTGGTGCAGGTCCGCGTCGGCGCGGAGGCCAAAGCCCTTCTTTTCCGTCTTGATCACAGATACGCTTGCATATTGCCTCTGCTGGAATCTCTGGTTCTGGCAGTGCTCTCCGCAGTTGCAGCCGCCCTCCACACACTCCATCTTTGTCGCACGGTTGATGCAGTCGCTGTCCTCGCCGCAGGACATATTGCGCCCGTCGTCTACAAAAATCACGTTAGCAGGCAGGAAAGGTAAAAATGAGACCCTAGGCACCAAAGGCCGCCAGGGACGGTAGGAATGGTAAGACGTACGCAGTTCTTCAGCACAGTCACAGTCAAAGGCATCGTTGTCTGATGAGCCCATGTTCTTCGAGCCGTACAAACAGTCTGCGATGACCTGAAACCGGCTAGTGGCCTCGGCTGTGGCATTGGGAAGCTGGTCGAAGAGAGTCCGGTTCGGCCTTGAGGACGGAGTCGCAGACCGCGACGCCTTTGCCGACGACTTTCGGTTTGGCCGGGGCGCGGCGGAGCTGGTGTCTGGGGTCGAGACGTCGCTGGGCGACGGCTTCACGTCGTCATCGGGTGACCGGCTGCGCGAGGCCGACTCTCCTTTTGATCCATTTGGTGTGGCGGACCCCTGGAAGGGGCTGGCCTCGTTCTTCACGGCCACCCGCGCGCCATGATGGGCTCGTGTGCCGTTCGTCCTTGCGCCGGCGGTGGTCATGTTTGGTGCGTGTCCGTGTAAGGCGTCTGGTATCCGCACATCGTCGTCCATCTGCTACTTCTGTGGTATCGCCGGTGTCGTCGTCGCTATCGCCAATGCCGACGTCGTTCTCTAGGAGTCCACCTCGGGAGTGTGGGTTTTGGGATGGAGAAGAGGGAGTTGAGTTCGATCTCAAACCGCTCTCATGCGGACGCGGTTCTTCGTGGGCCGAAGCGGCGGGTTACCCGGCAGTGATCTCAGGAGGGCTCGTCACAGGTCGGGCTAGCATGGGATCAAGGACCTGTTCGTTCGTCGGGAGGCCTAGATTCGCCTTCCTCCTGCGCCGTTCGAAGAGGAAAGGGAGTTCGGACGAGCGATGCTTGGCCTCAAGGTCGTGTTCCTTCTTGTGTCGTGCGGCGCCCGTTGAGCGTGGTTGCGGATTGAAACGGGGAGAGAAAGCGTGAAAAAGGCGGAGGATGGTCGAGAGGGCAAAGGAGAAAACGTCGAGGCTGGCTGACGCGGTGCAAAAACGGGCGTGGATGTTAAGTTCTGGGGCTGCTTCGATGTTGCGTGCGGGTGAGGAAAGGCGTGTCGCTCTAACGCGCGACCGGCGTTATCAAAAATTTCGCCCGGAAAAAAGTCCCCTATTCTGCAGGGGGCGGAGAGGCCTGCTAGATCGCCGTAGCGATAAGCGGTGCTGCAAAGGACGCCGATGTGCCTACGACCGATTGATCTGTGAAGGAAGAAAGAGGAGAGATGAGGACTGAAAAATGTGGCAAGGAGAAAGATGGCAAGATGCTTTATGCTTGGACACTCGATTGCTCCTTCCGTGTCGTTTTTCTTCATTTCCCCCCTTCGTCTGTCCTTCGCGCCTTCTCACTTTGACCTTGCCTTGGGCTCGTGCGGCAAAGGTGCGCCGCGGCGCTGTTCTCTACCAATACGCGTGCGCGCAGAACGCAGCGCACTTGCACCAACCAATGTGTCCCCTGTCAGCGAGCGCGACTGCCCACAGTGGGCGCTGCAATACCGCGGGTCCTAGCGCGCTCTCCGCATCGGATTAGCAGTAATTGCGACCGCCGGCAGCGTGCCTTCCGCCCCAGGTCGCCACATTCAGCAGGAAGGTACGGAGTAGTCCCAACAGACTGGCGACGGTCGCTCCTGCCCGGTGCTAGTCTTCGATCTCGCCTCCCAGCGCACTCGAATGTTTGCGAATGCGGCAAGTGCTACCCGCAGCCGTGATGGTTCTTCCCGTTCGTTTTCGCTAACAATGCTCTTTCCCTAATAAGTGCGCCCTTTGCTGCCAACCTCACATTATGACTTGGTGGCGTTTTGCCCAAGACGAGCCTTTTTGCCCAGTGACACCATCACGGTGATTTGTTGTTTACCTGTATTTTCTGCCATGGCATTTGCGACAATAGCACTTGCTATTTTCGGGGTTGCTGGTTGAGAACTGGGCCTTGCCCCACTTTAGTCTGACCCCCGGCCAGCTGAATTGTCCTGTGCTGTCAACTGTCAACGGCTTCGTTGCTTGTTTCGCTTGCCTCGTCAACTACTGTGACAGCCTTGCCGGTGACTTGTCAACTAGTTCGTCTCAACTGGATAGATCTGTGGTCTTCCACGTGGCGGATCGGAATGCGCTCACGCACGCAGACATCAATTTTTTCGTATGGCCCTTTCCCGAGCGTCTCCAAATTCGTCTCTGTGCGTTTCCTGGTCCCATCCGGAGTAAGATGGGGTGCTTAGACGGCCAGACCGCTTTTTGCTTTGCCCCGGGGTCTGGCGTCTAGAGATCGTTCGTGAAACAAGTCTTGAGTCGAGTCGAACAAAAATCCCAGACAGTGAAATATGGCAGAGTCGTGCGTAAGAAAATCAAACAAGCCAGCAAGCGGCTCGCCAGCGTGTTGCAATACGCAAACGTCGCCGTGCTGTCTGTTTCCTTATCCGGGCCGAGCATCCACAGGCCGGCGGGTGTGAGAGGCTTTGCTGATTATCTTGACTTTCCATTCTGCAAGGCGGAGCACTGATGCTTGGTTCAACGGTCGGACCCAACAGGGCGAGGACGCAACTGCAGGAGGTAGACGAAGTACACCACCTCCGAGCACTTGCAGTGCAGGCCGTGGGACGGCGCAGGCATGAAAGCATTGGCGCACAACCCGGGGGCCACAACGCACAACTGCACGCAAATCTGGGCGAGTCGTGTCAGCCCTTGAAACGCAAAAAAAGGCAACCGGTGAGTGGCGCGCCAGCCTGTCGGATCCTGCGATTTGCTAGCTGCTACTGTTAGAACGAGGCAAGTGCCGTCTTGCCAACGCATCGTGCAGAAATTATGTGGAGAAGAGCCCAAGCAAGAACAAGAAGGCAAGTAAGGCAGTGCAATGATGTAAGGAAGACAAGTAGCGAGAGAGAGAAAGAAGGGAGAAAGGCGAGCATATAAGTATAAATTAACGTACCCTTTTGGCGTCGCCCACTTTGGCTCAAAACTGATCGCTTTTCCTCACATCTCGACTTCGAAACCATCTCGGGATGGCCCACCTTTTTATACTTCGAATCAGCTCGATAGGCCGGCCTCCTGTCTCCTTGCACCCCCGGCACGGCTCTCACTTCCTCGATTCAAGCCGAAGGAGCACGGAAGAACCGTTGGCGTGTGCTTTTTGTGTTCTTTTTCTCCCTTACCCACCGTCTAGGGGGTAGCTGCCGAAAGGGTGACTGCCTGGAAGCTGCTTCAGGCTTGCCATTGGCAGACGACGCCCACCAAACGAGCCATTCACACTTCGCAAAGCATCCTGGTCTGGACTTTGGCCGCCGAATCTGGCCTCTTGTCCCACTTTTCCGCACGCTCGTTCAGCCCTTTCGTCCTTCGTCGTTGCACGTCGAGTTAACGTTAAACTCCCGGACAGTCCCGTAGCGGGAAAATAAGAAAAGGGTCAGAACGACGTCTCTTCTCTCTGCCCTATGTCAACGGGTAAGGCGACGGACGAGCCAAGCCCGAAGCCCAAGCCGACAACAGAGTCCAGAGCCTGGCCGATCGGCGGCAGCTACCCTCTCTTTGTGTCACACAAGTGCTGACTTGGGTCAGGGTGGAAAGGCTGAGAGGAAAAGAAAGGGGGGCTGCGAGGAGGCCGCCGTGCTGTTGCAAGGCAAGAGCAGGCTCGTGGGTGTGTCGTTTTCAGTTCTGTTGTCAGTGCAGCACCCCGTCTCTTTTGTTATATTCTTTTTCGTCGCCTCTTCTTTCCCTTTTTCATTTTTTTTCTTCTCTCTCCTTCATTCACAATCCTCCATCCTCCGCTCACTTGCAGGCCTCCATCTGATGTCATCGCTATCACAGCGGGAGCAGCGGCCGAGAGTTGAGGGTGGGCGGGTGGCCGAATGGAGAGCGCGCAAAAACAAGAATACGGGCCTCCCAGCTTGACCCAAGCACAGACAAGACACGAACGGCCCAAAGAGAATGAACCAAAGCAGACAGACACGAAAGTGGGAGGGGGCCAACTGCGTCGACGTGCATTGCAAAATGTGCCTTTCTGGGGGTGTCAGGCGGTTTTAGTCGGACGGCTCCCATTGGCTAGCTGCACCATCGTGCAGCGTGCATACACATGCTGCTGCATGCAGGTTGTGTAAGAGGGTGCGTCCAGCAGACCACTTATTTTCAGCAGCTGCTGGGCTGCAGGCGACAGATAGCGGACAGTCGATGCAGCGATGCAAGTGCAGGCGAGCTAGAACGACACAAAGTGCCCTTTGGAGAAAGAGAATAAGAGGGAGAGACACAGGAAGAAGAAGGAAGAAAAACAAGCGGACAGTCGCGGTCTCCACGCTCACTGCCTTGCGCATGCGCCGCGCGCCCAGAAAGGCAGATGGACGGGAATCGAGGAGGAAAAAGATCCGCTGCTGCCGTTGTGCTGGATGTCGAGTGACGCCCGGCTGATCCCTTCTCGTTGGCTCCCGCATTGCTAGGCTGGGCGAGTAAATTTTGGCGCCCGCCCGGAAGACGATCCAATTTGCTCAGAAGGGGATGGAGGGCCCGCTTGTTGAAGACACGGAGAGGAAGAAGCAGCCGTGCCAAAGACGAGAAAACAGACCTGACAAAGAAACAAAAGAGGCAACTGGGGAGAGACAAGTCGGTCTCTTTTTCTGACAGGGGTTCCGAGGATGAGACAAGGAAAAGGAGCTCGTCGTTGTGATCGGCCACCTGACAAGAGAGACAAAGACAGAGGGAGAGACACAGCAGTGCGATCAAGTGGCGCATTCGCCACAGCCCGTTCCTGCTTCTGTCGCGATTATCTCGCTCGCCAGGGACTGTTGCTGAAGCCCCTGTCGTGCCGGCCGGCGGAGACGAAGAGTATCGCGAGTCGATGTGGGTTGAAAGAAAAGAGTGGTTGTTAGGGAAGGAAGGTGGGAGGTGGGATCGAGTGCAATAAGGGCGTGGTCTGGTCTGTTTGGCCTGGCCGCAGAAAGTGGTCGCAGAAACGGAAGGAGGGAGGGGGCAAAGAGCTCTTTCCTCGTTTCTTGACAGGAGCATGCACGGATGGAGCACAAAGGTTGGGTGGCAGAGCGCGCACTTTCACTTGTGCATTGCGGAACATTTATGTTTGCTCTTTCCCTGTGGGGTAATCACTGTGACCAGGGATTGGCTCCCGGCCAGCAAGAGCCCTCTTGCTCCTGTCTGCAGCCAGCCGTCCCTTCCCATTTTGTGACGACAGATCTGGGCTTTCTCACTTGCTGCCTTGCATCGTGGCTCGCGCCTTCTTTCTTTTATCTTTTCTACTTTGTGTTGTCGCAAGAGCTTTCCTTCCCTTTCTGGAGGGTTGCGACCTGCGATCCACCCCGAGCGCCCACCAAGCTTCCACCTCGCACCCTCGCTCTTGCACAAAAAGCGCCTCCATTACTCTGCGCTGGCTCCCAAAAGGGTAAGAGAAGGAAAGAGCAACGAGCAAAAAGAAGGAGCTACGGCCAGACCATACTGGCCAAACGGCCGCCGGGTCTCTCCTTCTCTACGACGTATTGAGTCTGTGTCTCTCTCTTGCTCTTTCTCTCTATCTGACTCCTTCGCGCCCCTCCCCCTTTTCACTTCTTCTTTGATTTCTTCCACTTTTTTATCATCACCAACTTCACTTCGTCTTTCTCTTCACCTTTGCTGCTCGCATATTCCGCGCCTTTGCGCGTCTTATCTGCTCACCACCGGCTCAACACCCAGACCCCTGACTGGCTCCGACGCGATACTACCGATAATTACGACCTTCTCTCTCCCTTCGGAGCACTACACCTTGAAAGACCAGGCAGCGTTGACCTCGCTTCACTGCTCTCGTTTTGTTTCGACGTTTTGTTTCCTGGTCCGTCTCCCCGTTCTCTGCCGGGCCACCTTGCTTCGCCTCGTCTCTGTGTTTTGTTTTCTTTTAGCGGGCTTCCTCGCACACCCCCGTTGCCATATTCTCACTTGTGGCCATCTCTGTCTCTTCTGTCCTCCTCCTGTCCTCCATTACCTTGCAGGCTCTGTTTCTTTCTTTCTTTTTTCTTTTTCTCCCCTCCAACCTTTTCATTCTCTCGCCCCTCCTCCCACGCGCCCACCCTTGTCCTTGCTTGCCAACAGCACACCCGCTTTCGATTTCAAACGGCGCTCCACCTCGTCTCTGCCCCTCGTGTCTCTCGCTCGCTCGCTCGCTCGCCTTGTCTGGACCCTCGCCAACAGCAGCTCTCCCTTGCCGAGAGGGCATACCCCTGGTCCGGCTGGTGGCTTCAAAATTGTCATCCCCCAGAAAAACAAATCGAGCACGGCCGCCAAGGAGATCTGTGTCCTGCTCCCTCTGTCCTACCTGACGGCACTTTTCTTTGCCGTCCTTCATTTCTTTAGGGCCTGTTAGACCTTGCTGGTGTTTTCGTGTTGACTTATCCCCTTCCGATGACAACTTAGCTCCCGCAGAAGACGCGCGCTTGCTCTAGTTTTGGCCTTTTGCGCGTCTTCCGTCGGCCTCCCACCCCCGGACGCCTGGAATATCCACACCACAACAGCAGGCTGGCACCCCCCCTCGTCTTGTCCTCCTCTGGTGGCCTTCTGCCACTTGATTCGTCCACCGCCAGCTTTTGGCAAAGCCGCCGCCGACGCCTTTTTTATATTACAACCCCAGAGGAAGCAAACGCCAAAGTCACTCAACTCACTTTCACGTCTCTCGCTTCACACCTCTCACCTCTCACCTTCCTCCTTTCTCCTTTGTTTTTCCCGGTCTCAGTGCCTCCCACAAGGCGTCCAGCCGCCACGACCATCGAAACCCATTTTCCCACGCGCCCAACTCTCATATTCGCGGGCCTTTCCTCGCTCTCTTTTTTATTGCTCTCTTTCTTTGTTTTTCGGTTGGTTTTCCCTGGTTTGGAAAGCCTCCTGTCGCCTGTTGTCCCGAGACGTATTGTCCTCTTACCTTTGCATTTGTTTACCGCGGTTTTCATTGCCGCCAAACCTTACACTCTTTCGCAACCCGTCCCTACTTTATGCTCTTAACGACTTGATTATTCTTTTTATCAACGACTATTCCACAGCAAACAACGCCGGATTACGATCTCTACCACCACGCCTCAAATGCCTTACCGTTGACGTTTCTGCTCAACCCGTCTTACGCGACTGTATCCGCCCTGGCATGAGGACAATACCAGTGCCAGAAGGCCCTACTTTTCAAAATGGACTCCTCGTTTGACGACCGAGAAAAGGTAAACCTCACAGTTATAACCGCAACTTCATGAAGACAAGCCTTGCTAACGCCACCGGTAGCGGTTCATTCTTGCAGAAATGGTAAAGGCTAGCCACCTCGACGTCGGAGCCGTGATCAGCTTTGTCAAGCACTATAATATCTCACCCGACTGGCACGAGATGCAGATTCCGCATGGTGCGCACGCATGGCCCTTCCACAACATGGTCTTTCCCGTCCAGCTCTATGGGACGGGATGGGATGACAAGGCGGATGCAGGCAATTACTTACATTTATTGCTGTCTAGGTCGTAATATAAACCAGTGCAGGCAAGCCGCAGCCTCTATGGGTATCGAAACGCCACCGAATTTTACACAGCAGCGCCAGCAGCAGCATTACCAACAACCTGGACCACAATACCCTCAGCAACATCAGACACCTGGGCAGCAGTACCCAGCACCACCCCAGCAACATCAACAGCACCAGCAACACCAGGAGCACCAACAGCCACAGCACCTCCAGCATCAGCAACATGAACAACACCAGAAGCTACCCTTGCCGGCTCCGTTCCCAGCCACCAAGCGCAAAACGACCAGTGACCCGAACGAGCATGTTCCAAAGCGGCAGGCCGTCTCTCCTGCCGAGATGAATACCGCGCCTCACGCGCGTAGCATCCAGCCACGACCACCACCAGTAAATGGCGTCGCCTCTGTCAGACCGGCACCTGGTGCGGTTGCGCCTCCAACTCAGACCTTTCCTAGGAAAAGGGGTAGGCCGTCAAGAGCTGACAAGGTTGCCCAGGCCCAGGCTGCAAGGTTAACGAGCAACCACTTCCCCTTCTTGGCACCTGCAGGCAAGCCGCCGCCGACAAACACGCCACTGGCGAGCAAGCCACTGAGGATGTACAATTATGGCCAGCCAGTCGATTACCCCCCCCCAACAATACGGTCTCCCGTGGCTCATAGCCTGGTTACTGAAGTGAACACAGAATCGAGTAATGTACGTGCCACCCGCATGTTTTTTTTCTGACGTGAGAAAGATGGACTGACTCGGGCATAGCAGCGATCATCTGGCGGAAGTCCACAGCTGGGTGAACAACCAAAGCAGGCGCCTTTGAAACACGAGATATCCCCCACCGACCTAGAATCGGACAATCATTCCCTTCCAGAACCGCAAAAAGCGCCGCCCAAGCCAAACTCTTCGGCCGCAGCAGATACACCGCCTCGCTCTCCTGCCGTCGCGTCGGGCCTCGTTAAGGCGACAACCCCGGCAGTTGTGACGACGGGAGTCTAACGCTTCAGCGAAGCGAAGCGGACGATATACGACCACGACACGCCACGATCCAATTTCTCTCACCTCTTTACGACGCTAGAGATGAACACGGCCTCACCATTCGCTTCACTTTGTCACTCTTCTTTCCCTTCTACCATGTTATTTTTTTGCCATTTCTTTTTTAACCGCCATCTTGCATTCTTTTTCGAATACCATGTCCTGAGATATCCCATCTAGATGGTTGCAGGTTTTCAAGTTGCACGACGTCGACGGCCTCCATTGTTTCTCGGTTGGCTTTTGCTTTAATTTGTTTACGGGGGGCGGCGTACTTTGGGTTTATTCGCTAGGAGGCTCTTGAGAACAAGAGGGTGGGTGGCTACATTTGATTCTCTGCACTTTTTTTGCAAACTTACTTTTCTTTTGTTTGGTTTTTGTCGAGAGCTGGATCTTGAAGGATATCTGAACGGTATAGACTGTAAGATAGGAAATGGGTGAACGGGTTTGATAGTCTTTCTCATGTTGGGTAAACATAACAGTGCTCACTTGGCTGAGCCGGTATACAATACTACTTTGCATAGGTTCACAGGTTCCGAGTCTGTCTACGCGAGTTGGTTTTGATAAGAGTGAAAGGGTTTGGGTATATTCCTTCTATGTGGGACTTCCAAAGCCCAACGAAAAACATTACAACCAAGTAGATGTCTCTTTCCATAAAAGAGCCCCAAAAAATGGTAAACAAAAATCCAAGACTTTTTGCTGGCAAGGATGCTGACACAAAAAGAAAAAACGCCAAAGGCCGTCTAAAAAAGGGAAATGCAAGAAGCAAACACGCGACTCAGATAAAGGAGTGCGGTATATATATATGGCCAAAAATCAAATACAAGGAGGAAAAAAAGAAAAAAAAAGATAGAGCAGTGTTATGTTAAAAATAGAAAAAAGAAAGAGAGGAAAGGGGGAAAAGAGAAGGAGAGAGGCCAAGGAAGACAACCAGATTAGTGGTTCTTGCCCAGGCTCTGCAGGTTGACAAGCTCGGCGTACCGGCCGTTGCGGTGCATCAGCTCGGTGTGGGTACCCTTCTCGACAATGCGGCCCTGGTCGAACACGTAAATGATGTCGGCCTTCTGGATCGTGCTCAGACGGTGGGCAACAGCAATGGTTGTGCGGCCCTTGGCGGCCTTGTCCAGAGCGGCCTGCACCACCTTTTCACTCTCACTGTCGAGGGCGGATGTAGCCTCGTCAAGGAGACTGGAGATGTATGTTAGCAATGTGTTCCAGGCAAGTAAAATAGGTTAAAGGGGAGTAGACGTACAGAATCTTGGGGTCACGGATCAGGGCACGCGCAATGGCGATGCGCTGCTTCTGACCACCACTCAACAGGGTACCCTTGCTGCCGACCAGGGTGTTGAAGCCATCCGGCAAGCTCATGATGAAGTCGTAGATGTTGGCTTCGCGGCACGCAAACTCAACGTCGGCATCCGTCACGACCTTATCGTCGACGGCACCGAGAAGGATGTTCTCCTTGATGGTGCCCATGTACAGCGTCGGCTCCTGCGACACCAACGCAATGCCCTTGCGGTACTCGTTGACGTTCAGGGTGCTGATCTCCTTGCCGTCGAGGTAGATGCCGCCGGCAAGCGGGTCGTAGAAGCGCTCCAGAAGCGCAATCGTGGTGGACTTGCCGCAGCCAGAGGCGCCGACCAGGGCGATGTATTGGCCGGGCTCGATGCTCAGGTCCAGGCCGCGCAGGACGGGCTGCTCCAGACGAGTCGGGTAGCGGAAGTGGACGTCGCGGAACTCAATGTGCTCGTGCGACGCGACGGGTGCGCCGGACTCGGACCACGAGTCGATGACGACCTTGTTGTCGAAAAGCTTCAGCAGCTCGGCGCTGGCCTGCTTGGCCTTGCCCATGTCAGGGGCGAAGGAAAAGACGGTACCGGCAGACTGGGCACCGAAGATGACGGCCTGGAAGACGAGAAAGAAGCTGAACATGGTGTACTCGCCCTGGGACAGCAGCTTGCCGCCGTACCAGAAACCAAGGGCAAGAACCAGGAACGTCAGAGACTGCGAAGCGGCGTAGAGCGACGAAGACTTGAGAATGGAGCGGGTCGACGTCCGGAGCTGCTCAGCCAGGGTCTCGCGGTAGTGGTGGAGAACATCCTCCTCACGGGTCAGGGAGGCGACGGTGCGGATGGCAGTGATGGCCTCGGAGGCGTAGCTGGCCGAGCCCTCGTAGGCCTTCTTGGCGCGCTGGCGGTAGTGGGCAAGCATCCAGAAGCGGAAGAAACCGCATCCGAGCAGCAGGGGGATGGTGGCGGTACAGACGAGGGCGAGCTTGTAGCCGATGATGATGGACACAGTCAGGGCCGAGATCAGGGTGGTCGTCACGGTGAGGATAGTGCCGAGCGTGGCGCCACTGAGACCGGCAACGTGTGTGACCTCAGTGGACAGGAACGACGTCAGCGCACCAGAGGTGTTCTCGTCCTTGTCGAAGAAGGAAATGTCCTGGCGAAGCATGGTGCGGAAGGCACGGTCGCGGGCGCGGTGGACCAGTCTCTCGGAGCAGCGGGCGAAGATGATACCCTGGACGCTAAAGGCGATGAAGACGACAATGGCAAGCATCAGGAACATGAGACACCAGAAGTGGGCATCGTGGCGCACCTGGTCCCTGTTCGCGGGGGTGATAATGACAGAAAGCGTGCTGATTTCCTTGGCGAAGAAGACGGCTTGGGTCGGGTTACCGCCACCGCAGATGATGGAGAAGAACAGGGCGATGAGCATGAGCTTCCACTCCTTCTTGTTGAACGAGGCGATGAGCTTGATCAGAGTGCCGAGGCTGTACTTTGTCTCGGCGTCTTCGGTCTTGCGCGCCTGGGCGGCAATGCTGGAAACGGACTTGCGGGTGCTGGAGCGCTGCAGCTTCTCCTGGATGTTGTCGTCGGGGTCGGCCAGGTAGCCAGCCTCGACGTCCTTGTTAGCCGCGGCGTCAGCAGCAGCGGTCTTGGAAGCAGAGGCCTCAGCAGCGGCAGTGAACGAAGAACCGGAAGCAGAGGCAGCGCCGCCCTTGTTGGCAGACGAGATCGTGCGGAGCAGGTGGGCGTCCATCTCGGCGTCAATGGCCTCGTCCTCCTCAGACTTGACGTCGCTGACCACCTCGATGCTCTGAGCGCTGACCAGGTTGAAGTAGGCACCGCGGGCCTCAATCAGCTCGTTGTGCGTACCCTGCTCGACGATGCGGCCTTGGGACATGACGACAATGTTGTGGGCATCCTTGATGGTACTGAGACGGTGGGCAATCGTGATGGTAGTGCGACCCTCGGAGGCGACGTCCAGGGCAGCCTGGACGACACCCTCGGAGCGGGTGTCGAGAGCAGAGGTGGCCTCGTCCAGCAGCAGAATCTTGGGGTCAGAGACAATGGCACGGGCAATGGCGATGCGCTGCTTCTGGCCACCAGACAGCAGGAAACCGCGCTCGCCGACGTTGGTCTCGTAGCCCTCGGGCAGAGCCGTGACAAAGTCGTGGGCGTTGGCCTTCTTGGCGGCCTCGAATATGAACTCTTGCTTCTCCTTGTCGCTGGCGTGCTCGTGCTTGCTGCCGATCAGACCGTGGGCGATGTTGTTGAAGATGGTGGTGCCAAACAGGACGGGCTCCTGCTGCACGAGGGCAATGTTCTGGCGCAGCCAGCGCAGGTTTAGCTTGCTGATGTCGTGGTCGTCGAGGTACACGGTGCCCTGAACGGGGTTGTAGAAGCGCTCGACCAGGCCGACAATGGTCGACTTGCCCGAGCCCGAGGCACCGACGAGAGCGGTGGTCTTACCAGCGGGGATGACGAGCGAGATGTCCTCCATGACGACGACCTCGGGGCGCGAGGGATAAATGTGCTTGACGTGTTCCAGACGAATGGTGCCCTGGAGGTTCTCAATCTTGCCGCCCTCGTCAGACGAGGGGTCGAGGCACGATATGCGGTCGATGGTGTTGTAGATCTTGGCAGCGGCAGCCAGACCAGTCGTAAAGGCCTGCAGGTTGGGGGCGACGTTGCCGAGGTTGAACGCACCGATCATAACGGCCATCATGACGATCAGGACCTTGGACAAGGGGATGGTGCCGTCGAGCAAGAAGTTGCTGCCGACGTAGAAAGCCAGGCCGTAGTTGAGGTACAGGATCAGCATCATGCCGGCAATCAGCATGGCCAAGCTGGCCTTGACGCGGAAGCCCGACTTCTCGGCACGGGTCAGGTAGACGTCATACTGCTTAGCCAGGCGGTCCTGGGTGCCAAAGGCGACGCAGTTGCGGATGGAGCTCAGGACCTCATCGGCGACGCTACCGCCCTCGGCGTAGGCGTTGACGGACTCCTTGCCGTACTTGACAATGAAGCGCGAGCCGCCGCCCATGACGAGAACGAGGGCCACGAGCGTGGACACGAGGATCAGGGTCATCTTCCAGTACTCGACGAAACCAATGATAAAGGCCGTGGCGAAGGTGGCGGCAGCGGACAGGGTCAGGCCGACTTTCTCGGAAATGCCCTCCTGGATCAGGTTGGTGTCGGCGGTAATGCGGGTGGTGACCTCACCGGCGCCGAGCTTGTCGAAGAAGCCAATGTTCTGGTTCATGCAGCTCTCGAGGTAGTGCTCGCGGATCTTGCCGCTGATATGCTCGCCGGTGTAGATGAAGCCGACGGTGAAGATGTAGGTGGTGATGAACTCGCCAATGGCCAGGTAGATGAAGTAGAGCACGAGGTGGGACAACTTGCTCATGAAGAGGTCGCGGCCCAGCTGGCCATTGAAAAAGGCCTGGAAGCTGCCCTGCAGGTTACCGAAGATGACGGTCATCAGGGGTAGCGCAGCACCGGAGGCAATGGCGCAGATGGCGGACACGACCAGAATGGTAATGTCCCAGCGCGTGGAGTAGCGGTACAAAGTGCCGAAGCCAACCTTGACGGTGGCGGTGTCGACCTGGACACGGAGGATGGCGGCCTCGTCGGCGGGCAGATGGGCATAGGGGTCGACCTTCTCGGCCGGGTCCGGGACCTTGACGACGCGGGAGTCGGCCTTTTCGAGGTCGAGGGGGCTCGCCTGGCCGGACGCCTTGGCGGGCGCGGGCTTCTCGTCGGCCGAGTCGTCGGCATGGCTTGAGGCGGATTTGGAAGCGGGTGCGGGCGCGGGCGCAGGCTCGACCTTCTCGGAGGCGCTGCTGGCCGCGGCCTCATGGGCCTTGTCAGACACGTCGTCGGCAGCCATTGTAGTTGGCAACAAAGAACGCTGTCTAGAAGGATTGAAAAGGGTGCCCTGATATCGTCAAAACGCCCCTGCTGCTCGATGCTGTCTCCTTATTGAGAGCAGACGAGGCAGTGATTTATGGGGGACAAGCTTGCTCAAGAGAGCGTGGGCGACGGTGGTGGTGGCCCAGGGTCGAATCGATTGAGCAGAAAACGGGCTGTAAGCTATCGATCCGGTCGGTATGTGGTGGTTGCGTGAGGTGAGGTTGTGTTTGTTGGGTGGGAAAGGGGGGAAGAATGTGGAGGTGGAGAAAGGGGAAAGGGAAGAAAAGTAAACAGAGCCGCCACAAACAAACAGGGTAAAACAAACAGCGAGGCAACGTAAATAAATGTGAAAGGAGTGGAACGAAGAGAAAGAAAAAAATATAGAGGGGGATCGACGAAAGATAAATGACGTCGGAGGTCAGGACAAGGAGGAATCACAAAAGAAGAAAAGGAGGGAAAGGGGAAGGGGAGGGAGGGAAGGAGGAAAGAAATCCAAAGCAGCTAAAAAGGGCACAAAAGATTTGTCGGTGGTGGATGCAGCCGATAGCTAAAAAAGGGAAACGACGGGGCGAGCAACGGGCGCGCAAAACGGCAGGAGGCAACAAACGGACAGAAGCTTCATTCCTTGCTGGGAAGCAATCGTACGGGGTTCCACAGGTTTCGTACCTGCCTGTGTTTTTGGGGTCTGGCTTGGTTTTGCAAAGAAGCAAGTTCGGAGGAAGTACCTTCTGCTACTAGTACACCAATTGGTGTGGAAGGAACGAGATACGAACGATAGCGCGGTGGCACGACGGAAAGTTGCCTTGTCCGTCCACCGCCGCGACACTTCGCCCAGGGCGTGCGTGTGTGGGCTGCGTTTTCTTTGCGGAGAAACGCTGGGCGCTGGGGCGTCGTGTGTGGGCGGGCGCCTTCCTTTGTTGGATGTCCTCGCAAGATGGGCACCACCTGGGTGGCGACTTGACGGGCTACAGTTGGAAACTCTCCGTTCGCGACTGCCGTCCGTGACAGACGAGAGACGACTCGCACCTTCTGTTGGCACTGCCAAAGCAACCCTCCAAAACAGACAGAACCAAGAAACCAGACAACCAGAAAGCCAAGACAGGAAGGGGCAGCACCGCTCGGCACACCAGAACGGAAAGAGCCAACGGGGTTCCGTTCCAATGTACTGTCCGACTAGTGAAAATCTTAATTCTCTGTTTTTCAACAAGCTGATGCAGCCCAAGGGACGGCCGATGAGTCGACTGCCGGGTTGCGTGACGGTGCTGCGCAGTTGAACGCTGAGGTGCGGGTACAGTACATATACGGGCAGAGCGCCCCGATCTGCACATCTAGAAAGTTTGGAATCACGGCGCGTCAGGCCTTTTTTTTGTTGGCGAAATCTCCGTTTCTTTATTTCTTCTGATTTCTTTATTTTCTTTATTTTCTTTATTTTCATCGGCGACGCGGACTTTCCAACGTTCCACCGTCTCCCCCAAAGACACGAGCTTACGCTGTCGCCAGAGGTTTTCATCATTGTGAATCATCTGTCTCGCCTTGCGGCTTCGCGGCTTTGCTCCGTAGCAACACAGCAACAGCAAAAACATGCCGCAACGGATCGGCGTCGTCGTCGGCCGATGAGCCATGCCGGCGAAAACCAGATTCCCAATCTAGGGCGATAGCCTCAGTCGCCCCTTCCCACTGGAAAGGAACACCGTTGTACAAGTAAGTAAGTACCTGCCGTCTAGGGCAGCCCCTTGCGACGCGCGCCGTAACCATATACGCGTAAGATATCTTGCTTTACGACGGGCACCTGAGAAAACAGGACCACCCCACCCGTCGTTCTTCGGGGACACGGACTCATGCAAAACCCGACACAAGCGCCAAAGGACAGCGGCGCCCGTTTTCTGCGCTGTCTATTTTTCGTGCGCCTGCGCCCGTACGAAAAACGCTTGTTCCTTTTGTTCCTTCCCTCGCGCTCCTTCCCCACTAGAACGCTCCTTGGCGGGTCCCCCGTCGCTTTCGCTTTCGCAATACCCACTCCGTAGAGGGAAGGAGGGAATGGAGGGAAGGACCCACCTGACAGCGTCTTCCGCGTATTATGTCGACCGACAACAGCAGTTTGACACGCGCCCGGTGTCTCCATGACTCTACGCCGTAATTACTTCTCCATCTTGTTCTGTGCAAGCTTTTTCCCACGCTCCAATCTAGGACAATCTAGGACACAGGCGCCCAATCTCGGCTGGGCTGTGTTCCGGGGCCACGGGCCTTGGGGGTTTGTGCACGCGGGCAGACGGGTTTGTGGCAGCCCGTCTCTGCCCGTATTACAGCGTTAAGGATCCTTCTATAGAGCATCTTACATTTGTAATTGACGATATATTGAGACGTGAGATCCCGCTGCACGTCCAAGTACATATTACAGGACATCCTTTCTGATAGTGCAACTGACGCCATGAGGCTCTGGTGCACAGGGCCTTATGGCCGGTTTTGACAGCCGTCAGCACGGCGCTTGGGTTCCTTCTGAATTCCGGGTCGCAATTGGGCGAAGAGACCGAATCCCGGTCGCGGCTGCCGCTTTTGATAGAAATTGGTGAGCGTAAATTAACATGGAAAGTAAGAAACGGCCGAGACGGCTTGGCAGGAGGGAAGGCGCGATGTAGCCTACAGAAACCCAGGTGCCTGACCGTGTTGAAGATTGTCGGAAGTAAGAAACAACCACTTTTTGCTTCAGCCTGGCCTGTAAATACTGCTGCCTTTCGGCCTGACCTTTCAGCCTTTCTGGTTGTTGGACTTCGTTTTCTCGTTTGGGCAACGGTCGCAATTGCAATGAAAAGAAAGATTGCCAATCTGCGAGCTGGTCCCTCCCGCAATTGGCTGGCAAAAACACATGGCAGGGCAGGGGCCACCTGTTTTTCCGTGTTTTCCGTCTCCTTCTCATATTCTTATTTCTCTCCTTCCCCATTCGCAGAACGTGGCCCGAAGACGCACATAAGATTGAACGTGTACTTGTCATACGGGAAGTGCTTTATCACCCTGCGGAAGAAGCAACCGAACGCAACGGTGGTTGAAAAAGAAACAAAACACAACCAAACTCGAGAGCCTGGCTCTTGCCTTCGCGACCTAGCACCCGCCCACCCGCGCAATGTATCCTATTTGGGAAGGCTCCGCCTTATGTATCTTTCATGATTTTGACGTTCGCGACCAACTTGTCCTCTGCAATGTAACGCAAAATAAGAGCCTGTCGCATGTAAGAATGAAGAAAGCCGCCACGGAGTGAGAATACGTTCAATTGAAGATTAGAACTGGCGAGAAAATGCGCTCTGTTGTGAGAGAAGGACAGGATGTGGTGATATGCAAATATACAGAGAGTACAGCGGGCATATGCCTCTAACCACTCTTGCCTTTGCACCTGAAAATAGCGGCTCTATGCCCGGGAAGGCGCCAACCAGGCAGCAACAGCCCGCCGCCACCCACTAAACCCGCCGCGTTGTTGCCACGTTGGCAGAAGGCCAGACAACCAGCTACGACAGCCTTGCGGAGGAAAGAGCGCCCAAGCTGTTCCTACGTCACTGCCGCCAGCGCCTTACAGCCTTCGCCCGATCGAACGTTTTTGTCAAAGCCAGGCTGTCCTCAGTGGCGTCGCGACCATTGAGACAGCGTTTTAAGTGTGATCATTGTCGTGTGCACTTGAGAGAGATGAATTGACGGTTTTCAATTGATTATTGAATTCATTGACGTCGACGTATTGTGACCGTTGAGGGCTGACAGTGATCATCGGCTCACGATCGCAAGGCTGCGACGAAATCCACACCTCCATCTACTAACCACACCGAGCACACGAGCACACCAACCCAATATACAACATGCATCTAGATGCTCGGACGGCATGGTCCGTGGCCCTGGCGGCCCTGGCCACACTGCCATCACCAGCGGCCGCGGCTTCATCCAAGAACAACAAGAATGCCATTCTCCTGTCCAAAGTGAGTACCCATTGATCCTAGCATATATGACCTGTTTCGAGACCACCCCCTAACACACACAGGTGCAATCGTTGACGCTGCGCGCCGGCAAGATGACCACCCACCGCCGCGTCGCCGCCGTGCCCCAGCTCACCTGCAAGGCCAACCCCCAGCGTCTGTGTGACCTCTTCACCGTCGACACCATGCGCTGCACCAACCAGGGCAGCGGCTACGACGCCGAGGACATCCAGTGGTCCTGCACCGCGTCGCTGCCGCCCGAGCTCAAGCTGGGTAGCACCGAGGTCGTCTGCGAGGGCTACAGCTCGGGCGACGACCCGTACGTGCTCAAGGGCAGTTGCGCCGTCGAGTACCGGCTGGTGCTGACCGACTTGGGCGAGCAAAAGCACCCGGAGCTGGCCGGCGAGGCGCGTGGGGGCAAAGGGAGCGCGGACGAGCCGTTAAGTTGGGTATTCTGGGGCATCTTTGCGGCCATTGTGGTATGGATTGGCTGGATGGTGCTCACGGGCGACCGGGTTGCGGATGGACGGCAGGGGAACAACCGGCCTGGCGGCGGGTTTTGGGGCGGCGGAGGCGGTGGAGGCGGAGGCGGTGGAGGCGGAGGCGGTGGAGGCGGTCCCGGGTTTGGTCCGGACAACGACCCGCCCCCTCCATATCCAGGAACCAAACCATGGGACGGAGGGCAGCAGCAGCAGCAGCAGCAGCAGGGGTGGCGGCCAGGCTTCTGGAGTGGAGCGGCGACTGGCGCGGCAGCAACCTACATGGCCAGCAACAGAAACAACCGAAACAACAGGGACAACTATGATGACAGGTACGGCGGCGGCAGGAGGGGTGGCAGCAGCTGGGGCGGGAGCGGAGGCGCAGGGCCGTCATCTTCATCGTCGTCATCGGTGTCATCCGCTCGGCAGCCGAGCACGGGCTTTGGAGGAACACAGCGGCGTTGAGGCGGTCGAAAGATGAGAACAGAGTACCACAGTCACAGCCACAGAATGCAGAGACAGTCAGTCAGTTGCCATATACCAATCGCTACAGTATTTTTCATTGTTGTAGGGTTCGCTCCATTTTGTCACGTTCTGCAATAAAAATACATATATTTAATCAAAAAAGGAAGCAAAAAAGAGGGTGGGAAAAAAATCGTCCCATGTGGAAGATGACCCAGACCCGAAGAAGCAGACCAGTTCAACTCCTGGACACCTCCCCAAAATAAAACGGAAGAATGGACATGAAGAAGGGGATAGAGAACTAGAAAAGAATACAAATATAGACACCGCCGTTTCCTCCACACTTCCTATCTTATCAAGAACAAATGTACCGTGCATGCCCGAGACAGAATCAAAAAGTGAAGCGAGCAACGGATGGAGAGAAAAATGAATAAAAAAGGGTACTATGTTGAAGTGAAAAAAGGGTAAAAAAGTATACAGTGGAATACAAGAATGTAATAATAGTAGAAACAATGGAGCTCTGGAACCAGCATTTTTGCTGTTCCCGAGTCCATAAATAACCCCAGGACGCACCTCCTCATCGGGTGGGAGGTGCATCATCCAAAACCCCTTCCAATGGTGGGTCCATCAAGGATGTTTCCTTTTATGTCCGCGAGGCGGGCGCTCGACAGAGTTGTCAACCCTAAGCAAATGCACGTCGTTGGACGGGTGCAGCAGGTTCTTCAAGCTGCAGGCATCGGGTCGTGACGATTACCATGCGGGGCCCAAAATGCATCTGCCGTGACCACATTCGACGGCCACATTCGACGGCATGTAGATCCGAGGCATCGCACCTCGATGAGGAATTTGGAAGCCGGGCTCAATGTAGCCATCGGCCCTGCCAGGGTCAACGCTGTATGCCTTCGGCGCGTGAACAACGGGTTTGGCGGCGAGCTTAAGAAGGGTATTAGCAGCAGCCATCTCTGCAGTAGAGCGCTCGGCAATGCTCTGGACAGGGCGCGAAACAGGGCGCGGGACGGGGCGCGGGGCGGAATAAGAGATGTTGTCCACGGAGGCACACGCGGCACACGCGGCGCAGCGTTTAGGGGTCTCGGGTTCGATCGATTCTGTTTGGGTCGATTTCGTGTGGGTTGATTTCGGTTGTGTCGATTCCATTTGGGTCGGTTCCATTGGGTTCGATTCTGTTTGAGTCGATTCCGTTCGGGTCGATCCCGTCTGGGTCGACGTCGCCGAACAAGGCGACGTCGATTCGGTCGATTGTGTTTTGTTCGATTTTGTGGGCGGCATGTCCATGAGATCCTAAAAGTGAGCCGACATCACGTCCATCTTGTCGAAGGCCTTGTTGCACGACGGACACTTCCGCATCCGGTTGCTCAGCCGCGCATCTATGCATGACTGGCAAAAGACGTGACCGCATGTCTTGATAATGGCGTTCTTGAAGTTGTGGCGGCAGACCGAGCACAGCGCGAATTTCTAAACTGTTAGTGACCGCAAAGCACACATAATGTAAATACACCAAGGCAAGACAACTTACTCTAAGCATTTCCTCCTCTTCGGAGGAGTTAGCAAGGCACTTGGACTTCCAGCTGTCCCGGTCCTTCTGCACATGCGTGAGGCGGACCTTGAGCTTCTCGTGTTCCGTTTCCTGGTTGGTCCCGTGCTCGCGCATCGCTGCGTTTGCCGCATCCTTCTGCTTGACCAGGTTGGTCAACTCGGCGATCTGAACCTTGCTAGACTCGAACCGCCGCGCCACGTCGGCATTCGTGACCTTGAGCTGCCGGCTCTCCTCGACGATGGTCGTGTTGGCCTGCCGGAAATCGGCCAGCTGCTTTTCAAAGTTGCTGAGCACCGACCGACTCTGTGCCTCAGCGTCCTTGAGGGATGCAATGATCTCGGAGCTCTTGCTGTTCTGATGCCGGAGTGCCCGGATCTCCGCAATACGGATGTCCATGTCCTTGCGCGCCGCAAAGTACTTTTGATCGGCCTTGGCCTTCTCGAGCGTCAACATGGTCACGCGCTCCTCCAACGCCGTGAAGTCCATGACCTTCTTCTGCGCCAGACCAATTGCCTTCTTGTACGCTTTCTCCACGGAGGGCATCTCGTTCTGGATCAGAATAAAGTCCTTCTCCAGCTTGGCGAACCGTTCGCGCAGCTCTTCGGCCGAGAGCGCCTCAAGTTCGGCGCTGGGTGTCGTCGTGTCGGCGCCATCGGCTGGCCGTAACCGTCCGAGCTCGCTCTCGAGTGCTTCTATCCGGTCTTCCTTGGCGGCCACCAATTCCTTCAGGTGTTCAAACGCGGTCCGTTCTTGGTCCTGGCTGGCCTTGCGAATCTGCACATCAGCGACCAGCTCGTCGCGAGCCGACCGAATCCGCGTAAGATCCTGGTCCTTCGCTTGGATCTGGTCTTCCAAGTCGCCTGCCACGCCTTGTGCCTCTGCGTCGAGCTTGGAGCGGAAGGCCGTCCTATCGGACTGCAGCTTCTCAATCTCCTCGCGCAGCTGCTTGTTGGCGGATTCGAGGTGGTTCGTCCGCTTGATCATGTCTTCGGTTTGACTCCGGACTTGCTTGAACAGGTCCGTCCGCGCATAGTCTTCCTCGGTGATGTTCTCCTTCTTGGCGCGGAACGTGGTGTTCTCGTCCTGCAAGGTCTTGATCTCACCGTGAATCTTGTCCAGCTGCTCCTTTTGCTTGTTGATGACCGCGAGCGATTCGTCGTATTTCCCTTGTAAGGCGTCCAGGGTGGCCGAGCTTGCTGCGGGCTGATCGGTGCTGCCGTTCTCGACAGGTGCTGGCCGCGCCGTGACGTGCGCAAGAGCCTTCTCCTCCATCTTCTGGACCTGCGCGCTGCGCATCCGATCTATCCGCTTCTCCGCTTTGATATAGCGCAGTGTTGCAGTGTCGAGTTGTTGTGAAATGTCCTCCTTGTCGGTCTCCAAACGCTCCAACTTAAGCGCATAGTCCTTTTGTGCGGCCAACAAATGCTTGATTTGTGACTCAATTTGGATGACTTCTGGCTTGACGCCCTCGCGAAAACCAGACAGCCGATTGAGCAGGGTCTCGAGCCGCGTCTTCACCAGCTTCGTCTTCTCACCAATATGTTTTTGAAAGTCGCGGCTGTCCTTGAAGCTTAGTGCAGAAGGATATGGGAATTCTATCATAAACTGCGTAAGCAATAATGTCCCAAAGAAAAAGAGAAGAGGGGGGATCCCCAATGCTTGGCCGCGTCGCGTAGTTGCCTTACCTTTCGAGTTTGGTTTTGTGGATACGGTGCCTTCACAAAGCAGTTCGATCTCTTGTAATAACTGGATGCCGGGTCAGCGTGATGTCCATGCGAGTTGTAGGGCAACACTGATGATGAGCTGCTAGTGGTCTGGTGATTACTTACCTGGAGCACCCATCCGTCGGCAATGCGGATGTGGTCATCGTGGTACGTCGAGCGCTTTTGTATCTCCTCAATCCTTGCTTCTAATGTGGCGTTTTCTCTCTTGTATTCGTTCATCTGGCGGATAATGGCATCTTTTTGGAAATCCTAGATTGGGGTAAAGAGTCAGCAATCGTTCGGCAAGTCGTCATGCAGATGTCGGGCGGTGTACTGGGGCGCAAGATGTCAAGGCGCAGCGTATGCACATGGCATCGATGGGGAGGGGAGAGGAGAGGGTAAGTTGAAGGGGACGAGCCCACGACGACGGGACGAGGCGCGCGTCTCAAAAACGAGGGGAACGCGTCCGGAGTGAAGCCATGGTAGTTGTCGGATGAACCTGGGAGGGCGACTGTGCTATGGGATGGAGATGCGACGTGTCGCGTGTTGTCGTGTGACGGGAGAAAGGCTTACCTCGAGCCATGCTTCATCGCGGTACTCGCCGTTGGGGTCTTCCTTGACCTTGCTGGCGCCGCCATTCACGGCCTGCCGCTTGCTGGGGGGCGCATACTCGTCGGTGTCGGCGATGGCCGGCCTCTTCCTGTCCTCCATCTTGGCGACGGGGGACGGACGAGTCGGCACAACGGAGGGCGCGGTGGCAATCGGCATGAGAATGAAGAGATGGGGGAAAGGGGTGTAAGAAAAAGGGTGAGGCAGGCGACAAAACGCCGGCCTAGGGGCCAGATCAGAGGGGGGGACGAAGAGCTGGGTGGGAGAAGAACGAGATGCGGTGCGGAATGGAGATGAAAAGGGGCCTTAGAGCGGCGTTGCGAAGGGGAAAGTTGAGGGTGAAGGGGTGAGGCGAAAGTGAAAGGAGAGCGATCTCGAAATGCAAGATACTCGATGACGAGAGCGAAATGCGGGAAAAAGAAAAGGGAACACGAGATAAGAAGGAGTCCTGGCGCATTCAACCAGGGGGCGGCGTGGGCGCACACATAGGCAAGGCGTGTGGGCGAGATGAGTGTGGTTGAAGCGTCCAGGAGGCGAGTTGTTGAGGCAAAAGTCGGGGAGAATGGACGTTGGTGATGGGGGGAAGGAGACTGAAATTTTGGCGAATTCAAGACAGCCACAGGGAAGGAAAGAGCGAAAAACCCAAAACGAGCCAAAGCGAAAGGCCAAAGGCAAAAACCAAAGGGATCAAAGCAGCAGGAGCAGGGAGAACAAGAAAAGTGGATCTCGTGCTAGGATTGGCCCAAAGAGACACTAAGCCGGAAAGGGCGAACGCGATTCTGGGCAAGTGCGGCTTATCGGGGGTGGGGCCAGCGATTCTGCAGGCAAGAGCGTGCTCCAGGGGCTACAGGGGCTTGCAGGACATCGCCAGTGTCGACAGCATCAGAGTCAGGATACAAGAAAAGGGCAAAGTGTAGCAGAAACTACGAGTATATCAGACTCGATTAAGAGTCGGCGCAGTGATGCAGTCAGCGAGGGTTGGCAAGCAGGATCGCGCTGCGCCAGGCTGACCTGGGCGGTCACGTGCACACCCGCTTTAGTGCATACGCCCAAGAGCCTCAGAACAGACAAGACAGAAAGAACAAAGCCAAGCCAAATGAAGAGGCCGCGCAGAAACCAATTGGCCAAGCAGGACGCAGACGAAGCGCAAACGATCCTGTCGCATCAACAAGACGGACAGAGGCAGAGTCAATCGCCCACGCAAACGATCGGCCGTGGCCAGTCCCCATATTAATACCCTGTATCACGACGCTTAGCCTTTCCAGGAGCCCTGCAGTGGTCACCGCCTTCTGTATTCTCCCGGCAAAAAAAGAAAAATTACGGGCAAGAGCGCCCCAGAAAACCGTTCCTTCCCACGCCCCGCCAGACCGCGCTGGAGACAAACACAGAAGCGACAAAAGTGACGAAGCGACAATCGAAGGCTCGCAATCGCATGCCCTCCCACCCTCACCCAACCCACGCTCCCCCGGGCCCTGCGACACTGTCTGAGCGCTCACGATGAGTTCCATGTTCAAGAAAAAAGGCGGCCTCGCCTTCAAACCCAAGGCGCCGGTGCGACGACCCGGTGCGGGTGCGCCAGCCTCGACGCCATCTGCTTCAACAGCTGCCCAGGCCGCTGCTCGACCCTCCAAGACCCCGGCACCATCACAAGCCTCTGCTGCTGCTCCGGCTGCTTCTTCTGGCCCTGCTCCGGAGAAGACGCAAGACGCGGCGCGGGCACCGACACCACCACCATCGGCTCCCGCAGAGTCAGAACCAGCCGCCGCCCCGAAAGACGCGCAACCACCATCCATTGCAACACGAACAAGACGACAGTCGACCTATGCTGCAGATACGACAACAGCACCAGCAGCCGGTCGTGCGGCGGCCCAAGAAGCTGTTGCGGCCGTACCACCGACGCCCCCGTCCACACAGGCGACAAGGACACGAGCAACAAGAGGAAAGACGACGACTACGACTCCCGCACAAGCCGAGACACAATCACAAGAGGACGAGGACTCAATAAGGAGCCGCATTGCAATCAACAACTTGTTGCAGACCGGTGGTAAGGCTGCCGCGGCGTCGACAGAAACCGCGCCAACAACCGCTGTCGTTGCGCCTGCTAAACGGACGCGCGGGGCGCAGAGCCAACCACAGTCGAGCGCTGAGCCAAGCGTATCAGAGCCCGGAGTTGACCAAGCAAGCACCGCCGCCCCGACTGCCGACACCACACCGATCGCACCGACAACAACAGCACCGCGGAGAGGCCGGCCAAGGGCAGCTGACAAGGTGGCAGCAGCAACAGCAGCCGTCCCCAGCGCCGCCTCTGCACAAGACGAATCTTCTTTGGCCGCCGCCACGCCCACCGAGGGAAGTACGGAAGCCGCAGCACCGCCCAAGAAGCGGAAATATACGAGAAGGAAGCCGGTTGGGGAGGCCGCAGCAGCAGCCGAGGGCCAGGAGGGCAGCGCGGCACCTCGACCACGCGCTACTGCCGCAAGCAGGAAACGGGCGGCTGCGGTTGCTGCGGCCGCGAGTGCCGATGGCCGGGTTGTCGCATCCGTCGAGACGCCAGCTGAAGGCACACCGGAGGCAGCGGCAGCCACAGCGGCACCAAAACGCGCCCGAAAAGAACGGTCGCTGACGCCCGAAGACGCCGAGACGCGCACCGTCGACCACCGGGAGCTCAAGATGGAGGACCTGACCAAGGACCTGCGTATCGGCAAGAAGTTCAGCCGGCACGATGAGCTGGTCGACCGCCTGCGCGAAAAGCGGCGGCTGTACCGACGCGAGCGGCTGCTCAGCAAGAAGAACCAGGGCCAGAACGGCGGCCCGCTGTCGACGAACAACAGCAGTCGTGACGGTTCTATTCTTGACGACGAGACCGGTGGCAGCAACACGGCCGCAGCCATTATCGCGGGTGCCCCGAATGGCAGCGAGACCGCTGCTGCTGCCGCCTCTGTGCTAGCGGCCGCGACCAACTCGCTCTCCAGTGCCAGCTCCAAGCTCAAGTCGTCGCAGGCCGTGACGGGCCCGCAGTTTGAAATCATTGACGGTGCCATTGTCGTCAACCAGGCGTCTCTGGTGCACGATCGCCACGCCGCCGCCGCCGCCGAGGCGGGCGAGCTCGAGGAGGTCGAAGAGAACGACTTTACGCGCCAGACCACGTCCAACACGTACCTCAAACCGGGCAAGCTACGCGGGCCCAATGCGTGGACCGAGGCCGAGACGGAGCTCTTTTACCGCGCGCTCAGCATGTTCGGCACCAGCTTCGACCTCATCTGCAAGTGGTTTCCGGGCAAGTCGCGCCGCCACATCAAGATGAAGTTCAACCGCGAGGACAAGCTCAACCCGCAGCGCATCACGGAGGCGCTCGTGGGCCAGAACAAGGTAGCCATTGACGTCGACGAGTACATGGCGCGGACGGGCGTGACGCTGCACGCGACGGAGACGATCGACGCCGAGTACGCGCTGCGGCAGGCCGAGCACGACGCGGAGCAGCAGCGCATTGTCGACGAGCAGGCCGAGGCGCTGCGCAAGAAGCGCGAGGCGCTGTTTGGCCCGCGCAACGGGGGCACGGTCGGCAGCAACGGTGCCGGCAGTGGTGGAAACAACAGCACAGACTCCGGAAACAAGGCTGGTGGTAGCGGCGGCGCTGGTGGTGGTGGCGCCGGCGGCGACGATGACGAGATCGACGAGACGGACATGGCGCCGGGCGGCAAGGGACGCCGGAACGGAAAAGCAGGCCGTGGCGGTCGGTACGGGGGACGCAGCGGGGCATCCCGGCAAGCCGTAGCTGGTGGCTTCGGCATATAAGGGCAACTGGTTTACTGGGGCAGGGCATAGACAGCGGGTGGTGGGCAAAGGATGGTTATCACGCCCTGCGGCGTTGGCGGTCTGTATATTTATTGTCTCTTTTTACATCAGCAGAAGAACAGCAGAGACGGCATGGCTCTGGTTGTTACGGATTTTTGGATTTCGATACCCGCATTTTATTTTCTACTTTTTCCTTTATCCTCTTTCCGTGCAGGTCTAACCAGCCAGAGGTTTGCAGGCACACACAATGCAAGCCGTGGACAGAGGTTTACAGAGCGTCCCTGTACGATTGGTGTGTATTTATAGCTACGTTTGTCGAAACACGGTTTATGAAGCAGCTTTCCAGTAGCTTGCGAGATAAACAGTTCTTGATTTTTTTTTTTTGGATTTTTTTCAAAAAAAAAAAAGAGAAAGTCTTGAAATAAATTGTTTTTAATTGTGATTCGTTTCGAATCTGTCAATTTTATTTGGCTTGAATTATATGTGCCAGAAAAGATACCGAAAAGAAAAGGCAATATTGTAAACCGAAAAGCTATAACACCCGAAGAGTTCAAAGAAAATCATACCACTTCTTCCCCGCCCGCTCGTTTGTTTCGTTTCCCATTAAATGGTTTTTCGTCGCTTGTTTCATTTTTGTTGTGTTTTGTATTTATTTCACATCGTCACCTTACAGCGATTTGACCACCTTCTCGAGGGCATCGACCAGGATGTCGGCGTGCTTCTCCTGGAAGATCAGCATGGGCCGCAGACGCACGGCGTTGGCACCGGAGCCGCCAATGTTGACGCCAAAGGTCTTGGCCTTGGCCAGGAAAGCGTCGCGCTTCGGGTTGTCAAAGGCAATAAAGGTGCCCTGGCCCTTGCCGCGCAGGTTGGCGAACTGGCCGGGGTACTGGGCGGCCAGCGCCTCGAGCTTGCCGAACAGGTAGTCGCCGACGCGGGCGGTCTGGGCGACCAGGTCGTTCTTCTGGATGTAGTCGATGATGGCACGGAACAGCAGCGCGCGCGCCGGGTCGCCCATCCAGGTGTTGAACTGGCGGTACGGCTTGTTGGGCCGCAGCTCGGGGTTGCCAAAGTAGTAGCCGGCCGTCTGCGCCTTCTTGGAGAAGGTCACCATGTCGGGCGGGTGCGGCAGGTTCCAGTGCTCGTGCGCCCAGAACTTGCCGGTCGCGCCGACACCCGTCTGCACCTCGTCGACAATCAGCAGCACGCCGTGCTTGCGGGTCACCTCGCGCAGGCCGCGGAAGAAGGCCGGCGACGCGTGGTTGTCACCGCCCTCGGACTGGATCGGCTCGACAATGACGGCGGCCGGCGGGGCGTGGAAGTTGAGGATCAGGTCCTCGACCTCAGCCAGGGAAGCGGCCTCGGCCTTGGCGTTCTCCTCGGCGTGCTCCTCGAGCGGGTACTTGATCTCGGGGAACGTGGCGCGCGGCCAGTCAAAGGCAGGGATGTCCAGCTTGTGGATGGGCTTGGAGCGGGTGGTCGACAGCGAGCCGAACAGGCGGCCGTGGAAGGCCGACTTGAAGGACATGATCGACAGGTTGGGCGCGCCGGGGCCCTCGTTGGTCATGGAGCTGTTCATCTCCTCCTCAGTGAACTCGACGTTGGGGCCACCGCGCTCCTTCTGGCGGCGCCACATGAAGGCAGCCTTGTAGGCAGTCTCGTTGGCGTCCGAGCCTGCAAGCGCGGTGAACACCTGGTTCAGGCCGGGGGGTGTGACCTGGAGGATGCCGGAGCGCAGGATGTCGGCCCAGTCGACCGAGGGGAAGTTGCCCAGAGCCGGGCGGTTGATCAGGGCCTGGACCATCTCCTCCGACTGCGCGGCAGCGAGCAGGGCCGGGTTGTTGTAGCCCACGGGGATGGAGGCAATCTGGGCGTAGACGTCCAGGAGCACGTTGCCATCGGGGTCGACAATGTAGTTGCCGTGCGACTTGCGGTAGTCGGCGACCATGTTCAGGGCGCGGGTGTCAAAGACGGTGTCGAGGTCGTTGGCCACGGCCTTGGCCTTGGGGCCCGGGATGGCCACCTTGATCGAGGGCCCGCTGGGCTCGTTGGCTAGCAGGGTCGACAGCTGGTCGGCCGAGGAGGAGTAGGGAGCAGAGCCCATGGTGCGGAAGACGGACGAAGCAGGGAGGCGGCGTGCCGAGTGACGGAGAAGAGAAGAAGCAGAAGAAGAGGAGGAGGAGAAGGAGGATGCGGTTGGCTTGAGGAAAGAGCGAGCCAGGTGGCGGCTGCCGCCCCGGAGAGTAGTGACAGCAACCATTGTTTATATAGTGACGGGAAGGAGCAAGGGACAAGCAAGGAAGGAGCACGAAGAGGACGTTGAGGGTGACGACGACGACGACGACCAAGGCGAGAGAAAGAAAGAAAGTAAGAAAGAAGGGGGGCGAATTACTCAATCGAGCTATTCGAAGCGAGCAAGGCGAGGCGGGAGGTCAGTGTCACTGAATGACGCTGTGAGAGGTACTCAGGGATGTCCTTGGGCCAATTGGTTGCTCCGCGGGATGAGAAAAAAAAAGAAAGGAAGGAAGATCCGGGAAGCAGTTTCCAAAATGGAAAAAAAGAGAGAGATTGAAACTAAATATGGGAGGGAAGGGAGAGAGGAGGGCAGGAGGGGAAGGAGCAGAGCAGTCGCCGTACACGGACAAAGAGCATCGATGGGGAAGGCGCGCCTCTGCTGAGGATCTCGAGTGGAGTCCCGTGGGCTACAGTGTGACGAGACGATCGTCTGGTATTGGCCCCAAGAGGGCAACAGAAAGAGCAAGCGAGTGGAGAGGAGCTAGCTACGAGGAGTGGCACAGGAGCAGAAAAAAGCACGAGAAGCACTCGAGGACGCTGTGCGAGAAGCTCACAGGACTGGGCCAGCTCTTGCCTTATCGGCGGGTTACTTGACGGCATAGGCGATCTAGCAAGGCAGGTGCGACCTTGGGACGGGACTGGTATTGGAAACCGTTTACGTAGTGCGTGTGGCACGCCGCGTTCTTACTAGTTGATGGGTACATTAGTTGGGGGGAAGGAGGGGGCAGGCCAAAAAAATACAGTAAGAAGAATTAAAATGGCCCAAAAGACGAGAGAGACAGCGGGCAAGAGCGACAGCGGCGAAGGCGAGGCGGCCCAAAAAGATGACGAGGTGGGGTAGCGGTGCGAAGGTGAGAGGAGAAAGAGCTTGTCGACGGGGGGCACCAATGTGCCAAAAAGTGCTAAAAAGTGCTGGGCTCCGCCTGGACTTGCCCGATTAGGAAGGGGATCTTTTGGCAGGTGCGCCTGTCACCTGCGGGCCTCTCCTCCCTCTTAACAAACCACTGCAGAAAAGGAAACGGCAGCCGCTCAGTTGCCGTCCAGGTGCCGGCCAGGTGCGTCCAATAGGACCTAATTGCGCCAAGGGACCGCAGAGAGCACGGAGCCTCGACCATGTGGAATGTCTGCTCCTTCTGAATTAGTATCTTACGGAGTACGGAGTATATCGCGACAAGCGAAGCAGGAGGGAAGGAAGACAGCATGAGACCAGACGCTCTTTCCCCCGTTGCATCGTACCCGCTGGGTCCGTTTTCGGGCTGTGTCTCTTGCCTGCCCCTGGCCGGCATTCGTCTACTCCTTCGTGCCTTCGTGCCTTCGTGCCTTCGTGCTTTGGAGGGATTGGTTTTGGTGGCTGATTTCGTCCGTTATCATCCCCACACGCCAAACGACCACCGGCATCGCTATCTCGAACGCGCCGGCCCTGCGCCAGACGGCGCCAAGCAGATTTGGGCAGTTGCACGCGACAATCAGGGTTCAACGTCGGATAACGAGAGGGGAAACAAGTGAAGTCGCGAAAAAGAAAACAAGAAAAGAAAGAAAAAAGAACAAGAAGAAAGGTCTAGAAGGATGAAGATGAGGGGAGGATGGATCATATCGGCGGATTCGGATCGGCCGTTCGCCTGGACCTGATCTTTTCATCGCGCCGTTATCCGTGCTGGATCCTGTTCTACTTCATTTACAATACGGACTGTCGCTTCGCCGGCTGCCACGGGCGGACATGCATCGCGAGGGGTGTCATGGCTTCGGCGCCGAAGCTCATTCAGGCAGGTCCTGCCATGGCGATGTAGCCGCCGTTGGCCCTGGACGGCATCGACCGAGGTTACGATTCTCGAGGCTGGCAAGAAGGTCGCAAGGAGCATCACAGGAAATGTCACAGGAGACAAGGGGGCGCAGAGAGGATGTTCAAAGAACTCGTATTAATACCAGAGACGAGCATACCCGGAGACCAAACAAACGTGGTACGCAATAACTAAAGCTGAGATAACAGGAAAAGACAATACGATACAGATACCGAAAGGACAAAACCGAAGAAAAAAGGCACTTGAGCCATCGAAACGCAAAAACTCCCACCCTGTCCAGGACCAGCAGCTCACCATCACCAGCCTCTCCCCGTCGAACATCCGTCGAACGTCCCTCTTTCACCGAACAGGAATTTTGAAGAAGAAAGCAACGACAAACGCCGTGGGGGACACATCCGCGTTCCTCCTTTTTGGTGTATGCGACTGCCAAAACCGACAAGTCGACGTGCGGGGGTGAGGTCGGGGAAGGGAGCATGTGTGCCCTGCTCCAAAGGCCACCCCGCGTCTGCCTGCCGTATGAGGTGCGCGGGGGGGCTGGCGTATAAGGAAAAAGTAAAGGAAAGAAAAACAAGACACGACGATAAGGGACTTCCGAGAGAGAGAGAATACAACCGGCAGCAGAACCCTGCTTGCACATAAAGACAGACGCAAAGAACAAAAACAGAAGATACCAAGAGTAGAAGAGGGAAACAAGAGGGAAACAAGAGAAGACGAAGAACAGGGGCTAGTAAATACCGGGCGTGGGCACCTAGCTTGCCGCCTCGGTCTTCTCCTCGCCCGCCGGGACGCCGGCGTCGCTCCGCAGCGTCTCGACCTCGCTGTAGAGGCGCTCGATCTCGGCCTTGAGCTTGTCGTTGGAGGCGGACAGCTCGGCAATGGCCTGTTCTGTGAGCAGCTTCTCCAGCGTCCACTTCTCAATGTTCTGTGTCTCGTTCTCCTTCAGCTGTGTGATGAACACAACGGCGCGCTGCAGGATGGACCCCTTGTTCTTTTCGCAGCCAGGAACAATCTTGGCCAGCTCGTTAATGCCCTCATTGATCGTCTCTCGCCGGCGACGTTCCACTGGAGAATGGTTAGCAGGCTGGGTATGGAGGAAGGAGTCATCGGGGAAGGGGTAGTGCTTACCCTCTTTGTGGTTGTCTTTCCGCATCTTGTGCCACTCTTCGGAGCCCACGGCGGGCTTAGATTGGATGCCGGCCAAGGGCCGCTTGGCGATGCCGTTGGAGCCGCCCGCCACATCCAGGGACAGGTCGCCCTGCGTCACGTCGCCTGCGCTGTAGGCCGACGCGTCGCCGTGGTGCTCGCCCTCGACGTGCTGGTTGGCAAACGTCTCCTCGGTGGGGACGGGCACGTTGAGCTGCGGGAACATGGAGTCCAGCACAGCCGCGGCCGTCGCTGCGTTGGTGCGTTGCTGGCTGGTGGCGTCTGCGCCTGCAGCACCCTCAGCGCCGTCCGCGCCACCGGCACCGCCCGCAGCAGGGGTAGCACCAAAGTCGGTTGCGGCCTCGGCGCCGCCAGCTTGGTCCGGCTGGGCCGTGGCCTCCATAAAGGCGGTTGGGACTGCTGGTGCAGCTGCGCCGCGTTTTGACCGACGTGCATCTGGCGAGCCCGACTCACCCCCGCGCTTGCGCTTCGAGGGGCTGCCCGGCGTCAGGTCCGGCGGCTGCTCGACGGCGGTCTCGGTCATTGTGGATAGAGTGTGGTTAAAGATGAGATGCTACTGGGGCGAATGTTAGAGTCGAGTCACGAGTAGGAAGCGTATAAAAGAGATATGAGTGTCTTGGAAGGTGAAGAGTGAGGAGGCTTTGCTGTCGGCGCCGTCTTTGTGTCATTATAAAAGCCGGCCGTCACTTGACAGCGCGTCGCGTCGCGTTCTGTTTCATTCTCTTTCGCTTCGCAAAGCTTGCACTTGCCAATGGCCGCGCGATGGCCACGGCGAGAAATTGAGGCGAAAGGATGTAGCGACGCGTAGTAGCAGCTCGAATGACGCACTTTCTGTCGTCTTAAAGTGCCCACGCGTTCTCTCACGACGCATTGTCGGGCGCGCTCTCTCATTCTCTCAAAAAAGCACAAAAAGAGCAGAACGCGACAGGCTGACAAAAGAGACCGCGCGACAGAGAAGACACAGTGAAAAGAGCATGAAAAGTGACGGATGCGACAGCGACACGGCAAATGATGGTCTCAAGAGCCGTCGACGCGCTCTTTAAATGTGGGTTTTTGTTGTTTTTGGGAGAGTTCACAGCGTCGACGTGACGGACGAGCTGGTCGATGACCGTTTCTCGACGCCGGTGACGCGCGGTGCGAAAGGGAAGAGGGGTGCTAGAAAGGGAAAAAAAGAAGAGAAGAAAACCACAGAAAAAAAGACACAAACATACCTCTGTGCGTAATTGCCAAACAACGATTGTCTTGTTGACTGGCGATGGAGAAGGTCACGCTTTTTGGCTGCAGAAAAACAATGTCAGGTGATGCTTCACGAGTTTTGGGGGGAGGAGGAGGGAGAGGAGAGAGAAAAAGACTCACGTGGATGGATGGCACGGGGTTTCGCGAGATATAAGGGAAAGCTGGGTGCGCAGAGGCAATGGGGGAGAAAAGGCGGGGCTGTGGATCCACTGTGCTTGCTGTGAATGGCCAGACGCGCCAAAAGGGAGGAAGGAGGGGCCTTGGGCGAGGGAGAAAAGCGGGGGCGATGGGCGCGCAACTCTTTTCGGTGGCTAATACCGCTGTCGTAAGACGGGATGAGGAAAGAGCAGAGGACAGGAACTGAAAAGGCAGGAAAGAACGACAAAAAGACACGAAAAGAGGATGGCTTTGAGAAGAGACCCTGTGAGAATCCCTCCGATTAACAGGGCTGTATTGTTTTAATATACAAAGACTCCCGGCAGAGAAAAGGAGGGCGCACACATCGAGGTGTATGTTGCTGCACCTGACTCGTCAGGCGGAGCAAGGCCTTGCAACAGAGCAGCAGGCTGTGACAAAGGCAAATCGTAACAACACTTTCTACAGCGAATACAACATGCATACAACTCTCGGAAAGAACGAGACACACTGCACACCACCGATGAAGAAAAGAGAACAAAAAACACGTGAGTTGGGCGCAATGTCCTGGACGGAAAGCGCGGTCGAACAAGCACAAGCAAAACAGCATGCTGCCTGTCTGCCCGTCTAGAGCTGTGTCCAGTCAGCCAATCGCGCCTTCCCTCGTAGGAACATGGGGCCAATAACATGCCCGGATGTGGATCCTCCTTATAGCGATGGTGTGATTGGTCCATTTGCCTTGCACGAAGGAGGCCCGAGTCCTTGACTGAGACACATCGACGGGCGAGAAGGGCAAAGACGAGAGGTGCGAGAGGTGCAAAATCCCGAATAGCAACCCAGCTGCAGTGTGCGAGTGTCCGGATGTTTGTGCTCTGGCTCAAGCGCCCTCCGTTTGTTGAGGCTGCGCGCCGTGCAGACGGCGATTCCAAGCACATGATCCACACCCTCAAATACAGTGCCAAGTGCAGGAACACACTGTGCACGCACCTCTTTGCTCGGCTTCAAGACAACACAGACGCAGCTTTTTTCATTTTGGCGTAACAAGAAGTCCATTTTCATGCCAAATGTGCAAGGTGCCGCCATGTCCCGTCGATCTGGTGAGGCGTCGGCACTTTCACACCCTCTTCCGAGTCTTCTCTACCGTGTCAAGTGACCCCAGAGCCTTGCCCGGGCGGGCCGTGCTTTCGTACTGTCTGCCACAGTGTCTCAAAACTGCAGCCCGTGGGCTGGTCTTTCCTGCTCTTTCCTTGTTCGTCTCGTTACCTTTTACATAGTTGAGAGCCCGTGACTACAGATACCACACCTTTCGACATGCTCTTGATGCAAGGGGCACCATGGCTGCACATCTACGTCCTCACAAGACGAAGGAAGCAATTCTGCAGCTCAACGAGCCCGGCCCGGTGGAGGCTTCAAAAAGGATGTTTCTCGACGGCGTCCCATCAGAAAACGGGTCCAGTGGCCAAATGGCAAGGCGCTTGGCTACGAACCAAGAGATTGCAGGTTCGATCCCTGCCTGGATCGGGATTTCTTTTTTTGCTCCCATCCGCGTTGGGTTTATGTTTTTGCTTTTCTTCTCGACTGCAGATATGTCAGCCTTGTCAACTTCAAGTGCTTGTGTCGTGATGTTGGGAGTAATAGACGATTCTGAGAAAAAGGTCAAATACGGTCGACCACTGTACTGTGGCAGTAATGCGCTGTAGAAAATGCATTTCAGTGGACAGCCTCGCTGCTTCAGCGTGGTCTCCCGTTGAGAGCTTGGACCAATGGCAGCCCGCTAGCACCTGTATCATCGCCTAACCCAACCCATGGCGGAACCGGAGAAGGTGCTCTTCCGTCATAATCAACTCCTCCCCAGCCCGCCCGCCAGGAAGAGGAAGGAACGAAGGACCTCCCCGACCCCAAGCAACGAACGCTCTGACGGCACAGCATAATTACAAGCGGTTCGGGAAAGCAAGGAAACTGCCAAAGTTCTCCTTAAACAATATAAACAACTCGTCGTCCTCCCACCCTCACCCTCGTATGCAGATACCGCCCGCCAGCCGCAGCTCACCCGCCCCTACAGTTATTGCGGCCAAGCACACAGAGACTGAGGTCGCTGGACCACAGACCACAGAGAGCGTCAGACGCCGAGCTCGCCGCCGTTCTTAGACGTCAGTCATCGACCCGACTCATTGACCCTTCCGACTTGTCGACTTCACGACAATTCGATTTGGCGTCTGGAACGCCTGGAAACTACAACGAATCCCACCCTTCCCTAGCAAGCAGCTGCATCGGTCGTCGTGATCTCTGAGAGACAGAGACAGCTACACGATGGCCGACCACGATGCGACCAGGATTGACAAGGCCAACCACCTTCTTCTGGTGCGGTTTCCTCTGCTCCCTCCCTCTTCTTCCTCTCCATGTCCCTTGGTGAGCCAGTGAAGCTAACCTCTTACCCCCCCCCCCTTCTGTAGGACCAACCACTCCTCCGTTTACCGTTCGAGCTCCTCCGCAAGAACTTCCGCTCCGCGCACTTTATCGTCGAGAAGGAGAGCACCTCGGTCAAGAATTCCCTCAAGGAGGCTGCTACCGCCGGCCTCAAAAACGCCGGCTCGGCGACGTCGACCGACGATGTGCTTAAGAGCATCGACGGCATGGTTAACCGCATGCGCGGAATGAAGCGCAAGCTCGAGGCCTGCGCCGACGAGGAGGCCAAGATCTACCGCCAGGTCGACGCCCGCACCGCCCACCTCGCCGAGCTCGCCAGCATGCACTCCCTCGACGACGTTGCCTACGAGACCTGGAGCCGCCGCCGCCTCGACCGCCTGCTCGTCGATTACCTGTTGCGCCACGGCTACAACGCGAGCGCTGCGGCTCTCGTCGACGACGACGCCTCGGGCACCCTGCGCGACCTGGTCGACCTCGATACCTTCGCCCACATGTCTCAGATAAGGCAGCGACTGCTGCGCGACCACAACGTCATCGACGCCCTGGCCTGGTGCACCGAAAACAAGAAGGAGCTGCGCAAGATGGAGAGCAAGCTCGAGTTCATGCTGCGCTTCCAGCAGTTTATCGAAATGGTCCGCAACCCGGACTTGGGGCGCCTGACCGACGCCGTCACCCACGCGCGCCGCTACATGACACCCTTCCACACCATCTACCCGGAAGAGTGCCAGCAGGCCGCCGTGCTCATGTGCTACCCGGCGGGCGAGGCGCCCGAGGAGTACTCGGAGCTCTGGAACGACGAGCGCTGGGCCATGCTGGCGGACCTGTTTACTAGCACGCATAACCAGCTGCTATCGCTGCCGTCCGTGCCGCTGCTCCACCTCGCGCTCTCGTCGGGCCTTTCGGCGCTCAAGACTCCGGCGTGCCACGCGTCTCCCGCCCCCGACCCGGCACCCATTCCGACTCTCACCGACCTACCTACAGGCACCAACGGTGTTGGCCAGCTCAATGGACACAGCCATGCGAGCGGTACGGCCGCCGGCCAGCCAGCCGCAAACGGAGCGTCCTCCGAAGACGGCAACGGCGGCGAAAGTAGACCCAAGCGGTCGCCGTTCGCCCGGACCATCCGTCAGGGCCAGCAGATGGGCACGTCGATCTGCCCCATCTGCTCCATCGAGCTGAACGAGCTGGCACGCCACGTACCGTACGCTCACCACAGCAAGAGTCATGTTGAACACGACCTCAAGTTGCTGCCAAACGGCCACGCCTACGGCATGGAACGACTGCTCGAGTATGCCCGTAAGACGGGCATGCCATCCGACCAGATACGCGATCTCCGCACAAACGAAATCTTCCACATTGAGGACGCGAAGAAAGTGTTTATTACTTGAGATTCTTTTCTCAGGTTTTGCGGGATTTTTTTTGGGGGGGGGGGGGGGTTCTCCTCGCTTTCTGGGAGTTGTTGGGTTACTTTCTCTTGATTGTTTATTGTTTTTGTCCTTTCTCTTCTCTCTTCCTCTGCATGGGACGGCGCACCGCTGGGGCTTGCTTTTCTTGACTCTACGCTTCTCCTACTTTTTTTTCTTGTTTTATATCTGCTTAAAGGCGCTTGGCAAGGGATCATGGCGCAAAAGATTGCACTTTATTTCTGTCAGACACAAATGACTAGCGACCAGTATCAATATCACTTTATTTTCACTAATCTCACTTAGTATATGGGTAGCATGGAACGTAGAATCCATTGTGACAAAATAAAACACACGTAAGAATGAGATTCCTATACACCAACGAGAGGACCAAAAAATACATGGAAAGGAAACAAATGAGAATAAACACCGCGCAAAAAAAAAAGAGACTACCTAGATACAATGGCTGAATAGATATGCAGCCGGAAAAAAGAACAACGACAACACCAGAGACACAAAAACGAGCAGAGAAGAAAACCAACCACAGAGGTCTCTTGAACTGAACGCCATTTTGCCCGCTTCTCCAGGGCCTTCTGTCCTTTCTCGCCCATCCTTTTCCCTTTGATTCTTTTTGATTCCTCCTATAATGAGACTGACCAATAAACAACTGCAAAAAGAACGAATACTCTCTTAAAAACTGGAAATAAAACACGCATGACCAAACAAAACAAAAACAAAACCAGAAACAATAAAAGAAAAGAAAGAAAGAATTATACACGTCGGAGAAGGGGGAAGAGGATAAAGAAGAGGTAAAGAAGAGGTGAGAGAAGGTCGGTAGGTAAACAAGAAGAGAGAAACAAAGCGTCCGTCTACTCGGTATGAGGCCCATAGGGATGAGATCTCGAAAGCCATTCACCAACCATGCCTCCCATCGAGTGGCTTCGGCCAGCACTGTGCCCCATGTACGGGTCGTTGTTTCCCATGGGAAGCGGTCCTTCCATGGGCTGTCCTCCCATGAACTGTGCCTCCAAGGGATATTCTTCCATAAACTGTCCGTTCATGTGCTGTTCTCCCACGGGTTGTGCCTGCAGGTCCATGAATTGTGCCTCCAATGCTAGTGCCCCCATGAATTGTTCGTTCATGTGCTCGTTCCTGCGCAGCATTCTCATGGGCAGCACTCCCATATGGTTTCCGTTGTCGCCATGCCCTCTCCCTCTTCTTCGCCTGCGCCCCCCTCCCCGCCCCCACTCCTGCATGGAAACGGATCGCGGTGAGGATCTCGTTTGGAATCTCGGATTCAGCTAAAACCCCGGAACAGGCGTCTGTCCTAGCGGGGTTGGTCCAGGTTGTTGTTCTTGAGTTTGCCCCTAGCTTCTACCTGAGAACGCGAAGCTGCCAAACACACCGCCGCCACCACCGGGTGTCATCGGGCCCATCCCCATACTATTTGTGTTGTGGCTGCCCGCCGCGGGCGTGTTGACCAGACCAGCCGTCGACGTGTGCGGCGTGCTCGGGGCACCGCCGTTGGTCGCCACGCCGTTCACACCACCGTTCGCTCCGTTCATGCCGTTGCTGCTACCAGGCGTGCCGTCGACACCGCTGGCACCGTCGCCACCGCCGAGACCGCCGGCACCGGCACCACCGCCGCCGCCAGTGGCACCCATCATCATGCCACCATACCGGTTGCTGAAGCCACCGAGATGGCCCACGCCCGGCACGGGCGCGATGTCGGGCACCATGAGGCCCCACACCTTGCCGACCTGCTCGGTGGGGATCTCGCCGTGGAAGATCTTCTCGCGCATCTGGAAGAAAACGCGGCCGGTCAGGAGGCTGTCGGAGCCGGCCTGGTGGGCAGCACCGACACGCTTCACCTTAAGAGCCTCGGCAATGTTCTCGAGACCGGACTTGTGCTCGAACTTTTGCAGGACCTCGATCGACGACGGGTCGCCTGGCGTCAACTGGCCGGAGTTGTGCATGCGGATGGCGTGCTTCATCAAGTGCTTAACGTCAAAGGTGGACGGGAAATAGAGCTTCATGATCTGGTCAAACTCGATCTCGTCGCTCGGCAGCGGCTTGCAGTGCAGCAGCTTGGTCAGATAGCCAAAGTCGTAGCCGCCGTGGAAGGAGATCCAGTGGACATCGTCGAAGCAGACCAGACCCGAGGGGATCAGCAGGGCGGCAAAATCGACCGGCTCGATGCCGTCACGATCCATGATGTTGAAGTCGATACCGGCCTGGACGAGCGAGTCGATGGACGTTTGGTTGTACATGTCGTCTTTGAGCGAGAACTTGAAGTTGAACTGCCACGAGTACGGCAGCGAACCGCCCTGGTGGCCGCGGCGGCCGCCGACGGGCCCGCCAAGCTCGGCGGCGTCGGTGGACATGGGCCGCGCAGGAGGGGTCTCGCCGTCCTCGTTAAAAAGGGTGATGCCGATCTGGATAACGCGAAGCAGGTCGACATTCGTCCGCAGGCATTGGTAGTGGTAATCGCTCTTACCACGGAAACTACCCATCGGCCGTGCGACAACACCGGGAAATTCTGTGTCCTGCAAAGTGTGTTAGAGGAATAAGAGTCTCCTTATAAAATGCATAGCATCCATATCAAGGGACGCGGGAAGAGAACCTACCATGGCAATGTACGGGTACTTGTCCACCAGGTCACGAATTGCCGCCATCTCCTCCACCAGGTTGTGCTTCCAGACCTCTCGTATTCTGCCCTTGGCCGGCATCCGCCCCTGGTGCGGCTCACCCAGCGCCGCGTGTAGCTGGTGGTGGTGGTTGTGGTGTTGTTGCTGCGCGTGTGCTTGCACCTGCTGGTGGTGCAGCTGCTGCTGGTGTGATTGTTGTGCCTGCTGCTGCGCCTGCTGTTGTGCTTGCTGCTGCTGCAGCTGCGCGCCGTGTGCAAAGCCCATCCGCGCCGCCTGGCTCGCCAGGCCCGAGTTGTCGCCAACGCCAAACCCGCCGGCGCCTGGGTTCATGGACGCCGCCGTCGCCAAGCTCAACCCGCCATTGGCGCCAAAGGGATTTAGCTGTGCCGCCGCCGCTGCTGCCGCTGCCGGGTTCAGGTACGACTGCTGGCCGAGTGATGGGTGCTGGGCGCCAGGATGGCCGGCTTGTGGGTGGGCATTGTACTGTTGGTGGTAGATGGTGTTCGGTCCACTCTGGAACCGAGACACCGGTGGAGGCATCCTCTCTCTCTTTCTCTCTCGATCTTTAGGTCGCTCTCGGCAGCCCTCTTTTGCGCGTCGAGGTCCAATTCAGGAATGGGGTCGCGTGTCGCCTGCCGCGTTTGTTGCAAGCTTCGTCAAGAAGTTCTCGTGTCTTAGCCGAATAAAGATAAACGATATGAAATTCGCGTTCGTCGTTGAGGGGAGGAGACTGTTCGTCGCGAGTCTCGTTGGGCAAGGGGGGTTAAACGATGCTGTAGGCGCAAACACGCATTAGATCCTGAAGCCTTCCAGACAAGCAGCAGTAGACACAGTCCTCAACTTCTCTGCCTCATCCCCAGTAAAAGGAAAGAACAGAGGCCAGCGACAAAGGTCCGACGTATTTTCGATGCTGTCTTACCTTTCTAGCAAAATATCGTCGAGAAAAAATCCAGGAGGCGCCTCGAAGCTAGGGATTCTCGTCCGTCGTGTCGTCGGTCGGGTTATCGGTGCAACGAAAAGGGAGTCGACGTCGGGAAACACTGTTTGTGCGAGGGTTGTCTTGGATGAAGGGAGGTTGTCGGTCGAGGAAGGGTGGTGGATGTGACGATGCGTTGCCAGAAAATGCAAGGAGCAGATGGCCAGCGCAGAAGGCTCACAGTCATTGGCGCTTTCCTTCAAATGGAGAGAGCCTTTCGCAGCGCTGGGGTGGGAGGGAAGCGGCGACCACGGCCAACCGCTTCGGCGTATCTAATAATCCGAGAGCTGTTGCCATTGAGAGTTGAAAGTGGGTCTGACCGAGACCCATAATTAAGAGAGCCTGAAGTGTAGCGCCTTGCCGCCTGTAGCCCAGTGGACTGCGGCGCTGTTGTTACTGTCCACCTCCTAAGAGCGGGAAAAACGAAACCACCCAATCCGAGGCTCTCGATTATTTTGCGGCTTCTGGCGCTGCTCTCGTTTTCGGACCATCGCATCACCACACACGACGGCGACAACGACGACGACGGCCCCCACCCCCCGTGTGCCGCTGCGACAGACCTCCGTCCATTGAGATTCGATTGACACACACACTCCCTCCGATCGACAGAGCGAATTGACCACAATGTACCCGACAAGGTGAGCAAACGACCGTTCCGCCCGATCGACCGAAGCGAAGACAACGAGAGGGATGACGACGAGCACGAGGAGGCAGGCGTGGAGGAAGACGGAGACGGTGAAGAAGAGAAGCTAAGGACGGCAATTGGCTGACCACTGGCGTTTCCCCCGCCCCTAGATTACTACGGGCCTCCCACGGCCCCGAGCCCAACGTCACCGGCTTCGACATCCGCGCCTTTCGCAAGGCCAGCGGTCTGCCACGGTACGACCCGTGGGAGCGGCAGTAAGTGATACCCTGGTGGTAGGGATACTCTGAAAGTATCGTTCGCGTCCTAACACGAGACACAGTGAGGCATGGCGCTACCGCGGCCAGTTCACGCGGTGGAACCGCTTCAAGTCGGGCTTCCCCGGCCTGGGCATCGCGACGGTGGCATTTGCGGCGTACTGCGGCTACGAGCACTTCTTCCTCAAGGGCGACGACCACGGCCACGGCCACGGCGAGGAGCACCACTAGAGCGGAGCAGAGAGCGTGAGGAGGAAGGGCGAGGAGGTGCGGACGTAGAGTCCATTTGTCATACTAGCATCGACACCGATTGTACATACAGATCGCGGCGGTAGTCGGAATGAAAAGAAATAAACAATAATCAAAGAAACCAAATACGTCGGACAAACGAGCATAGAACCTTGTTTTGAGTGTTTTGAGTGTATATACGGCGTACTTTGCGGGCGCTCGATGACATCAATCACAGTGCATGATTATAGCTTCATTTTTTCTATGCAAGTATTCATTCGCTGTTCTATCTTGCAAAATATCGCTCTACTATCTCTTCTAAGGTGATAAACAGACATCCAGAGTCTACATGGGAATATGACCACCCAAGCCCACCGTGTTTTCTTTCCCCTGTGTCCGATACCGCGATATAACCAACCTGAGGACACCCATACCCGGAAAGAGAGATAACTGTATGAAATAGAAAAGCCTTTCATGAAAGCATACTTGAATATACAAAAATGAGCCCGCGCTCTTGAAATATGATAAGCAAAGAAATCAATGTGAAGGGGGAAGAAAGTCAAGGGAAGATAAAGAAAAAGCGAGAAAGAAAATAATGACGGAGAGAAGCTCTAGTCGAGACCAACCCCGTTGACCATGTCCAGGGCGCCCTCGACGGCCACCTCGAGCTGGCCGACCCGCTGCTTGAGGTGCTTGTTCTCGTCCCGCAGCACGCTGACCGTGTTCCAGGCAAAGCTGACGTCCTCGCCGCGGCAGTTGCGGCACCTGCTGCTGCCCAGCCGGTCGGGTTCCTCGTCCTTGATGGCCGCCGTCACGTTCTTCATGAGCTTCTGGAACGTGGACAGAGGTGGCTGCTGCTGGAATTGGGAGACGACGGTGGCCGTGGACGCCGACGAGACCGACCGGTTGCTCGGCAGGCGCATGGAGCCGCCAGAGCCCAGCGCCGCCACGCGCGGGTGGGCGACTTGCGGCTGCTGGCTGTCGACTCCTGCTGTGTGGTCGAGGTTCAGGTTGATGCTCGGCGTGAACGTGGGGCTGCGCGAGCGCGAAAACACGCTGCTGCTGCCGTTGCTCCGCTCGTCCTCGTCGAGGGCGCTGCTGACCTCGCCCTCGCCCTCTTCCTCTTCCTCGTCGCCCTCGTCGGTGTAGTTGTTGTAGTTGCCGTCGTAGCTGCTGCCGTTGGACTTGAGGCTGCGGCGCCGCCAGGAGGCGCTGCGTCGCTTCTGGTCGCGCTGTGCCTCGTCGACGCCCAGGTCCTCGGAGAGGACGGTGGACGCGGTGGAGGCCGTGGCCGTGGCGGTCGGCGTCGTCGGCAGACCGGACAGCAGCATGGCGCGTTCTTGTGCGCGGGCCTTTTTCTCGGCCGCCAGCTCGTCCATCAGAATCTGCATCTCCTTCTGCTGGTCGGCGGCCCGCCGTGCCATACCCTCAAGCTGCATTTTGAGGTGCTGGGCACGGGTCTCGGCCTCTTCGAGCTCTTCGTCGCGCACGCTCTTTTCGGCCGCGAGATCCCCGTGTGCAACGGCGCGCTGGCGGTAGGCTGCCTGCATCCGGCGCAGGGCACCGAGCGCATTCGTTTCAAGATTCTTATAGGCAGACGGCGAAAAGGCGTCCCGGTCGGATGGCTGACCAGCCGGGAAGAGCGCGGCATCCAGATCCATGTTGTAGAATTCATCGTGCTCAAACGAGGCACCGCCACCCGCGGCAAAGGCACGTGGGCTCACGGGCGACTGCTGTTGTGTGAGACGGGAGAGCGTCGCCGTCATGGAGGTAGCGAGCTGAGAGAAGCGCGATGGCGATGTAGCTGACGCCGCTGCTGTGATCGAGCTTCGTGGCGTTGCCGATGCGTCGCTGGCGACAGACATGGCTCTGCGTGCAGATGGGCTGGCGCCGCTGGCCGGCCCCCCTCGTAACACTAAAGTTGTGGGCTCGGGCGTTGTGGTACGTGACGAGGATAGAAACGCGGCCCGGTCCGGACTTGTGGCCTTGGCACCTCCTGACAGCCAATTTGAAAACCCGCTCGCCACGGAGGGTGAGTCTGTTTGATGTTTGCTGTTGTCGTTCTTGTTGCCGCCTTTGTAGGTCGTGTACGAGTTGTCGCCTCGTCTTGTCGGCCGTGAATCGCCAGTTAATCCCATGTTGCCGCTGTTGCGACGGCTGTCGTCCTCGTCGTCTTCACTGTCGTAGTCGTCGTCTTCACTATCACTGTACTCTTCGCTGCTCGCACTATCGCCGTTATCGTCGTCGTCGTCGTCCCGGCGGTGGCCGCCGCTGCTGCCGCTAGTGGCCCGCTCGTCTTTGTAGACGGGAATGGGCGGCCGAGACGATTGGAACGACCGCAGCGAACGGTCGGGTGAGATGGCGCGGCCGAGGTTCCTGCCAATCGACTGGATCGACGGCAGCAGGTTCGGGATGGACTGCTGGCGGCGGTGTTCTAGGAAGGCGCGCGAGGCAGAAGAAAGGGTGGCAAAGTGCGACGAAGAGGTAGATGGCGTGGGCGAGTGTGAGGGGGAGGCCGAGGCGGACGGCGGCCGCGGCAGCGTGGGTGACGCGGATATGGATGGAGAGGCCGCGTAGGCAGTGTCCCCATTGGCAAAGGCGTTGTGGTACTCCTGTACCGGGCGGAGGTTGCCGGTGCTGAGCTTTCGTGTGTGCGCGGCGGAGGGTGAGGCAGCACTGCTTGAGGCGTAACTGGGGCGGTAGCCGTAGTTGTCGTTGCGATTGTAGCCTTGACTGTAGCTCTGAGCGCGCGTGTGGGCAAGGGTGTGCTGCTGTGTTTGTGCTTGATAAGGCTGGTAGGAAGACGAAGAAACAGAAGAGGGGCTCAAGGGATCGACTGCAGGGCGAGGGCGTGGCGAGGCCTGCTGTGCTGCTGGACCGTCGGCGAGGGAGATTTGGTAGAAGCTGCCACGATCACCGCCTCGACCACGGTCCTTGGTCGGTGTTGGTGGTGCTGCTTGTGAAGTTTGTGCTGCTGACGATCCGTAGCCGTTGTAGTAGTCGTACGTGTCGTGATCTTCGTCCCTATGCTGGGTTGCGAGCGGGGAAGCATGCTGCTGCGGACGTAGCATACGACGTGGTGAGGATGAGGGGGAGACGCTCATCGTGGACGACATGGGTGAAGACGACGTCGGAGAGGCTGCCGCTGCTGGTGATTCTGCTGGAGCGTACGTCGCTGCTGCTGCTGGCGAGGTGTGGGCCCCTTAGCATGACCGGTTAATGCGCAGCGGGCTGGCGAGCAGGGCGTGGGTGAACGTGCGAAGAGAGCGAGAGAGAGAGAGAGAGGCGGCGACAAATAGGGGGCGGTGGATCGATGAGGGTGGAAGAATGGAAGAAGTCAATCGCGGCGGGCGTAGAGCAGGGCAGGTACAACGAGGGAGGAAGTGGCCGAGGCCGGGGTCGTTGGCTTGCTGAAACAAATGGAAGAATCGCGCCTTCCTAGTTGTGTCGTTTGTCTTAAGATGCGCAATATAGGGAGAGAAAATAGGGAGAGAAGGAGCAAATGGAGAGTCGGCGGTCGCTCTTTCTCTTGTCGTCGTTCTGGGATTTGAAAATGGTGAAACCGCGCGATCGTTCTTGCCTCCGCTTGTCGCTTGTCCAAAAAATGTGTGTCGCTCAGAGCGTGGGGAGTAAACAACCTTGCGCAAAAGTTGTGCTGAATGGCCAGGCGAGATAACAGATACTGCAGGCCTGCAGGTTTGCTGACGAGGAGACTGCAGCAAATCGGAACGAAGAGCGCGGGAAAAGAGAGAGAGGACGCGGCCAAATGCCAAAAATCGGCCTGACAGATCAAAAAAGAAAGGGCAAAAAAGTGCGGCACGGCTCTGCCTCACTGCATGAACACACGGCTCCCAAGCGGCAAGAGCGCGGATCTCAGCCTCAAGGAAAGAGAGGGGAAGGAGCACGGGCGAGGAAGGTGCGGTCGTGAGGTTTGTCGATGGACACAAAAAAGGAAAGAAGTCTGTGAGAGATGAAGATGAGGAAAGAAACCTCTTGTCTCTGGTATAGGAGACGCGCTGCCTGTATTACGTATGTCGCATTCCCACACAGCAAGAAAAACCCAGGGCCAAGTTCGCAATGTCAACAGAGCCAGCAAAAGGACTGTGTGGGAGGTGAGAAGCGGTTGCCCAGGGGAGCACGCTAACAAAAACGGAATGCGCGGCGCCCGCAGCGGGAGGCAGCGCACCTAGGGCTCTTAGCGCATTTGTTTTAGCGCAGCAAGAGGCCTGTCAGCCAACGACAGGGAACGTCGATCGTCGACATTTTGGTAACAATTGGGTAGGAAAGGCAAAAATGAAGGGAAATGAATGAATGTATGAGGGAAAATATTCAAAATAAAATAAGATAAAAATAGGAATAAAATAGAGTAAAGCAAAAGAAGTGAGCTCATGAAATCTCCGATGTTGTGTGACGATAAAAGGCAAGAGGGATGAAACAGAACGAGCTCGGCGGATGATCACATCGTGTGCTTGTAGACAGGACAAGATGAACCGGGGCACACGTCTTATGTCGGGACGCACGACGCCGGCTGTGGCATGTCGGATGAAGTGTAGGAGGTAAAGTAAGTTGAAAGAATCTGAAAGCCAGCTCAACCGGGAAAGCGATGAACTCTTCATAAAAACAGGACAAACCATAATATTACGTGTTTCTCATAGACGGTTTCCGGATGGGCTGGCCTTTTATACAATTGTCTGCCTAACAAGGTAGTTGTGAGGATAGTGACGTACAATTTGGCAAAAAAGGCTGTCGAGCGAATGGGATGGGCAGCTTATACAGAGACCCAGAATACTGTGCATAGAACGGAGCATGGACACAAACTAGAGGACCCGATGCTGCCACGACAGGACCCATCCAGCAATACACTCGTGTTCGGAGGGGCCGCAGTGCAACAGGGCCTCATTTGTCGAGTCCAGAGCAGGTCTCGGACTCTCGCTTGTGATGTCGACCGCTTTCTTCTTGTTCCGATTCAAAATATTGGTTTCTCTGTCCTTTTGAGTGGACGAGCGTGTAAGTTGTCTCTCTCGAGGTGGGTCACGACCAGCCATGTCTTGCCGGCAATGCGTCAAGAGCATGGCATTTCACGTATCACGCTCGGCGTCCGAAAAGTGGCGAGATAGTAGCCCATGTGGTGTTTGGAGCACAAGCATTGCTGGCAATATTTCGCGGACATATCACTCGGTGCATAATTTTCGTAATCGTGAAAACAATAAGTAAACATTGAGTCGACCCCCTGCGAAGAGTGAGGGAAACGTGCTACCCTTTCAAGGCAGCCATGCTATAAATCGATTTCGGTTCGGTTCCCCAGGCACAACATGACAGGTAAAAGTTCAGAAAAGGCAGATGTGAAGATGCAAAAAACGCCCGTGACGCCACTGCCTGTGAAACCTTGTAAAAATCCCATGCCTCGATGATGATTCCTCCTCCTCCTTTTTTATATGTGTTCGTTTTTCGTTTTTCGTTTCGGACACCGCTCCCACTCAGTAGAAAGACTCTACTATTGTGTCCTTGAGCGTCGAGTTGACATTGCTCGGGGCGTTGCCTTCGCCCAGCCGGAACACGCTCTCAATGACACTCAGCTCGGTGGCCGTCGTGTCCAGACCCGTCACGGCCATCCAGTCGTTGACGACCATGCCGCCGCCGATCACACTGCTACCGCGGTTGACTGAACCGGCCAGGAGTGGTACCTGCAGCAGGCTCGACAGCTCGTCCTGGTCCTGCACGCTCGTCTTGGGGTGCACGAGGCCACCGTTGTTGGTCAGCGCCATGTAGGAACCGACCAGCACGTTGTCGGCGACCGTCTGCCGGAAGACCTCGACGCCGAGGACGTCGGCAATAATCTCTTCTGTGTCACGCTCGAGGTCCGGGTGCACCAGGGCGATGCGGTCGTTGGCAACAATGACGTTGCCGAGGGCCGAGAGTCGCTCCTCGACGCGGCGGATCTTGATGGCGTCCGGTAGTGAGTTGCGCAGGTGCTGCAGCTCCTGGTCGGTCGTGGTGGTGGGGACGAGCAGGCCGTTGCGGTTGCCCGCCGTTAACCGGCCGACGATGCGGGTGCCGGCAATCGTTGTGCGGCAGATGGGGACGGTGTCCTGCAGCTCGGACTCGAAGATGCTGTAGAAGTTCTCGCTCGCACCGATGGCGACGAGCGCATAGGCATTTGTCAAGGTGGAAAACACACCAACCCTGCGAATGTTAGCATTGAACGTAAACGGTAGGGGGAAAGCAAACACAACTGCCACTTACTCGTTGGAGTTTTCAAACTGTGCGCGGACCGCCATGATGATTGTTGTCTGCTCGTGTGCTTGTAGTGGAAAAGTGGTAGAGGTGGAAGAGGGAAGAAGTGGTGGAAAAGGAGGGGTCGTTGGCGAGTCTCTTTGCGTGTGTGTTGGGGACTCGCTGGTAGGATTTGGCTTGCGGGGTCGTGTACCGTTTGTGTTGCGGAAGACGAGTTGAAGCTTTTCTAAGGATGAAGATGAGAGAGAAAAGAAACAGATGCCAGAAGCTCGAGGGACGAACAGTACTGTTATGTACTTTGCAAAGGCAACGGCAGGATGCTCCGATTTCCAATGGCAAAATAGCTTCCAGAGCAGGAAGGCACGAGAGACCAGAGGAAAATTTCAGACAAAGCACCACGCTGCTTATCGAGCCTGCCCGCCAAAAAAAAAGTAAAAAAACCCAAAGAAAAGGAAGTCGCCTCTCACCTATTTCGGACTAGCGCCTCTAGAGAATTGCACAAGACAATGCCTCCACTGCCCACAGTGCCAACCCCGCCACCATCCCTCCCCTCTGCCAGCACCGCTCCTTCCCTCCTTGGGCTCTGGCTACGTAGGGAAGGCCCGCCTATGACTCCCCTCTTGCCGGTGCTGCTGCCGTTTTGGCTGTAATATCCCGTACTTGCACTTTCCCGTGACTCACACGAGGCTGAGGCGCGGTTAGTCGCCTGGGATAGTCCCTGGCTCAACTACTACTCATAATGACTACCACCGGCAAGCGTTTTAGCTGGCCCCACACAAACTTCAACTGCAAATTGGTCTACAAACTGGCACACATTCTTGCACTCTCAGGTAACACACACACAAACTCACACTCACACTCAAACGGCCCCCCTTCCAACAGCACGAGGATCGCCAGGAACAAGAACCATAGCCTGCACACTACTGTACAAAACTGCGGAGACGAGCCGCGGGTCGTTGATTCAATCTAGAGTCTAGCCCAGCTCAGCCCTCAGAGATACGTCTTATGCCAGTGGGCAGTGCAGAAAAACTCAATGATGTCAATAATGAAAGGGGAGGCCCTTGAACTGAGAAAAGGTGATTGAACCGTCCTTGCAAATGCCGTTCCCTTGCGTCCCAATGGTTCCGAGGTCCGGTCCCACAATCCTATGCTATATCCCATCCAAAATACCCTATTCCAAAGCAAAACGCCGTACCAGTGCCATGCATGCGCTTCGTGTCTTTCGTCAAAAAGTAGAGAACAAAAAAGAGAAGAAAAAACAGATGAGAGAAGGGCCAAAAGAAAGTCTACCGCAACTCCATCGCAGGGAAGTACCGCGGCCCTGCGAACCCTTTGGCCACAACGCCTTGTATGTCGATGTTGCCGGCCGAGTCCTGGCGTGGGTTCCACATCTTCAGCAGAATATACCGAGCCGTCACGGGAGGATCGAACAGGATTGTGCACTTGTTCTTGTCCATCTCAATGTGGAATTCGGCACGCTGTAAAGTAGACGGGGGGTCGTTTCGCGAGGATTGGCCGCCGGTGGTAGTGTTGTTGTTGTTGTTGTTGTTGTTGTTGTTGTTGTTGCGGCCCTCGAAAATGGCCGCGCTGCGGAAGAAATCCGATGAAGATTCGCCGCTGCGGTTGTCAGTGTGGGCACGGTCGCGGCCGCGGTCCATCCGAGGGCGAGTTGTGGGGTGCACTCTTTCAGCCTCGTCTGGTGGAGAATCCGGTGACGAGATAGTCGCGTTGCCCAAGTCGTATAGCTCTGTGTAGTCGTCGTCGTCATCGTCGTCTTCGTAGTTGCGATCCACATCCCAGGTCAGGTGGGCGCCCAAATGGGTAGCCTCTTCATAAACAGGCAATCGTCGACGAATGCGGTTGCGCAATGGTGTCGGACTCCAGCCGGCGGTGCCCCGCCATCCCATACCCCGAGAGTCTCGATCCCGCCCAGATCTGCCTGGGATGTCGTCGTCTTCGTCTTCGCTACACTCCGTGAGGACATGAAAGGTCGGCTGGTGTGACATGGATTCCATGTCGGCATGTGCTGGTGGCCGATGATCGGAGCCATCAAGGGCCAGGTTGTAGATCTCCTCGAGGGGAGCGTCATTAATGCTGCCGTCGTTGTCGTTTCCCTCGCGCCTCTGTGATCCCGTGTGTGGGTATCCCGTCCGTGCCGAGCGCGCTGTACGCGAGCGTAGGGCATTGACATGATGGAACAAAGACGTGGTGGGCGTGGGAATTCCGATCGACTGGTATTGGTCGGTCCTGAGGAGTTCGTCCTTGGACATGGCAAGAAAAACGATGCCTTCTTTGACCCTAATGTTGCAATAGAATGTCAGCAAATGGCATGTGAGGGGGGAGGTTGGTGCTGGGAAGAGAAGAGATGGGGTCCGGGAACATACGGCGATGAATAGTTCCTTCCAGGTGCTTTGATAATCAACTCCTTGAGGCTAAATGTGGTACTGCCTTGGTGCTGCAACACGATATTGCAGCGGTTTCCTTTTGTGCAATAAACCGTATTGTCGTTCTTCAGAATGTTTTCTGCGGCATACGACGACCCGTCAGAGTACAAGCCACCATCGCAGCTGACAATTTCCATCGTGAGAGCGCCCGGCTCTACTTGGCCATAGCGGCCATATCGGAAGCCCTTGTACGGTGGCGAGACAACCTTGTCAGAGTCGAGCTTGCGCCGCTTGTTGAGGCGGCCGCTCTCTTCGGGGCGTGAAGACTCGCGGCGACTTCCCGCGGTCCCGCTGGAGCGAGACGCCATCGTGTGTGGAAAGGAGGAGGAGAGTGAGGGTGGTAGCTGATTTAGCAGCTCGTTCGGCGCTGGCATGTCCAAAAGGGCCCGTAAGTGCGAATTCGCATAGTCGAGATCGTGGCCAATCTCGTCAAGAGAAGTGAAAACCGTGTGCAAGGGTGAGTGTACCCGTTCGCTGATATGGCGGTAGCCAAAAGGAAGTATGCCGTTCGAAGCGTGCGGCGGAGGTGGACTTGAAAAATAAGCGGGCGGCTGCTGTGCGTGGTTCTGAGGCGGCGGTGGCCCTGTCGAGGGGTAGGCGCTTCTATTGAGTGACCGGAGGGGAGGTAGCGGCTGCTGGGGCGTTGTCGTCGAGGGGAATCCGAACAAAGGGGCCAAGGCCGGCCCGCCTTGCGCTGAATGTCGTCGGAGGTGTTCCTGTGCCGGTTGGGGAAACCCAGGCTCCTGCGACGAGTCGCGGTTGGTGTGGGTAGACGTCGAGGTTTCGAGAGGGAAGAGATAGCTCATAAAATCGACGGGGGACGCGGAACGTTGCCTGTTCGAGCTTCGGCGCGGGCGGTCGGCAGACTATATTGTGGGATACGGAGTCAGTTCGTGCTCGGTCAGCTAGGTCGACAGCGCAAGACTACTGCAGCAAAGTAGGGCGATAAAGAGGTGCAAATGTGGTTGGACATGGGCGAAGGAGACAAATGTGGAAGAAAGTTGGAAGTGGAAAGGGAGGAGGGGAGAAGGAGAAGCAATGATGCGTGGTAAATGGGCACTGGAGCCTTTTCGTGGGACACACAGGACGGCAGGACGAATGAGAGGCGAGCAGCAGGTCAGGCAGGGGGGTTTTGTTCAGGCCACCCACCACTTACCATCGAAAATCAAGAGGAGGGCAGCGTTCTGCGGGGCGGGCATAGGCAGCACGAGGATCGAACGGGAAATGTGCGGTGCTCTTGTGAGGAGAGTGTGCGGAGTTGTCAAAGGCGAACGGGCGAGCTGCTGGTGCCATGTGTGGAGGGGGCGCTGGTCGGGGGGAGAGGTGGTTGAGGCCGAGAGCGAAAAGGAGACGAGGAGGAAGAAAAGAGTAAAGAGGAGAGAAGAGAAGAAGTCAGAGAATGGATTTAGAAGTGGAAAGAGAAAGTAAAACTAGCAGCAGAGGAAAGGCCAAGGAAGGAAAGAGGCAATGGAGGGTCAGTCGGGGAAGGAGTTGTTGGGAGCGGCGAAATGAAAGGGAAGGGACACAAGACTACGAGTAAGATACCAGTACTCCGTACGGGCAGGCACACACAGTGACAGTGCTGCCGTTGCCAACTGGAGGATGAATTGGAAGAGACGCCACGGAATGGGGGTCGTTTGGAGCCTTTTTCACTTTGGATGGGCACATGAGGAAGGAGGGGGCGCTGGTTGCGTAGTATGCCTACCCTGGGTTGAATCAACCGGCCTCTTGCCGTTTCTGCGCCTTCCTGTCCGCTCTTTCCCAGTTAATCCAGTTCAGGGCGGCGTGAGAGGCAGGCACCAGATGGTAGAGGGGTACATACCCCCACCGCTATATACACGCAAAATGGCGCTTTAACTAAGTACCTATTTATCATGCAGCTTCTAGCAAACTAGACTCGACTCCAGGAAAGGCAAACAACGGCCAAAATTCGTCCAGGACGCAGTGGCATGGTGAAGAATGAAATGGCATTCACACAATGGTTAATTTCCTTCTCAAGACCACAGGGGTCTCTCCCACATTTACTTTGAATTCATAATGACTGTAGCCTGTGTGCAACTCTCCGGATGGAAGGGAGGCTGTTACGGAGTACACGGTCGTGCCTTCCTCACATACTAATGATACTTAGTTATCGAGGGCAGGTGTCCCCACTAAAGCTCAGCTGGCCGCTATTCCGACAGAACTGGCAGGCACAAACAGCCGCCATTCACGCCCTGAGCACCTGACTAACACAATCGCGTCTACAACGACAGCTTCCGCGTCTCGTTCCAACTAAAACTAGGAAAAAGTTCACTTCACCTCAACCTCACTCGCCGTTCACACGACACACGCGTGCACACGATACACCGCCCCAGCGCACCTGCAGCCAATTGTCTATCCAGGCCACTGCTGTTTTGCTCCAATTGGTGCACCGCTTTCACTTTCTCACCATCCAGCACGTTCGTCATTCGAGCACAGCGATTTCTTCTCGTTTGTCTTCCCACCTTTCTCGAGTCCTTTCGCATTATTGACTTCGACTTACGCTCAAGCAGCACCCCACCACGTTGACAGCTACTATCAAAGGTGCACCTGGCTGTTATCACGGGTCGCCAGCCCTCAACATCCCAAGAAGCAGCCTGCGGCGCAATACGCAACAACGCAGCCACGACCGAATCACATCCGACCATGGCCGGCATTAGCAACGGAGCCATTGGGGCGAACGGGGCGCACCCGGTGGCCGCAACTGCAGGATCGAGTCAGCTAGCTGGTGCCCCGGATGCCCGGTCTGGCATGACAGAAGGTGAGTCGTAACTTTGTCTCCCATTGCCGCAGCAGACGATTGTATTTTGCTAACTCGGTCTCGCCAGATGAAATCGCCCTGTACGATCGCCAGATCCGCCTCTGGGGCATGCGTGCCCAAGAAAAGCTTCGCTCGGCTCACGTGCTGCTCGTCACGGTGCGAGGCCTGGGCAACGAGATTGCCAAGAACCTGGTGCTGGCCGGCATTGGCGCGCTGACGATTGCCGACCACGAGAACGTCACAGAGGAGGACCTGGGCTCACAATTTCTGCTGGCGAACCCGTCCGTAGGCGAGGTGGTGCCGACCGACGCGATCCGGAAGCAGAGAGAGGCAGCCGACCGCGCGGCGGCGGCGGCCGTTGTCGGCACAAACCGCGCCGTGGCCGTCAGCCAGCAGCTAAGCTCCATGAACCCCCGCGTCAGCGTGGTGGCCGAGCAGCGCGATGTCAGCACACAGCCAGCCAGCTACTTTGAAAGGTTCAGCCTCGTCATTGTGACGGACCGCAACCCGGCGGTGCTCAACTACATCAACACGGCCACGCGCCTCCAGGGTCGCCCGTTCTACGCGGCCAGCTCGTACGGCCTGTTCGGTTTCATCTTTGCCGACCTCATCGAGCACGACTTTGTGATTGTGCGCGAGCGGGGCAACATTGCCTCCAAGATCGGCGACCGCGAGACACGCACGCGGACCATTGTGGACGTCAAGGTGGAGGGCGATGAGGGCCGGGCGGTAGCAAAGGAGACCGTGACAAAACGCGAGGTCTACTCGACATGGTACTTGGCCTCGGATGCCTCGCTTTTGCCGGTTTCCATTCGGAGCGTTGCACGGCGTCTGCGCAACGTGACGCCCCTGCTGCCATGCTTGCGCGCTCTGTGGGAGTTCCAGGAAAACCACAGCGGCGAGGGCTACCGCGTGCCTGATGTGGGTAACGCCAACGACCGCACCGAGTACATTACACTCGTCAATGCCAAGCAGCAGGCGCTCGGCACACCGCCGGTCGCTGCCGACAAGATCCGCGAGTTCTTGCAGAGCGTGGCGGGGCTGCGGGAGATCTCACCCGTCGCGACGGTGCTAGGCGGCCAGCTGGCACAGGACGTTATCAATACGATTGGGCAGACGCAGCAGCCGATCCAGAACCTGCTGGTGTTTGACGGCACGACCATGCAGTCGTCTGTGTACGCGATGCACCCAGAAATGGACTTGGGCAACGCGCAGCTGGCCACCGCACCACAGTCTACGGCAACGGAGACGGCGGCCGAGGCGACCGGGGCCGTGCTGGGTGCGGCAGCCGAGCTCGCACTTGCGACGGGCACAACGGCAGCAACCGTGGTGGGCGCTCCACCTCCACTACCACTGGCATCGGCACCGACTCAGAATCTCCAATAGGATGGATCTATGCAGCGCCGACCCCCTCCGTTAATTCTACCACCGATGCCGGATACACCACCGGTGTACGCGGACCCGGACGTGCTTCCGCCATTCGGGTTGCCATGCAATCTGTCATAGCGAATCGATCGAATAAACAGCCGGTTTGGCCGCGGTGATATGGACTTTACATGGTTTACCGCCTATTCATCGACTGGGTATGGACGTGCCGTCTCTTCTTATACCACTACCGACAATGTAGCTCGAGTTGCGGCCATCGGCAAACATGGGCATCGACATCGATACCGATGCCAACGCCTACGCCCTCTGTGACGACGACGGTGACCGGTAGCCCTGGTAAGACGATGGCATCGAGGCCAGCTGAACTACCAGATGGCCGAGCAACGCATGCTCTGAAGCTGCGGAGTGGGCGCCAAAGGGACACAGCCAGGCCAAACTTACACGGTGACTATCAACTGAAGGTCAGGGGACGATCCCATCACCGACATTCTATCAGCACTTGTCATTAAGCTGTACTTTGTGTTCCCGCACATGGTTTGTCTCTGTTGGAATATTCATTAGGTTTCTGCTCGTCTATTTTGGTTTGTCATGCCATGTTATCATCTTAACTATCGGCTGTGCCGTTTGATCGGTATGATCTTTTCTCAGATGTGAGGAAAGAGTACACAAAAGAGTCGCTTATGTTAAATGAATAGCCGATGAGTTTGCCAGAGTTTGCCAAATACACCTGCATATCGTGAAGACCTCAAATTGCGTGCATGAATGCGTCCCGATGTCCGTAGCTGCCTCCCAGGGCCATTCATTGCATTCACAAAACAACTGCTCGTGATAAAATCCAATTGTTATTTTCTGAGCCATAACAGTCTCGTCACGTCAAAAACACACAGCAATGATATTCTCACATCTTTGTCCTCTCTTTCTTTCGTCTCCATTTTCCCCAGAGCCAACCCCACTACGTCCGATCGGCAATCTCACCAACTCCCCGTTTGCCGAAACGGCACCTTTCGATTGACGTGTTCCGTCTCCTTTTCCGAAGGACCAAAAGGGCAGGGTAAGAATGAAGAATTGCCAAAGCTACCAAAATGCAAAAGGGCATGCTCGTCTCCCCCTCTCCCCACTCCATCCCGATTCTCGTCACCTGGACACGCCTTTGTGCCAATCCTGGTGCAACTGTTCATGCAGGCTGCTGCAACCCCCAGCCCCCCATCAGGATGCAAAGTCAAGCAAACGTCGCAGCGAGTGAAGAATCTCACAAAAGGTCAGACCAAGGTTGTTGTTGTTTTTTTCTCATTTGAAAATGACATAAACGCTTTCGATTCCCGCCTCTACCGCCAAGGAATCCCTGCATATAATAGCAGCCTTCCCGCCTCGTTTCTTTTTCCTCTTTTTCTGAAAAGGGCATGCCGTTTCTTTTATATTCGTTCTCGTCAGCCAGTCACAATTCGTTTCCTGGTTCGTGTTCAAGGCTCCGGCTTCGCAGTCTCAGCCTGCAGCCTGCAGCATGCAGTATTCATTTCCCAGAGCCCCTCGTTTTGTCGGTTTCGTTCAACCTCTCATCCTGTCTCATTTTTATTCACATTTTCACTCCATTCCCTCACTCACACTCTTCTTACCATCGCGCATCTCATACCACCGCCTTTGTCGCCAAGTTTCAAGGCAAAACTGTCCCGGTTATTAAACAAGCCTGCCATATTCCACGGTCAGCTCTAATCAACCCTCGAGCACTCACTATGCCTGCATTCACTGCTTTCACTGCTAGTGGCCCGTCTTACACGACCGCCACGCGTAATCCGGCGCAAGCCATTCGCTGCGTCACAGGGCCTGGCGCCTGCCGGCACTGACGAAGGCCGCAGCAGCCTTGCTCACGCAGATTCTTGCCGCCGGAGAAGCGCAGCTAACACCACTAAAACCGGTGAGATTGGTGGTTGTATCTCACTTGCAATAGCGGACGATTAATAATGTGACCCGCCGAATTGCGGTGAGGTAAATTTCGCCTGTGCGAGTAATGCTCCGTAGCTCCTCTCCACTGTTTCTGGTCCCACCTTTGCACCTGCCTGCAGTGAACTGTCCCCGCACTCTTGCCGGTCGGCGCAGCAGCAATCGAGCAATCTCGTGCTTTACATAGGAGGGAGCGCGTGGCGTATTCGGCTTAGCGGCCCCACGCTGTAGGCCAGCGGCCAAGGCAGGTGCAAGGCTCCTCGTACTCCGTACTTTCCCTTTTGTTCTCGCGCCGCGCGACTTCCACGCCAGACAGTGAGAAAGCTTACAGATCCGAGAGCAAAAGAGAAAGAACGAAGGAGGGGACCCTCTTTTAACGCTTTATCTGCGGTTTGCGCTTTCCCTTGTTCCCATGTCATTTTCTTACCTCCGAGCTCGTTCGTAGCTGCTCCTTTTGCACGATCCCCATTTTTATTTCTTTCTTGTCTGTTTTGCTTCTCTTCTCTCTTTTTGACTCTTCTCTTCTCTTTCACTCCAGTCTTCCCTACCAGCCCTGGGCATTCTCTCACACCTCCCCCCACCCCGGACCACCGCCCAATTGCGTCGGTGCTCTGTCTCAGCGGCCGTGTAAAAAGGAATTGCCTTTTTGCCCTCCCGCTACAGCTCCGTTCCGACCCCCGACGCTTATCCGACCGACTTCCGCGAGCTGGTCGACACCACACAGCAAAGGAGGAAATTGGCACCAAGCACGCCTTTCCCCTGCCTCGAGCCCGGGCCTACGCATCTCCGGCTTCGATTCTCGCGCCCTGGTCGCCGCTCGACGCCGTTTCCTGCCGCCCGTCGGTTGGCTTGGCCGCCGGCCGGTTCCTGAATCCGTTCGTGGTCGTGACATTCGACATCTTCGATATAATTCGACTTAATTTCACAACCACGCGTCTTACACAACCGCCACGATGGAGGAGCAGCCCTTGTTTCCCATCTTCTTCGCGGACGACCAAAAGGTCATAGCCCAGACCGGCTCCTTCTCCGGCTACCGCCCCCAGAAGCAACTTGGCAGCGGCTATCTGTCCGCGTCCGCCGAGGCCGACCAGCCCTTCTGCCGCAACATTGAGGGTTGGGGCCCCCTGAGTCCCTTCCGCTACGACTTCACGCCCTGCTTCCTCGATGTCGGCGTCGCCAGTGTCGCCGTCTTCGGCATCGTCGCCGGTGCCCTGGCTCTGTGGTGGCTGCTTGCCAAGAAGCCCTCCAACGGCCTGGCCAAGGACACCACGTTCTGGGTCAAGCAGACCCTCTTCGGCCTCGTCATTGCCGACTTCATCGCCCAGTTCGTCATCCAGGTCCTCAGCTACCCCGACGTCTGGTTCGCGGATTTCCGCGCCTGGGCCACCGTCGTCACCATCGCCTCGCTCGCCGTCGTCTTCGCCATCCAGTGGGTCGAGCACCCGCGCCTGCGCAATGCCAACGGCGTCGTGCTCTTCTACTGGCTGCTGCTCGTCCTGGCTCTGGCTGTGAAGCTCCGCTCGCTCATCTCCCAGCAGATCTACGACACCAACCTGGCCTACTTCATCACCTACACCGTTGGCTTCGGCCTGGCCATTGTCGAGTTCCTCGTCGAGTGGCTCGCGCCCCGCAAGCACAGCGCCTACGAGGCCCTCGAGGACGGCGAGGAGTGCCCGGCCGAATACGCCACCATCTTCTCGCGCCTGACCTTTAGCTGGATGACCCCGCTGATGCGCTACGGCTACAGCCAGTACCTGACCGAGGAAGACCTCTGGGGCCTCGAGACCCAGGACCGCACCTCGGAGACGGGCGGCGCGTTCGAGAAGGCCTGGCAGCGTGAGCTCAAGAAGAAGGACCGCCCCTCGCTCTGGATTGCCGCTTTCCGCGCCTACGGCGGGCCCTACGCCATGGCCGCCCTCTTCAAGGTCGGCAACGACCTGTCGGCCTTTGCGCAGCCGCAGCTGCTGCGCTTCCTCATTGCCTTTGTCGCCTCCTACAAGAAGCCTGAGCCGCAGCCCGCCATCCAGGGCGCCGTCGTCGCCTTCTCCATGTTTGGCGTCGCCACCTTCCAGACCATCATGATCCACCAGTACTTCCAGCTGACCTTTGTGTCCGGCATGCGCATCAAGGGCGGCCTGACCTCGTCCATCTACCGCAAGGCCCTCAAGCTGTCCAACGAGGGCCGCTCCACCAAGACCACCGGCGACATTGTCAACTACATGGCCGTCGACGTCCAGCGCCTGCAGGACCTGACCCAATTCGCCCACCAGCTGTGGTCCGCCCCCTTCCAGATCTGCATCTGCATGGTCTCGCTCTACCAGCTCGTCGGCTGGAACATGCTGGCGGGCATTGGCATCATGATCGTCATGATCCCGCTCAACGGCCTCATTGCCCGCGCCATGAAGCGCCTGCAGAAGCAGCAGATGAAGAACAAGGACGCCCGTAGCCGTCTCATTGCCGAGATCATCAACAACATGAAGAGCATCAAGCTGTACGCCTGGGGCGCCGCCTTTATGAACAAGCTCAACTACGTCCGCAACGACCTCGAGCTCAAGAACTTGCGCCGCATCGGTGCCGCCCAGGCCGGCGCCAACTTCATGTGGAACACCACGCCCTTCCTCGTGTCGTGCCTGACGTTCACGTCCTTTGTCCTGACCCGCGATGAGCCCCTGACCACCGAGATCATCTTCCCCGCTCTGGCCCTGTTCAACCTGCTGTCCTTCCCGCTGGCCGTCCTGCCCATGGTCATCACGTCCATTGTCGAGGCCAGCGTCGCCGTGTCGCGTCTGACCGACTTCTTCCTGGCCGAGGAGCTGCAATCCGACGCCGTCGTGGCCCGCCCGGCCGCCCAGGACATCGGCGAGGAGGCCGTCACCATCCGCGACGGCAGCTTCTCCTGGAACCGCCACGAGGACAAGAACGTGCTCACGGACATCAACTTCTCGGCTGATAAGGGAGAGCTTACGTGCGTCATCGGCCGCGTCGGTGCCGGCAAGTCCTCGTTGCTGCAGAGCATTCTGGGCGACCTGTGGAAGGTCAAGGGCGAGGTCGAGGTCGCCGGTAACGTGGCCTACGTCGCCCAGCAAAACTGGATCATGAACGCCACCGTCAAGGAGAACATTGTCTTTGGCTACCGCTACGACGCCGAGTTCTACGAGCAGACCGTCAAGGCCTGCGCACTGATCGACGACTTTACCCAGCTACCCGACGGCGACGAGACCGTCGTCGGCGAGCGCGGTATCTCGCTGTCCGGCGGCCAAAAGGCCCGTGTCTCTCTGGCCCGTGCCGTCTACGCCCGCGCCGATGTGTACCTGCTCGACGACTCGCTATCCGCGGTCGACTCGCACGTTGGCCGCCACCTGATTGACAACGTCCTGGGCCCCAAGGGTCTGCTCCGCTCCAAGACCCGGATTCTTGCTACCAACTCGATCCCCGTCCTGCTCGAGTCCGACGCCATCTACATGCTGCGTGATGGCGAGATTGTCGAGAAGGGCACCTACCGCCAGCTCATCGCCATGAAGGGCCTCGTCCACGACCTGATCAAGACCGCCAACCAGTCCGAGTCGGGCCCGTCCTCGGCCGGCGCCAACGGCTCGTCGTCTGGAACGGACTCGGGTAGCGAGACCTCCACTGTCATCGACCCCGGCACCCCGCTCAAGGACGACGAGATAGAGGAGGCCCAGGAGGGCCTTGCCAGCCTGCAAAGCATCAAGCCCGGCCCAACCACCAATTCGCCCAAGAAGGCGCGCACCGAGAGCATGGCGACGCTGCGTCGCGCCAGCGCGGCCAGCTTCCACGGTCCCCGCGGCAAGCTCACCGACGAGGAAGCCGCCGGCAGCAAGACCAAGCAGGCCAAGGAGCACTCGGAGCAAGGCAAAGTCAAGTGGCAAGTGTACCTCGAATACGCCAAGACCAACAACCTGTTCGCCGTCATTGTCTACCTCACCGCCCTGGTTTCGTCGCAGCTGGTCAGCCTGGGCGCCAACTTCTGGCTGAAGAAGTGGGCCGATCACAACCTCAAGGCCGGCAACAACTCGGAGGTCGGCAAGTACATTGGTATCTACTTTGCCTTTGGCATCGGCTCGGCCCTCCTGACCGTGGCGCAGACCCTCATCCTGTGGATCTTCTGCTCGATCGAGGCCTCGCGCAAGCTGCACGAGCGCATGGCCAAGGCCATCTTCCGCTCGCCCATGTCCTTCTTTGACGTCACGCCCGCCGGCCGCATCCTAAACCGCTTCTCGAGCGACATCTACCGCGTCGACGAAATTTTGGCGCGGACGTTCAACATGCTCTTTGTCAACGTGTCCCGCTCGGGCTTCACGCTGGCCGTCATCTCCGTGACGACGCCGGCGTTCACGGCCCTGATCATCCCACTCGGCTTAATGTACATCTTCATCCAGCGCTACTATCTATACACGTCGCGCGAGCTCAAGCGCCTCGACAGCGTCTCGCGCTCTCCCATCTACGCGCACTTCCAGGAGTCGCTGGGTGGCGTGCAGACGATCCGCGCGTACCGGCAGCAGCCGCGCTTCGAGTTGGAGAACGAGTGGCGCATGGACTCCAACCTGCGCGCCTTCTACCCGTCCATCAGCTCCAACCGCTGGCTGGCGGTGCGCCTCGAGTTTATCGGTGCCGTGGTTATCCTGGCGGCCGCCGGCTTCTCGGTCATCTCGGTGACCAACCACAGCGGCCTGGACGAGGGCATGGTCGGTCTGGCCATGTCGTACGCGCTGCAGATCACGACGTCCCTCAACTGGATCGTGCGCCAGTCGGTCGAGGTCGAGACCAACATTGTTTCGGTGGAGCGCGTGCTCGAGTACGCGGCGCTGCCGAGCGAGGCGCCCGAGATCATCCACCGCAACCGCCCGCCGGTCAGCTGGCCGGCGCATGGCGAGGTGGAGTTCCGCAACTACAGTGCGCGGTACCGCGAGGGTCTCGATCTCGTGCTCAAAAACGTCAGCCTCGACATCAAGCCGCACGAGAAGATTGGTGTCGTGGGCCGGACGGGTGCGGGTAAGTCATCGCTGACGCTGGCGCTGTTCCGCATCATTGAGCCGGACACGGGCCACATCCGCCTGGACGATTTGAACACGTCGACGATCGGCCTGTTGGATCTACGGCGCCGGCTGGCCATCATTCCGCAGGACGCGGCGCTGTTTGAGGGCTCGGTTCGCGACAACCTGGACCCGGCGCACGTACACGACGACACGGAGCTGTGGACCGTTCTTGAGCACGCGCGTCTCAAGGACCATGTGTCGTCCATGACCGGCGGCCTCGAGGCCAAGATCAACGAAGGAGGTATGTACAAGTATTTGCTTTTTCGCCTTGTTCTGCTTTGATTTCTTGTTACTTTCGTTCCCTTTGTTTTTCGCCCCCAACGTCCCCACGTCCAACATCCCAGCGTCAACGCCTCTCATGCCCGACCTTCCCTGTCGGTCCACGAGGGTGATATTACGGGCTTATGTCTTCGTATGGAGCGTGCAGAGCATCCCCCCCCCGTCCTGTTGTACGAGCATGCCGTCACCGTCTTTTCTGCACACAATGCCCCAGGGGGCGCGCCTAAAAGAACGGAGAAGGAGAGGCGGCAAAAAAAAGAAGAGGGTGTGTGTGTCAGGATTGTGCACGACACGACACGACTGGGTGGGTGGAGGGACAAGGGGAGCACAGTGAGAGACAATGACGTTGTGTGACGCGGTGAAGCGAAACGATAATTGCGGGCAATGCAACGAGCATCTGCAAGGACAGATGCAGTGCCAGCTCTCGGCTCTCGCGCTCTCTTATTGTTGTTGTTTTTTTTGTGTTTTTTTGTTCACCATTTACCCTCGCTAACTCACTTTCCAGGCTCCAATCTGTCGCAGGGACAGCGCCAGCTCGTGTCGCTGGCGCGCGCGCTGCTGACGCCGTCCAACATCCTGGTGCTCGACGAGGCCACGGCTGCGGTGGACGTCGAGACGGACCGGATGCTGCAGGCGACGCTGCGCTCGCCGCTGTTTGCCAACCGCACCATCATCACGGTGGCGCACCGCATCAACACGATTCTGGACAGCGACCGCGTGGTGGTGCTCGAGCGCGGCGAGGTGGCCGAGTTTGGCACGCCGCAGGAGCTGATTTCGAGCCGCGGCCTCTTCTACGGCCTCGTGAAGCAGGCCGGCCTGGCGGATTAGGGGAATTAAAGGTGAAGGGTGGGAGTTAAAAGGTGAAAGAACGTTTGAAAATAAGTTTTGTCTCGGAGAGGGGAGGACGGAAAATATTTTGACATTTTGGCGCAACGCAAAAGACCAGATAGGATAGAACTTGGGTCGTTTTTCTTTTTTTTTGTTTATATCTGTTTACATTTGATTTACATGTATTTTCTTTTATCTTTGTTGATTACATTGCATTGATTAAATTTATTTGCATTTTATTTACAATATCGAGTCAATTTCATCATTTGTTTTATATTTATCTTTGATTGGAGAAGCAAAAAAAAAGCTTCTTCTTTTATCTGGATTTTCTATTTTATGAAATATATACGTATCATAAGTATACACTTATTGCATGAATCCAGGGGCAATACGTGTAATTCTGGTAAAGGGAATAATATCACACGGAATATAAAAAAGACCATCTCACCCTTACCTATACTTCCCCAATAAATCTACATAAAATACTCCTGATATTGGCGATACGGACATCAAAGAGCGAGATATTAGAAGAGGTAATAACTGCCCACTGAAGACGGTCCTTGGGGGCGGAGAACAGGTGATCGACCCTATTTTCTTTTTCATCTTTCTCACTCTCTTATTTTCTTTTTCGTATTTTTTCTTTCTTCCTGCAAGACGCTAGACGCCGTCCTTCATGAGTATTTGTGCTCGCATGGAGTATGGAGGTACGGTATGTCCGTCGTATCGTCCATGCCTACGACGTATTTTGTCTGCTAAAAGAAAAGAAAAGAAAAGAGAATAGCTGCAACGAAAAAGACACCTCGTGACCTGGCCACAACAAACGTATTGCTCCATGTGTATTCCATATTTTCTCCGCGACCCCCTGGCCGTGTTCAGCTGTAGTTGTCCTCCCAGGGCTCGCCGCCTTTTGGCCGTTTGGTTGCCTCCCTCTTCGGCCTTCTTAAGGAGTGCTCTTTCCTCGCCTGCCAAAAGGCTCGGGCTGTTGGTAGTTTTATTGGTTTTCCTGCTCGTGTCTTATTTTTCTTTCTTTTCTTTCTTTCCCTCCTCTTTTCTCCTTTTCTTTCCCTCTCTTCCTTTCTCTTGCAGCGTTGCATCGGGCGGGGCAACCTAAGACCAAATGCAATGCAAGCCAATGTTTCCGAAAAAGCAAATATACAAAAGAGAGCAAGGGTAAAATAGGAAAAAGAAAAGAAAGAAAAGAAAAGACGCCCCCCTCCATTCTCCGTTTGCCATTGAGCTGTGTTTGCAAGTCCCCTCTCCGTCGACTGCATAACGAAAACAGACCAAACGTGGGCGCAGATCCCGGATGGCCAGGGGTCGTTGTCAGCCTATCGTCTCTCTTGTTCTATTCTGTTTGCCTGTCTGCATTCTGTTTGCACGGCTTGTTGTCCTTCCGTGTTCCGGTACACATACGACACGCTGTATCTGTATCTGCCCGCCGTACTGCAGTGTACAAGTAAACGGTGCAATAATGTTAGTGTACGCTCCCGTCGCATAGGGGCAGGGTGATGCGGTGTCCTTGTCCTGCAAACAAAGATACAAGTTTATGTTGTGCTCGAGGTGAGGATCAACAAAGTCGACTTGAGCACGTATACGCGTAAAAAGAGCACATGCATGCTGTAGCGGCTTTGTTAAAGGCGCACATCGTGAGAATAAAAAAAAACGAAGAAACAAACAAAGAGCAAATAAGAGAAGCAAAGGTATGGTGTGTGTATGGTGGGTTCTTAAAAGGCATTTTGGCATATACAATCGTCATAATGATAGTAAACGCAAAGAACCAGAGGTAAATCATGAGGGGGCATCTCGTCGGACCTGAAAAGGAAAGAGGGGATAGTTTTTTTTGTTTATCTCATTTTTCTTTTTTAAAAAGGGCTGGCTTCGGAAAAAGACAAGAAAAGCAAATAGAAAAAAAAACGCTGCGGGGATGTCTTCCGGAAGTCCTTTTCTTTTCTTTTTTTTCCCCGTCAAAATCCTTGGTCCATCGTGCGACGTGGTTGGTGGCATGCATAAGAGAGAAAGGGGAAAAAAGAGTAAAAAGGGAAAACGAGACCAGGAAAAAGAAAAGAAAGAAATATTATGTGTCTTTTGGAGTGAGAAACATCAGCTTTTCAGCAGAGATTCGCAAGAAAACAGGAGCAAACAGACTGTGATTGGGGGAGACGTGGGCTAAGTGAAGGAGAGCCAAACGATACAGGACAGGACAGGACAAACGAACAAAAAGGGAAGAGAAAGGAAACGAGCCGGGTGACATCCTATTGCACCAACACTCACACACACACACACACGAAGAGAGGGGATACACCCACACCCCTCCATCCAGACTTTTGCCCACACTCTTGACTCCTTCCCTTTTGCTGTGTAACGACAACAAGACAGGGCGAGGAAGGAAACGGGAGCATACGGAGGATGGCATAGGCATAGGGACAAAAGTGCAAACAAAAACAGCGTTGCAGCGCACACGGGGATGCAGGCTGGATGTACCTGTGTCCTCAATGCAGTACGGAGAACAGATGCAGACGGAATACTGCAGGCAACTTGTATTTATGCACGCGCCTTGGTGGGCGTTGAGGGCATAAAAACGCGCACTTGCAAACTAAACATGAAGACATTCCTCCATATGGTGAGAAGAGTGGATGAAGGAGAGAAAATGAAGACGAAAAGGAAGGGGAAAAAAAGCAGAAAAAGAGAGAAAATGACAACACATCTGCATTCATAAAGCGTACAACGCACAACGTCAAACAGGAAAAAAGAAGGCCAACCTGAGTGGGGTAAGACGAAAACTGAGAGAAGAGGGGTGTACACAACATGTGCTTCTCTCTCCACGACGTTATTTTTCGTTTCTTCTCATTACGAATAGTGACGAAGACGAGTGCCCCTCACCTCTTTTCTCATATTTTCTTTTTCACTTCTGCTTGGAAAGAAAGAAGGAAGAACGAGGCTTGCGTGGAAAAAAAAAGAAAATTCGACGTGGCCCTCCCCACAAGGTAAAAAGAGAAAAAAAAGGAAATGAACAATATCATAGCTTGAATGTGAAAGGTGAAGGTGGGCGGTCATCGTGAGAAAATGAGAGAGAAAAAAAAGAAAAAGAAGAAGGAGAGAAAACCCCAAAATAGCTTCTCATGCTCGACGACGTAATCGAGGCCCCTTCCCCACGCTATCTTGTCTCAACTGTGCTGTCATCGATGGGCGAGACCATTTTTTGTTTCTCCTCAGCTTCGTTTTTGACCTTCTCGTCCCCTCTTTTAGTATCCTTTTGGGCGTCTTGCATATTCGTGTTTTATTTTGTCTCGACGGTACGGTCCTATTACTGAGGGCGGCGATCTACCAAGTGTTTCTTCTTCCATTTTCATATGGGGCGCCTGGGACGATTGCCAACTTGGGTTAAACTTGGGACGGGCGCATAATATACCTCGATGTGATATGTCCGACGTCGTCGAGCGACGAGAAATCATTAAAATGTACTTGTAAAAATGAGAGGATTATATAAAAAGTATTTTATTTTCATTTCGCTACTTGCATTTTTTTAGACAATATTTACTTCAGCTCGCGGGAACGACCAAGCTGTCACAGTCAGTCGACGACGTATTGTTTCTTTTTACAAAACCGGTAGTTGGGCTCCACAGAAAACGATCCCGACCGCGGGCAACCGGACAAGGCGCGGGTGTTTCTATTTACAATTTACAAAAGGACACCCACTCTACGACGCAACGACGTGCTGTCCATATTGAGCCCCTCGTAAGTATGGAGAAAGAGCTCTGTGTTCAGGGACGAGGAGAGGGACAAAGTCTGGTACGGATGGAGCCTTGTCGAAAATAAGAGCAAGCGAGCAACCCTTGAAGATAGAGGGCGCAACAAGACTGGAGCATTGACTCATGAGGCCAAGAGCCCAAGAGTCCAGAGAGTCCAAGAGCCAAATGGCCGGATTTGTCCTCTTTGAGGCTGTGTGGAGATCGACGTTGGGAGATCATTTTTTTGGGATGGATTGGGGATGGTCTCTGTTGTCAGTGACGTTGCTTCGCCTTGACACCACCTGCGTCGCATGTCGTCTTCTTTTTGTCGGATCGCTTCTTCGGAGGATTTTGTTCGTATTGGGGAGATGGAGACGAAGATGAGACGCTTCGACCAAGCGTGAAATCCAACCTAAATCAGAACAAACAAGGGGGAGGGCGAAGGGCGAGAAGCGAGGAGGGTGGGAATCATTGATGGATGTCGATGGTCGTCGGTAGGAGGAGGGGAGGAAGGGTGGAGGGGAGCCAACAGCCAACAGCAAGAACCGTTGGAACCATACAATGCCAAAGTCTGGTTTAGATGGAATAGGAAATGGGAGACGAGAAAACGAAGACGAAAGGAGGCCCGTGAGGCATCGAAAATAAACCGTATGCAGGGAGTACGTACTTCGTACGCTGGGTATGGCGCGTTGTATGTCAAAAAGTACGTACTATGTACGTCGTACGTTGAACAGATTTAGACGTCGTATTCACCATTGAATGGAGACATATCGATGGGGAGGTATGGAGACGCGTAGAATATTTCTCCGAACGGGGTCGATGTTGATGATGGGGACGCGTGGGAGAGGAAGAAGGGGCGAAAAAAGAAGGAGAATGAGACGGTGAGTCGCAAAACAGGGCATGCGCGGATGGTCCATCGTGAAAGTGAAAAAGAAGGAGTGGATCAAGCGTGGAAGAACATCAACAGCACGTCGTAGAAGGAAGGCAACCGAACGCAACCCTGGTGCCGAAAGAGGCAATCTCAAAAGCTGATCCACCAACACGGTCGTATTTTGTTGACAGAACACGTCCCGAGCAAAGCGTCTCTTGATACTGAGAACTTGGTTGTGAGTTAATGTTAGGCTGGATCAGTTAAATGTGTCTGGTTTGTTGATGCCATTTATTGCGTGGCTTGTAGCGGCATGTAGCGGCTTGGAGGTGTGGCGTAAAAGGGTCGAGCATTGAATATAAAAATGACGAAAAACGACATACTTGCATCCGGTTGGCAATTGTCGAGTGCCGAGAACCGCACTACATTCGCCAACCAGCGGTCGAGCGGCCACGGATTGCAAGAGCATGTCGAGCTGCAGCAGCTCCGTTTTCAATGTCGAACATCAGGCATGTCTCGGGAAGTGACCTAGGTGTACGCACGAAAGGACGAGTAAAATGTTTCGTGGGGGACGAGGGGGAGAAGCAGAAATGCGAACGGGGACGAGATCACCCAGTTCGCTGCTGTCTGTTGAAAAACACAACCAGACATTGTGATTGTCTGGGTGGCTCAAAAATCACGACCGCTCGCACGATAGCTTTGTAGAAAAAGAGGTGACTTACATGATCCTGACCTTACACCGCACAACCTTGGAGAATAGTAGAGACGCAAGCGGAGAGAGCGGAGAGCGCCAAAGCAGAGGGGGCGGAATGAGATACGACGGGCCACTGTTGGACCTTTTCTGGTTTCCAACGGTCGCAATGTACCATAATATTGCGACGCTCAGTGGACGTGCAAACACATGCGTGCGATACGTCGTACACCATGGTCCGTGGGGCATGGCGTGGAGAAGGGCAGACGATTCTGTTGATAAAGAGAAAAAGAGAAACGAAAAAAACCATGATGCCATGGCCCGTCGCGAGAGCCCCATAGCCCCATACTCCAGTTGCTCCATTCGGTAGTACTCGATAGGGAGAAAGCTCTTTGGTGCAAGTCGACTTGAAGTGAGTTTGAGCCCACACCGACGGCAGTTTGCTCTGTTTCGTTGGTTGGGCTTTGGCAGCATCTCGCGTGCTGCAAAATTACGGTGAGCGGTGTACAAGACGACAGGGTCCCCTTGGAACTCGGCAAAGAAGGCGACAAAATTCGAGATCAGCAGAGGGGCCGCCGCAGGTCGCGTTGCTGAATGGTTGGTCAATTGCGGTTGTTGTATGCTGTTTGTCGATTGTCATTGTCGATTGGTGTTCGTCAAACAGACAATAACCCATGGTTCATAACCGTGTCAGGACAGAAGTGACGGCATATCGGCCGAAAAGTTCGGAGAGACAGAAAGTCTCGCGATTCTGTCCCGTTGCAATCGGCAGCTGAAAAGGATAGCAGCAGAAACGAACAAGGAGCAAAGGGTAAGGCGAGGAAACGGGCAAGTGAACAACACTAATCGCACAGCGCCGTTTTCGAGGGTGGGAGGAAATGGAATGAATCGCACGGAGCGAATGAGAAGAAAGAAACCCCAAAGCCAGAGGCAACGACGCTCCGTTTCAACTCCGACCCTCCACACGGGCTGACGAGACGAGAGGCGGGAAAAAAAGCGAAGGGAAAAAGGTTGTATGCATGACCCCCACGCGAAATGCCTTGCTGATCCCTGGTGATACTAACAAGGGTGTCCAAGGGTGTCCTGGCCCTTTTTTTTTGCGAATAAAATCAAATAATATGGAGCACTGGCTCGTGGTGTGGAAACCAACCGCGCGACAGGCGCAGGCAAGAAAAAGAAAGGCACAAGAAAAGCAACGAAAAAAGGAACTGAAAAAAAGAGAGCAGGAAAACGTCGAAGAACCCGCCATCTTGAGGGCCCACAGGACCACACAGGGTTCCCCTTTCCCTGTCTTTTATGCCTTTCTCTCCGTGGATTGGCTGTCTGCACCCTTGCTGTGCTTGTGTCTTCCTGCAACTCCTCTTTTTTTCTTTTCTTTTTCCTTGCCACGGAGGAACAGGCAAGCCGCAGTCATGGAAATGTGAAGAAGAGGCAGTTGAGAAGAAGGGAGGAGACGGCCATGCTGTCAACGTTCTGCATGTCTCGCCCTGGCCACTTACACGGGGGTCCTTTGCCCTCTGGAGACTTGCAAAACGCCTGGACCATGCTGAAGCCGTTGTCGATTGGGGCCTTTCTTTTCTTTTTCTTCTCGTCTTGGAGGCGATCACGGATGGCAAAACACCATGTGCCGGATCGTGCTTCTCGCTTCTCAACAGGAGCCGCTTGTGATTTTGTCTCATCACACTTTCTTTTTTGTTTCCTTTTGGCGCTTTTGTTCTTTCTCGATCTTGTTGCTGACGTTCGTTGCCTGTTGGCCTTGTCTGTTGTCTGCTGCCCGTTGATGCTGCCCGGTTGGCCTGGCCTCGTCTCCTTGGCGATCTGCTGATTGCCAATCCTCCCGTGCTGCGTGTGCTAGAGCGACAGGGCACGCACGACGACACGGGCAGCACAACCACTCCATATCCATATCCCATCGGTAGTCATATCTCTGTCAATAGAGATACGTCGTACGCATCTCGTCGCTGCATTGCCTCATGCCGTCCCTACGGTCGCACTCTCGCGCCTGTTCTGTCCACTTTTCCCGCACCGAACCGTTCCGTTTCAAGACGCGGTTTACCATTGGGGGTGGAGGAAAAGGGGGGCAAAGGGGGGGTCATGTTGCTCATTCCGCACATACCGACGAACCTAGAAAGTGTGGTACAGGACATATTGCCCGCTGGTCTGTTTTTTGTCAGTTGGAGTATCAGAGAAGGGGAAATGGAGTGCCACCCGGGCCGGCCAGCGAAAAAGGGAATTGTCCGGATGCATCAGAAGTAAAGAAAAGAAGCAGCCTACCTGGTCTGGTCTTGAGGCCCTTTCTCGTCTCGCACGACGCCCGTTTCGCCCACCTCAATGTCCTGGGACGCGGGACACCAGCGGTCTGGGAAGGGATGGACAGACAAGTGGAGCAGTTTCCCAGCCCCTTGCGTCCTAGGCTGCACTGGAGAGTGAGAACTGCACGCACAGTCCTTCAAACCCGGGTATCCCTTTTGGAATGCTATGCCATGTCGCATGCACGAGGCACCTGGAAAGACATCGTACCCTGTCAAAGTGAACATGAAGGCGAAGCGTGGGATGCTCATCTCATCTCGTGGCTTTTGCAGCTTGCTCTCCAATCGCCCGCGCTCGGTTTCCCACGAGATTGCCCCTGTGCGAACTGGCCACACCACGGCATTTATCTGGCGTCTTATGCTGCGCAGTGCCGACTTGGGTAGCATAGACAATCGTAGGTTGCATGTTCCATAAAAGTACTTGTGCAGACGTGTGCTCCTTTGCTTGTGCCTGTTGACGGGACCGCTAATGAGAATGGACGGCCTTTCCAGTTTTGTTTTGCTGTTCTCGACAACACTGATGGAACAGGTGATCTAGATCTCGGTTAAGCGGTATTGGCAGTCGAGGTGAGGGTTTGGGCGGTTGCTCAGACGCCCACTCTGTCTGTATACTTGTACAAGTACACAGTCTTCGTACGGGAGATGCCCGTCCTATCTTTGCAAACTAGGCGTTCTGTCGTCGTATTTGCTCCGGACGTCTTTGAATGTGTCGTGAAAGAAGCTGACCCAGCAGAGCGTTTCTTCTTTCCCCGTCTCCAATGAAAGGGGCTGAGAAGCCGCCGCTACGCCAGAGATGGCGAAGGCCCGAGGGACGCTAGCTAGAAAGCGCCCGCGTGAGGTTTTCAACCGGCGAGCAGACACAGCAGGACTGGACCAGGGGGACCCTAACCGGGCAGCGAGCCAGGGCCAGGGAGCAAGGGGAAGGGAAGCTGGGGTCACCAAGATTTGGCCATTTTGGCAGTGTTTTTTTTTTGGTCTGTTCTAGTGTGTGCACAGCTTGTTAGTGGGTGTGGTCCATGCTCTTTCCCCTTTCTCACTCCGCGGTGCGTCCCACAAGGCGAGCGGTGCGTGATGCATTCCGCACGCTCGTCGCATGTGTGGTGTGCTCTCGTACCGACTGTCTGGACGACATCGCCGGGCTTTGTTGGGCTGTCCTCTGGGCACGCTCAGGCACGTCGCTGTTCTTGTCACTCGTCACATCTCACTGTTTCCCTCGCAACTTTACTATCGTCGATCGTTTCTTGTTGACCTTCCCACCACGGCCTCGCAACCCTATATTATGGGGAGGGGTCAGAAAGCAGAGGGAGCTTCAGAAAAGAAGTGTGGGAGGGGCGATGGCGGTGTCCCTCGGAGCATTTGCGAATCGACGTCGTCAGCTGCTTGGCTGGTTGCTGCTCCTTCTTGTTCATCTGTGCAGGCCTGTCGTCTGTGTTGGCATTCGCTTGTGCTGGGCCTGCTGCTAACGGCACTGGACCCATGACGGCCCCGTTCGCTTGCGGCGGAAGCCCATCCGGGCGAGACAGAAAGTGCAAAACGGCAAAAAGGCAGAAAATAGCATCCCAAAAGTACCTGATAGGAGGACGACGAGCACGAAAAGGCGAATCGCTGCAGAGGATTCGGCGTATGGAGCAGCTGTTTGTCTTGGATGAGGGAGGGGTGGAGGGAGGTTCAGGATGAAGGGTGGTGCAGGGGTTGTTGGGAGAAGGGCCAGGCCACGCGCTGCAACTTGGGAAAGAGCAACAAAGCCGAACCAGAGGAGGAAAGAGTCTGGGTGCGAGCCAACCTTCCACGCCCCAGCGAGGCAGGACAGTGGACGAAATTGAGGAAAGAGCAGAGGAGCTATGCATTGCGGAGGAAGTCGCGAAGGAAGTCTCTCGGAATAGGGAAAGACCAATGGAGGCCACAGACACTGAAATCAAAGATGTGGCCTGGTGGCGTGCAGACAGCAGCACGTATGTCGTAGTTGCCCGGAAGCTCCCCGTCTTCGGAGCAAACAGGAATAGCAACCAGACATGTCGTGGTAAGAAGGACTGACAAGCCTTGCGGCGTTGGAGAATACGGCGTTGATGCAGACGCCATTGCAGAATCTGCGTCTCCAGCGCCCCGTTGCTCCTTCCTCCAGAGCTCCATTACTCGTGCACAACACGTACAAGTATCTTGCCAAATGTTTCCTATTTGGACCCTCGCCATTTGCTCCTTCCCTACTAGTACCTGCTCTCCGTAATTCTTTTTTTGTCGTTTTCATTTTCTTTCCGTTCTTTCTGCTTCTTCTTCTTCTCCCCCCCGCAGTCGCCCGCTCTTTCCTGCCGGCCGTGCTCTGCTTGACATGCGTTGTCTCGTTACGACGTATCTTACTTCGTTTTGTGTTTGCCCTTTTTCCATTTGCACATTTCGGCCATGTTAGTGCCTTCCCCTCCAGCGGTTTCGCTCTCCGTCACTCTTTCCCTCTTTCCCTTATTGACAGCACCTAGCGCACTTGCTAGACACACGGGCAATACCCACTTCTTTGTGCCCGCTCTTGCCCTCCTCGCCCACTTGCTCCGTGCCTTCCCTTGGCGCTATTGCGACGGTAATCCGTCGTAATAGCTGTAATGTGTTGGAACCTGACCAACGCCCCATTCGCTCCCGCCCGCAGCGCCCGTCGCGCCCGCTGTCCGTCTCAACTGACAGGTCAGAGTTTTGCCTTAGTGCAGAACGTGCGGGCATCCAGCTCAGGGATGGCTGGGCTAGGCTTCCGCTAGACAACGATGGCCAAGCTCCAAGCAAACATCCTGGGAGGCAGCTGAAAAGTGGTTTTCGAACGGAAGGCACTCCGCATTTGCTGCAGGGGAGGGAAGGAGAGACGGACACCGGCATGGAGGGAAGGCACGACTGCATGGAGAAGAGCGAACAGACAGTGGGAAAGCGCGATGGGGACAACTGACAACCCAGCATCGCGCCTTCTGCAATGCCCAGCCCAGCCCAGGAAGGCACGTTCGAGCCAGGCAGAATGCAGTATGGTCGCGCCTTCCCTATTCGCATGGCGTCGTGGGTGAGCATCCTTCGTGTTTTTGTGTTCGTAGAAAACCGAGAAAACAAAGCTCGCCATCTTGATCGCCCTCCCTCTTTTTAGAGAATGCAATCTGGCAATCCCTCTCCCAAAGAGACGGCAGCGCTAAGCTGGGAGCAAGCGAGAAAAGGCCGCACAAAGCCTTCGCTAGCCAGCACAACTCGCACAACTCAACGCACAAGACGGCCGATCACCGGCGGCCAGCGGACGCAAGGAGCAATGCGCCGGTGGCCTCGCCCTCCTGCTACGAGCCCGAAGACTCACCGTCTCGGATTGGACTGGCCTGGCCAGACGTGTCGTCTCTTCGAATCGAGCTAGAAGCTCGATGGGCGCTCTTCACGGCACCATTGCAAGCCGTTCTTATGCGGACTGAGACTGCACAGAAATCGACAGACGCCTCTGGCTCTCTCGGCCTCTGCCTCTGGCTTTACCTCTGTCTGCTCTTGTCTCTTATTTGCTCTTCCTCTTATTTTCTCTGCCTCTCACGCGCGCATGCATCGCTTGCTGCAGCGGTGGAGCTCGCAAGACGGAAGCGCTGGAGGGTGGAGGGGTGGAGAGGAGGGGTGTGGGTGGACATCCATCCAACAGGGGGGATACTGAAGGGGGTGAGGGAGGCAGAGGGGAGGGCGAAGACCCCCCTGGTCCGACAGGCTTCTTTTTCAGCATGGCGTATCTGCAGGACAGAACCTATGGAGCAGCGAGTGCATTAGCCCCTCGCCGCCAGAACAGCCTACTTGCACGATGTGCATCGAAAAAGAGACACGACAAGAAAACGATAGAGACAGGGGCATCTGTCTCTGCCCTCCTTCTCGTTGCTAGCTCCTTGGCCGCCTTTTTCAGCTGCTCAGTGCTCGCCTGGCAGCTCTTCCGTTCGTTCACACCTCCATCTCCTGGTGCATCGCCTAGTGTTCGACGTTGTCTCGCTCGTCTTTGGCTAGGGTTGACCACGATTGCCCACGCCTACCGCGGCCGTCTTGCATCTCGTCCTCCTCCAGGGCCGCCACCGCTTTGCCCGCTCGCTGCCCACCACGCAAGTGACAGCTCTTCTTTCTCAGTTCCTCCACACCTCGGCGTTCTGACCCAGGGACCCTGTCGTTCTCACTCTTCCTCTCTCTCTTATCTCATCGGGACAGACCAAATAGCATAGTTCGTCAACCACACGCCCTCTGCTTGACCCGCGGTTTCAACTGGCTCAACAGGCCTTGTCGCTGCTTGTTCGCCGTGTCCGTGCCCCCGTTCAAGCTTGTCTCCTCACTTTTCTGTTCCTCTTTCTTTCTGGAACCGACATCTGCTCGCAGCACTTCTCGCCGCTGTCAACGACGACATCTTCACCGAGCTTCTTGCGCGTTGTGCATCCTCCCGGGACTCCTCGTTTGGGCACAGGCTTTTATTTTTATTTTCACGGCACTTCTTCCAGCAACCGATCCCGATCTCACTTCCCGCATTCAACCCGGCTGTGTGGACCTGCGGCGTGGACCGAGAACGTACGAGCAAGAAACCCGGACATCAGGGTCTGCTCTTGATCATCAGTCGGCATCTCCCCTCACCACGCAACCCCACGACAACACGACACGACGACACGACACGACGACACGACACGACGACGCCAGTATCAGCACGGACGGCAAGCACGGCGAGCACCGCGAACATATTCATAGCCGTGCTCCGGCAACTCAGTCAAGTTGAAGACGAAAGCGACCTGCGAACACACACATCAAGCACGCGCATCGACGACCCTGATCATCACGGCTAGCATCACTAGTCACCATTGGTCTTCTCGTTTCAATTCTCCGGCGCATTGGGCTTTCGCCTCTCCTGCTCCACCTGGCAGTCTCCCGGTCTGTCCGACTCGCTTTCCCCGTCGACACAGTTGTCTTTTTCTGTCGACGACGTACGTCTTTCGTCCCTCGTCCCACTGCTCCGTCTTTCTCCTCACCAAGCAGCCAGGTCAGTTCTCACTTCTCACTTCTGCCGGTTTTGTGCACCGTCTCTTTATATCTTCCCACCCGCTGCCATCCACACCAAACCATCATCTACCGCTTGTCTACCGCTTTCTGCCCTCCTGTTGCTTCTTGCCTCATGCTATCTTCATGACACTGCCCGTCCGCGTTCTACTGTGCTCCTCTGTCCTGCAGTGCGCACATAAGACTCCATCCACATACCTAAGAGGCTGGTGGCGTACACCGTACGCATGCATAGGCACTGTCTGTGTATCCCTCACTTCATCTACACTGCGTCGTCCTCTTGCATTCTTTTGTGTCCACTTGTGTCCTCTTGCGTCCTGTTGCGTCTTCTTTGATTTCATTTGTCTGGCTGCACGCTCTCGACCTCCACCCGGCATCTTTCGACACTCTTGGCAAGATTCTCGACCTGGTTGGTCGTCAGGTCTACAGGGAGCCCCAGACCAGATCCTTAGTCCCCCCCCCCCCCCTTCGCACCACCTCGCCACCCCCCTTTCTCCTCACCTTCACCATCGACTGCCACCTTCACTACCCCTACCCTTCGGTCTCTCAGTTGAGCTGGAAGGAGAAGAGGGCGAGGCCTGAAAATTGACCTGTCGACCTGTCGACCGACCTACCCATCCACCCCCAAAATAAACATAAACTGCCCGGCCGTCGGTTCAGCCTTCGAATCCACCTGGCTATTCAAACAAGAATTCTCCCCCACCCGTCTACTCACTCTTCCCACATCTTCCCCCCTCTCACCTCTCATCGACAGTCACAAAAAAAAACACGAGACGGCGAGAACACAGCTGTGGTCTGTGGTAACCTTAGTGGAGAGAACCCGCAGTGCGGTGTACTGGTACGGAGTCGTGCAAACAGCGCGCCCCTCTAACCTGCCTCGCCATCGCCTCCCCGATGTCTCACAGCGTGTATCCTACGAGGACACAAAATACACAGCACTTGGATTTTTTGGACTTTTTTTCTGCTCCCATTATTATTATTATTTATTACATGGCCACTCAAACAGAGTCAACTCTGAAAGGCGGCAACCTTGGCACCGTCCTATATACACCCCCCACCCCCTCCAATTCCCTCTGCTGTCGTTTGACCCCCGTTTGAAGGCTTACAATCTATGAGTACATCGTAGATTTGATCCACCCCAATGCTGCTGGCCTGCAGAGACTGATCATATACCTCCTACAGCCCCTTTCGCCCTACGCAAAACGCAAAAGATTTTTGCTATCCGGCCGTCTGGTCTTTGGCTTCTTTCTGGGCATACGATCACTTCAGCCGCCATATCGTCCTCTCACGCAGCAGAGTTCCGGCACCGCTCACCTCTCGTTTCCTGACAGAAACAAATCGCCATCCGCGGATGCCTCTCGTCTGGTCCAAATAGATTGCTCGTCGTACATACAGTCTCGCCACAGGAAAACGAACACCCGCCTTCCGTCCAGTGGTCTTCGACAGCCACCACCGTCCACTTCGCTCATCTATTTTTGTTGTACGGGGTGCTCTGTACACGTTCACGCTTGGCTACTGTTTTTGTTGCTGTTCTCTTTGATAGAGGGGGCACCGACATTCGACCATTCGACCAGTTGCAGCTCCTCCGTCTGCAGCTTGATTCGTTGTACGCTTGCTTTTCGACATCGCCAACGGGACACCGCATCTCTGCTTTCCGTTACCCTTGCGCAACGTCTCTGGAGACATTCGCCCACCTCTCCTCTTTTATTCCTCGCAAACAGACTCGCCTCGCCCTCTCCCTGGCCCTGGCCACAGCTCTTTTTTCTCTCTTCTTGTTTTTCGCGGCTTTTTTGGTCATCTGCTGCAAGAATTTACCCTCGCACATATATCCTCCACGGCAACCACTGTGCACACCTGACACTCGCTGTTCTCTTCTCCCCGGGCATGCAATAGTCGAAAACAGGAGACCCAAATCCGTCTTGCACTCCTGGCCAGCGCTCTAGTTCCCAGACCTTTTCGTCCTTTATTTTCGGTCTCCCCCCCTGGTGTGCGTCGTCTTTTATTTTCTCGTCTTCTCTTTTCTTTGTTTCTTGGCCCCGTTTTCCTCCGCCACCAAATTACCAGGACCATCAACTCTTTCCCTCCTCAACGGCCAAATTCGACATATGCCAGTCCGTTTCAACTGCAGTCACATTTCGGATATTTCTTACTAGCCTGGCTTACCTGGCTGTGGCTGTATTCCAACGACAGGCTCAGGTGTAGAGAAACCATAGGCGAACCAGACCGAGAAAGAAGAGGATCTCCGACACTTATCCCTCCGCCTCTCTTTACGAGCTTATGACATATCCGCTGCATGACGACACGCCTCTTTTGAATCCAGGATTTTGTTCTTCTTGCCCAAGCCACGACGACTTGTCGACACGTCTTTCCTCGTATACGGGCATATATATATGAGACCAAGTTTTCTGTAGGAAAACAATTACGGCAACCAGCTTCCCTGCAACGGTCAACAAATCGACAGGACTCTTTTGTGGACAAGACACGCGGACGAGCATAAGAAAGAAAACGCCGGGGATAGCCACATCACCCAGGGTTTTGGTGATATAAGACTGACCGGTGCGGAGCGACCTCGTCAGTTCTACATTCTTTTCTTTTCGTTTCTTTCAAAACCAAATCCGACATCTCTCGCTGCTGAATGCTGGCGCACCAACAAATCCTGATAGTTCGCTTTACTGGCCGGATTCTTCTTGTGGTTTCTTGACAGGACGCAAAACCATGGGTCGGGATTACTATCTTCCACACCCCCAATGGCAGTCTGACCGACATGCTTCGGGCGGCGAGCGTGTTGTCGACAACGGCAGCAGCAACAACAGCACCAGCAGCAGCAACAGATACCAGCATCATGACCCGTCCAATGACATGTCACGGCCGATGGTAAGGACACTCACTTCGTTTCGCGTGAATAGATGACAATACGGGAGACGATGTAGTGGACTCTTGTCATCCTTTGAGATTTCGCCTTGGCTGACATGTCGTGTCCTCACTTCTAGAGCATCGAACGAGCTCTTCGTGAGCAGTGTCGTATCCCAGCCCAGTGCTACTTTGTTTCGGCAATTCTCGACAATGGAGAGACCGTCACGTTCTCGGGGCCAACAGAGTACAAGGAGAGGATTCCTACCTTTTTCGATATGAACCGGTGGATGCGGTGTGCCACTGGGCAGTCACCTTCAGGTAAAGTCAAGAATGATCTTGAAACGAAGCAGGCTTGGACTTGGCAATCCGGGCACCTGGCTAACAATGTTTGAATTGTTTCTCATTTTCAACAATAGTAGCCGACCTATCAGCCGCCCCAGACTCTGCGTACGAAGACCACCACGGACACTCACGATCTCGTTCTCGCCAGCCGCAAAGCCAAGGTTCAGGCCAGGCAATGGGACAGCAGGCACTCGAGTACGAAGGACGCCGTGCCGGATACGACCGCCGCCGCATCCAGGGCATTGACGAGTTCGACGAGGACATTTATCGGAACCGGAAACGGGCCAGAGGCACAACATCCCGCCGCATGGCTGAGATGGCCGAGGAACGACCCATCCGCGTGACGCAGCCGACCAAGATACCCGTCCGGATCAGCGAAGAGCAGGTCATCTGGAACATCTACGACCAGCGGTTCCGCGGTCTTCAGCAGACTGCGTGCAAGCTCATCGCCAAAGCATGGGTCAAGCTCGTTGAGCCCAAGAAGCAGTCGACGCACCCCTACACAGGAAGTGACGAAAAGGCGCCCGACTGGTGGCCGAAGCCGTGGGGCACAACCCGTGACGAGAAGGTCCGCCACAAGGAGCCTGACCACTTGTACAAGAAGGGTAAGAAAACACTCCGTTGATCAATTGCACCCGTAATCAAAAGTCGCCGAGGACTTCACTCTAACAAGGCTATAGAGCGAGTTCACCTTTTGAAGCACATTCTCCGAATGATTGTCTTGCCCAACGCCGAGCAACACCCGGACATCCAAAAGCTCAACCTCAACGTTGCCAAGCTGGAGGAGGCCACGACTGAAGTCCTATCGAGCTTCTTCACCGACAAGGACGCCCCGAACAATATCAAGAAGAAGCCGTACTTGAAGGAGATCTTCCTTCTTGCCAAGTATGAGGAGCGTTTCAGAAACGGCGAAATTGGTAGGAGACTTCCTTCAATGTTTTGGTTTCTTTTTCATTTTCAGTTCGTTTCTGCTAACCAGCCACAGATGGTACCACCAATGTGTACATCATGAGCGAAGACAAGATTCCGGACAACTACACCTCTGAGAATGACGAGTCTGCGACGATCAAGGAAGACGAGGACCAAGAAGTGATGCGCGGTCCGGTCACAATCTCACCCCGACGGCCAATGCCAGGTGCACCTGCACGAGCGACGACCTCCTCCGGTGCTCCCATGTCTGTTAATACGTCTACCCCGAGCCACAGCGGTGACCACAGCCCCGGAACCGGCATGCCTACCGGGACAGGTGCCTCCACGGCACATCCGTTTATGAGCGAACTACCCCACCGGAATCATCCGACCTACCCTTCTTCGCAGCTGATGCACCCTGACTTGGGTGCCAACGACCACCACACTGGCTACGTTGACAATGGCGGTCTGGGAGTAGGCAACAGCCCCAGCCACCACCATCACGGCGCCATGACAGACGGTCACGGGGGTGTAACACTGCAGCAGATGGTTCCGAACCCGCACGAAACGAGCCGGCGGTCGTCCATGTTCAGCCCAACGACCGAGTACAGCGGTACGCCAACGTCGACGAGCGTGTACCAGACATGGCAGCAAGGCTCGAACGCGCCGAGTGCTTCGCCATTGTATGCCTTCACACCACATCAGGCCCAGATTCAAACCCAAACCCAGGCCCAGCATGCCCAGCACGGGTCCTTTGTCCCCCAGGGCCCTGTCGGCATGCCTCCACAGAACCACGGCTACATGGGCCATGGATTTGAGCCGATGCCACGAAATACGTACGAACCGACACCACACGATGCCATCTTCCGCCAAAGCAACGTACCACCCGGCGCCGTTAACCCACAAGGCACCTACTCGATGCAGCTCGCGCCGCAAGACTCGCGTGCTTTGCCAGGGCATGGCCTCAAATCCGAGCCACCGAATCGAGGTCATTTGCACTAGCCAGTGTAGTGCAGCATCAGTTTGATTTCACGCTTTTTTGTTACTTTGCGCTTGCTTTTTTCCCCTAATATATGATATACTCAGCGGGCAAGCTTTTGTACTGCCGGGTATAAGATTATTTCGTGCCAGCATCTTTGAATTCCAGCCTTTTCACTATGGTGTTGGCTTCCCCCCCGTTTCTTTTAATATTGCCTCTATTCCATCTCATCTTGGCGTTTAACTTTTTGATTATTATTTATTCTCCTATCTGACTATCAAAGTTTTCTTGGACTTTCATAGAATCATGTGCGTTGGGACGGTGATCATACCCAGGAAAAAATATGGCGGGCAGGGAGTGAGTGAGGAATGTTTTTTCTTTCTTTTTCTTCCTTTTTTTTAGACGGGCTGCAGTAAGACTGCGCCTCCTTTTTTGATTTGTGTGGCGAACGGTTTTAGCACCAAGGAGTTTGATTTCGTGAGGGGGATACGAGCAGCATCGTTAGGCAGGAGAGTGCTTCTCTCGTCTGTCATTTTTTATTTTCTTTCTTATTGAGATATTTCTTCTTTCTATTTTGCCCGCTGGTGATTTCGCAACTTTGTTTATTTCCCTATACCTTCTGGGCTTTGGGTCCCTTGTTTCGTTTTGAATCTTCAAACCCAACAGCTTGTTTTTCTTATTTTATGACCTCGTTTCTTTACTTTCTGGGCGGTATGCCTTGCGGTACCGGACAATTTGTTTCTAGGAAGCGGACGGGACTGCTTTTCTTCTTTTTTTTGTGTTGCTTTGCGTTCAGGCAGCAACATATTATTATGAGCAGCGGCTGAAGAAGCGAGAATGACAACAGCAAGGGAAAAGGGGCAGAGGTCGTGATGAAGTAGGTTCGGGTAGCTGGGTTTTCGGGTGCCTATTGTGCTAGGGGGCAAGGGGGAGGAGGAGTATAAGACAATCGTGCGTATATGGATGGGTTGTTTGGTCCCTTTTTTGACCTGGTCCTCTTTAAGGCAGGTGTACTGTTTAATTAATGATATCTTATGACGCTGTAGGTAGAGAAATCCAATATCACCGTGAACCAAGAGTCCTGCGAGAAGCAATTACTTGTTTGATAAAAGATATGTCGGACTATGGGAGCAATATGCATGCCCGTGATGGGCTGTGTCAAAGTCTCCGGTCTTCATGAATTTACTGTTCAAAAGAACCCCCCGGGTATTATTGACTTCTGAACTACAGCCCCTCTGTTGATATTACGAGGCTTGGCTGTGCAAAGTTGGCTCTGTAGGCAAAACATGACAGAAGACAGTGAGTGATGATGGATGCAGCAGTGGGTTTCCTACTCCGAGTTCTCCCGTTTTATTGACATCCAAGGTGAGTTAGAGAGTTTGACCTGGCACGCGCCGAGATAAAGGAGGTGTGACAAATACTGATCCAGGGTCAAAGCAAGGTGAGCAAATAAGCATGTCACTATTTACATCCATTTTTGTAAAATATATGTGCATGAAGCGGAAGAGCCAAGCCAAATTTCTGTCAGCTGGCGTGCTTCCCCGTCATAAAGCACATTTCCTGGAGGAAGAGCGTACAGCGCCTGATGCCTGACACCCACCAGCTCGTGATGCATCACAATTCAACTTTAATATGTGCAAGGCGCCAGTCCTCTTCTAAGGCGAAGTAGTCTCCTCCGCCGCTGATAGACCTACACCCCTCCACTCTTTTAAGCTAAACGGCAAGGCCGAATGCAGGATTCGCAGTCTGGACGGTGAGCAGAGGGCTCTGCAGGCTCGTGTTTCGGTTCTATTTTTGATAACTGGCCATGCTAGCTTCACTGCCCGTGAGAAATAAGCTGTCAAGAGAGGAGCAAATATGGGCAAATGAAGGGCGACCATGAGGCAAGTATGAGGCCAGCGTGAAAGCCACACGTGCCACGGAGTCACTCTGACCATGCGGCCGTAGGCTAGAGCAGATCAAGAAACGGAACATGGTCAGGTTTATAAGGGGTCCGACAAGAGCCTCGATAGGAACCGCCTTTTTGCCTCTCGCCCTTTGCAATAGCATGAGGTTTTGGCAGATCTTTGGAGATTTCCGTGGGCAGATGCGTATGTTTTTACTCAAAAATCGGCATTGTAAATCAAAACTGTGCCGTTGCCGGCGTGGTATCATTCCATGCTATGCTGTATCCAAAATAGATGCCCTTGTCCTCGTCCTTGCACATCAGTCGTCGTCGCTATCACTGCTGTCATCGTCGCCTCCCCGTTTCCGCTTTGCGGTCTTGTTATTATTGTTAGAAGCGGGCTTCGGCCGAGGCGGCTGGGCCGCCTCGTCCTTCCGCACAAAGACGTAGCTGCGCGCCGCGCGGTCCTCGCCCTTCCAGGCACTCGTCGACTCCTCGTTGCCGCCGCCGCCGTCCGCACCGCCGCCGCCCACCCGCACCACACCCAGCGTCCGCGCGTGGTGGTAGCCCGGGTACGCGCCAAACTGGAACCGGAAACTGCGCTCGACCTGCAACCCTGCGTGCCGCGCCAGGTCGCGGATGTTCCACAGCGTGTACGGCTCGCCCTCAAAGAGCGTCACCACAATGGACCCGCCGGGTGCGAGCGACAGCAGCGCGCGCCGGAAAAAGGCCACCAGCAGCTCCTGGTTGTGGCGCACCTGGCGGTTGACGTCGGTGCTCTTGCCGCCAATGTGCGGGAAGTTGAACAGGATGCGGTCGAAGCTGCCCTCCTTGTCCTTGCCCTTGCCCTTGCCTTTGGTGTCCTTGGTGTCCTTGTTGTCTTCGTCGTCTTTGTCCTTCTTCGACTTCGTCGTGTACGGCCCCATGGTCTTGGCGTCGACGTTGTAGAGGACCTTGCCGTCCGCGGCGGCAATGCGCTCAGCATTGGCAGCGGCCTGCGGATACTTGGCAGCCAAAGCGTCGGCGCTCTCCTCGAGCACGGTGGCCGTCAGGCTCAGGCAGTTGTGGTGGTCGGCCAGCGAGGCGGCAAAGCTGAGGTCACCCTCGCCAACGAGGAGGATAGCGTCGTCTTCGGGGTGGAAAGGGATGGTCGGAGGCGGGAGTGTGGCCGAGGACGCGGAGGACGAGGAGGAGGGGCCAGCCTTTGAGGGTGATGTGGTGGCTTTCTGTTTTTGCGAGGCGGCCTTGTTGTTTCTGTCGTGGTTGGTCGCCTTGTGGTTTGCGCCAGCACCGGCGCCCTTGTTGCCATGAGGCATAGGCTTTTGTTTCTTGCCCGCCGCGTGGGCGAGCTTCCGTTTCTTGCTCATCGTGTAGAGGGGGAGGAGGGGAAGAAAAGAAAGACGAAAAAGGGTGAATTAGAGAAGAAAAGAAGAGAGGTCGAGACAGGAAGAGCTTGCAACGACTCTTGGTTGGCCAATTGACTAGTTCTGGAGGTGCGGCGTCGGCCGTCGTTGCAGCGGGCCGGCCGGTTGATGATCGGTGGTCCGTCTTGGAGATCAGTCGTTGCGGGCAAAGTCACCTTGGACGGTGGTCGATTTACTTTTTTTTATTTTATTTTTTATTATATAATTTAGCTGGTCTTGCTGCTCTTGCCTTCCCGCGCGGCACTGCAGCGAACTAGGAAGGCGGGGAGGCCGGCCGCCAGGCCACCGCACTTCACTTTTGGCCCAGTGCAGCAAGCGCAGGAACGACCAGCCAATAAAATTGCGGGTCTTGCAGCAAATCACAAGCGGATGAGACAGGGAGCTAGTGACAGGTACCAAGTACTTCTGCCACAGGGAGGAGACGAGCTAAAAGGCTTTTACACGCGAACGTCCGAACCGAGGGAGATGACAGCGACAGATACGACGCACGGAGTGAGTTGATGGAGGAAGGGAGACGCCAGGCATTCAAGGTGATGAATCGCCCTTGACTGTATTTTCTAAAAGTATATTTTCTAGAATACTTTCTCAAAGTTTGCCCTTCACATCCTCACCGTTCCTCGCCACCCGGCTGCAGTAGCAACGCGTTTCAAGCAGCGCATGGAAAATCCGGAGGCTCTGGGAATTCCTGAGATGGGATGACGAGGCATTGCTGTGCTGACTACGGTGATGGCCGGCCCCGTATGTAGACGAGCGTGTTGTAAATGTGATGATACCTCGTCATGCAAAGCAACAACTGAAGAATGAAAGACAATACAAACGCTGAAGTAAACACGAGGCAGCCTTCACAAATAGAGCATCGTTCAGCGACAAGGAAAAGGATGATAATGCCCAGGCCACTGCCTCGATTTGATGCAGCGATTGCCGGATCTTCCAACATAGATATCGCCGTGTCGAGATCGTTGCGAGAACAAAAACAGACAATTGCAAAATCACTCTTATATCAACAGAACCAACAGATGTACCTGGTACCTCGGCCCAGAAATGCTGCTGGCCAACGTCCTGGGACAGCAGGCGCGCGCGCTGATTGGCTGGCAAAAAAGAAAACCCGGCGTCCGGCTGGTTTCGCAGCGCCAGAAGCTGCTGGACAGAGGACAAATACAGTACAGGCAGGAACTGAGTTCCACACTGTGTGTAATTATGGGGCGGCTCCACTTTTGGCGTCGCTGGTGTTATTGAGAAGCCAAGCCCAGCCTGCAAAAGCCAGCAAAATGCGAGGGAAGGAGCCAACAAGGCCAGACCCAGCCAGTGCGCCTGCGCCAGGAGGGAGCAGATCTTATTGTCCCGGCGCAGTGCCAAAATCTCATTACTCCGTACTCCTTTGGCCATTTTGCTCGGGTCGTGTGTTGCAAGCCGTTTTTTTTTTGTCAGTCTCTTTTTGGCAAGCAAATCCAAGCGAACGCCCGCGACAACGACGGGTTTTGTCTCTCTCTCCTTTCTTTCTTCGTTCCTTCCTTGTTCATATTTTAATTCGAGTCGCTTGCTCACCTTCCCGGTTCGGACAAAAACGTGCCCGCGAGGAAGCGACGACACGCGTGCCCGGGTCGTTCCTTCTCAGAAAAAGGCGTGAGCCTCAAAAAACAAGGAGGCAACACCCAAAACACCACATCACCACATCCCCCCTTCCCCCCTTTCACATCTCTACATCTCCAAATCCTGTCCGTCTCCCTCTTCTCCTCGCTTCCGCGTTTGTATTGATATACATTTGCATTTTGCCACAACCCCTGCGGCTTCGCTGTCTCGGGGCGCCTCGCACCCTCCTGCCACATCATTGTTTGTTGTGCATCGCGCGCCTTACTGTTCGCTGCCTGTCCTTTTTTTCGCGGCAATCCTTATTCACACATCTCTCTCATCATCTCTCTCTTCCTCTTCCTCTTGTGTCATTTCCCCATTCTACCGACATCTCCCCCTTCGTTGTCCCAGTCCCTCGACCTGCCCGGCGGCGTCCTTAAGGTTCACCCTTTTTTTTTTCTCTCTATTCCCTTTCTCCCCTGACGTCCCGTCTCGCCGGCCTTGTCGCTGACATTGTCCGACATTCCTAGTTCTTATCTTTTCCTTCTCTCATCACCTTCACATCATCTTCGGCGTCCTCTTTGACCACGTCCCTCCACATCGACGTCGTTGCACGGCTGCCTTTATCGTGTCGTTCGTGCCTGTTGTCCCTTTTTTCACGCTTTTAAGCTCGCCACCCACTTTTTTGCTCCGCTCTCCTTGTCCGCTCTCTTTCATACATCCTTTCATACACTCTCTCATACACAACACGCACAACACACCTCTCGCACACCACATGGCATCATGAGCGAGCCACCACCCGCACACACACCCTCCTTTCGCGGCCGAGGCCGTGGTCGTGGTCGGTCCCAGGCCGTCCGCGCACACGTCGCTCGTCTTGCCCAGGCGCGAAAGGCTGCCAACGGCCGTCGTGGCCGGCAAAAACTCTATGACCACCCCAAGCCGCAGGCCGCCTCGGAGCGCCTCAAGGAGCTCAAGGCCGCCTTCTCGGCTGTTGCCAATGCGATGCGCCCAGCCCTCGAGGACCTCGCCGACCGCAGCCTGGACCAGCTGAAAAGCCGCCCGGACGCCTATCGCGCCTTCGGCCAGTACCAGGAGGTCAAGACTTTTCTCGACAGCCGCATCCGCGACGTCCAGTCCATGCACAGCAACAAGCTGCTGCTGGACACGCGGCTCAACGACTACATCTTTGAAGAATCGCGCACCATTACCGAAGACGCCTTTATTGTATGGCACCGCGTCTTGATGTTCTTTCATTCTTTCTTTTGATCTACAGAAACGTGTACCACTAACACTCTTGAAACAGCGGGACGTCGAGGATGCCAAAGAACGCTTTTATGACGCCCAGCTTCAGCGGCTCGAGCTCCTGGACAAGCTCCATGACAACGAGCTGCCGATAGACGTGAGTTTTGCACTTTGCCTCATTTCCCCTTACCTTATCCTTTATGTTCTTTATTTTTTCGACTTTTTCGTCTTCTTATCCCCATATTCCCGGTCATGTGACCAACCGTGTTAATGCCCACCCCCCTACCCCCAGATCATCGATGACTCGTGGAACTTCCATGAAATCAGTGATGAACGCTTCCGCGACGTCAAGGCGCATGTCGAATACCGTACCACGCCATACGGCGCCAAGGTCGAAGTGCCCTGCGCCAAGACGGTGACCGGCCGGAGACTCGCTGGCACCCCAATTGGTTCCGGTTCCGGTGCCGGCACCGGCGATGACAACGCCCTCAAACCCTCGCCCAAGCGCAAGGCCGATGATGAGCAGGACGTGTTGCCGCCCCCCAAGCGGCTGGGCGCCGCGCCCCGCCATATTGGCGGCCTGCTCTCTGCCGTCGTCGCGCCCACCGAGGAAGACGAGGACGACGACGCCGAAGCGCCCGGTAGTCCCGGTGACTCAAAAATGCCGTCACCGAGCCCTGCCCTCGCCGAGGAGGAGGATGACATGCTGGACGAGGACGAGAACGGTACGCCCCTGGACGACGATGACGAATCGAACACCCGCACGCGCCCGTCCGAGCGGCTACCACCGCTCCCCAACGGCGCCTCGGAGCCCGATGCCTTTGGCGTGCGTCTCATCAACAAGCGCCGAACCGCCAACTTTGACGTCTACAACCGCATCCTGGTGCCGGCTTTGTTCGACTTTGAGCACCATGAGATCGGCTTCCGCGATTCCACTAACGACAAATCGCGCGGTGCCACCAAGATCAAGCGCGGCCGCTTCCTTGACACGCCCAACTCCAACACCATGCACTTTGACCGTTCGCTGTGGCAGTATGATGCCACCACGTACGAAGAAGGCGAGCTGGACGAGGAGCTGATCAAGAAGCACAACCTGCACCCCAAGCACGGCCTGTTCCTGCGCTCGTCCACCAACGACGAGGAGCCCCCCAAGGAGCGCGTGTCCGGCATGAACCCTGTTGTCTTTTACACGCCTCGCGGCCGTACCTTTAACAGCTCGCGTTCCATAAGAATAGCGCGGCTGGAAGACGGCGCCGAAATCGCTTCTAAGAGACCCGCCATGGCGGATGCCGTCGACCAGTTTGCCGAGCAAGAAGGCGTCGCGCCCGCCGACATCCGCCCGGCCGACGATGTCCTCGAGACCTTCCGCCAAGAGAAGCTCAAGTTGTGGCTGGGTCCTCGCCGTGTCACGCGTGACGAGACCGAGGAGCTCGAAGAGCGCATTGAGGAGATGGCCGACAACGACTACACTATGGAGGAAGACGAAGACCGCAAGGTGGTCGTCCTGCACCCGCAGACGCCAGACCGGACGGGAAGATTTGCCGAAGAAGACACGCCTGCTGGCACCGCCACTGCTTCCGTGGAGGACGAGGAGCAGGCTGCTGCCAATGCCATGGCGACCAAAGCCTTCTTCGGCACGCTTCTCGACGCCGCCGCTGCTGTGGACACCGATGTGGTTGACAGCAGTGCCCGGCCGCATTCGAGTGACGACATCGTCTCGCAAGTCTCGCAGGCCTCGCCCCCGGCACCGCGGCGCGCTGCCTCGCGGCCCTTTGACCCTGTCCGTGACGTGTTCATGGACCAACCTTCCACACCCGTCGACGACTCCGCCTGCGATCGCCGCCGTGGCAGCACCGACTACATCCCACAGGCTTCAAGCACACGGTCCAGCCAAGCCTTTGTCGACGCATCCAACCTGCTCTATATGGCAACTGTGGCTGTGGACCAGGAGTTCGCACCACCCTACCATCAGCAGCAGCCGCCGCCTGCGCCCGCGACATCTATGCGGTACCCGCCAGTACGGGGTCCTGCGCCTTACGATTACCCTCCCGCCGATCTTGGCCCAAACAACGGCTACCCTCTGCCACCGCCTCGGAGAACGTCCATGGACCCTCCTCAGCCCTACCACTCTCACCAACAACCACCGCCCCAACACGCTACGCCGCCGCAACAGCCGCAAAACCTCCTTGATCCCCGCCTCTTTGGTGAAGCGCCTCAGCCGCAGCAACAGCTGCCGCCTATTAACTCGAACCTAGATGCCAACAATGGCTACTCCGGCGGACCTTACTACCAACCACCGCCGCCGCCGCCGAGTGGTTATATGCATTCCAGCCACCACCAAGGCGGCTCCTCTTACCCCCCTCCCGGGCCACCGACTGACCCCTACGGCCCACCGCCACCGCCGAGTGCCGCCTACGGGCCGCCTCCCTCCCGCGGTGGATCCCAGTACTACATGTCGCCTCCCCCACCCCAACACCAGCAGCTGCCACCCCAGCAACAGCAGCCGCCGCAGTCGCAATCGCTCCCCATGATGCGGCCCTACGACACTCGCTATCCCCCCTCGAGAGGGGAACACAAAGGCGCCTTGCCGCCGCCTCCGGGAAGCAGTTACGGCCAGCAAGGCCTGCCGCCCATAATGTCGCAACAACCGCCTGCCCCTTCCCACGCCAACCCTCCCTCGCCTCAGATGTACGCGGGACAACCCCTGCCCCCTGCATACACACGGGGCGGGAGTCGCGAGTACCAATCCCACCACCACCACGAGTATGCCGGCAGCGTTGAGAATGGACCCTCCAACGGGGACTACCCGCCGGGACCCGAGTCGAACGGCAGCAACGGTAACAAAACATACCGCAAGCTGGAGCCGGCGCCCATGATTATGTCCAAGAGCAACGAGTGGCCCACCGGCGGCGATCGCGATCGCGACGGCAACCAGGACAGCGTCACCTCAAGCAACGGCCATGCCAGCGACGGGCGGCCCCTTGCGGCTGGCTCCGAGGAACCCGCGTCGGCATTCTCCGCGCCGTCCGTCGGCAAAGAGTTCCGCACGGTGCCGTACGATTACGAGAAGATTAAAGACTACGCCGCCATTGAGCCGCCACCAAGCCAGGGACCCAAGGCTATCCGCGGGTGGGCGCACAACAGCCTGAAGCGCGGCGGTGGCGGCACGATGACGACCGTGTCCAAGGCCATGTCCAGCACGGTCTCGGCCATCCCGCCGATCAAGGCGGAAGCGGCGGCGCCGGTGGAGTGGGACGCGGACGAGAAGCAGCAGCAGCAGCAATAGATCCGCCGCTATTGCCCGCTTTGAACGAGTCCAGCCAGTTGTCGTGTGAGCAGGAAAGGAGTTGATAAAAGGACGAGAGGAGGAGTGAGACACTGAGAGAAAGAGAACTTTCGCAGTTGCTCTTTCCCAGTCATTGCACCTTTCCCATATTTTTTTGCTTTTGAGCCTTATTTTGAGCCTTACTATAACCCAATTTTTAATTCACTTGTATAGCATTGCAATCATTTGTTAAAATTATTGTTTCCAACCAATATCGAAGGTCCAATTGTAGACCAAGCTGTTGGACGAAAGGGTGATAGAAAATGCTATATGGAACGAATTATGGTCGTACAATTAAACAACATTAAATCAAAAGTTCCAATGAAGACATACCATTCACAGACATACCATTAACAGTCCTACAATTACAAATTGCATCCAATTCTATAAAATAAACACAACTGCTGAGAAATAACTCCATGTAATTGGGCCGCCCATGTCCCGCTACCGATTTACAGCGTATTATTGTCGTTGCCGGTGTTATCACAGCCTTGCACTAAAACAGCCCCTCACTACGTCAACGACAATTCTGCAGCCTTTTCTTGCCGTCTTCTTCCACCACGACTCTTTTGCGGTTTTTTTTACTTCGACAACCTCCCTCCCACCACCGCCGCCATGTCTTGGTACCAAAAGAACTTTGCGCTGCCGGCGAAATCGCGCGGCTCCTACCTCATCACCGACACCATCGTCCGCGAACTGCCCGCGATCAAAGACTACAAGGTCGGCCTGCTGCACCTCTTCATCCAGCACACCAGCTGCGCGCTCAGCCTCAACGAGAACTGGGACTCGGACGTGCGCGCCGACATGAGCGACGCGCTCGACCGCATCGCGCCCGATGCGGGACCCAAGGGCGAGGCCCTGTACCGGCACGACGCCGAGGGCCCGGACGACATGCCGGCGCACGTCAAGAGCGCGCTGGTGGGCGCGAGCGTGACGATTCCGATCTCCAACGGGAAGCTGGTAGGTTACAATGTCCTTCCTAAAATCGGGTCGTAACGTAACTAACAAAATAGGCCACCGGGACGTGGCAGGGCATCTGGTACCTAGAGTTCCGGGCGCACAAGCACTCGCGACACATTGTGGCCACGATCCAAGGCGAGAAGGCATGAAGATGGGCCTTGTGAAACTGTCGTCTGTCTCCATGGGATGGAAAGGCACGATGACATACTGCCTTGCTCCCATTTTCCTGTGGTTTTCTTTCCACACTCAAATTACGAATATAGCAAAACACGAAATAAATAGAGATATATCAAGGTGGCAAAGATGACAAAATAACTGAGCTCATGAGCTTTCAAAACATGCAAAAAAGACCTTACAGATCATACAGGCCATTCCCCTTCCACCACCCACCGTTCTCCATTCCCCAAATCCCAATATTTGGCTTCCAATATACTCAAAAATACGCCCTTCCTCCCCGCCCGTGTGCATCCTTTCCTTCCCCCTAATTCCCTCCGTTTTCCTCCTTCATGTCCGTGTCGCCGTCGTCGTTGCCCGCCAGCACGCGTGTCTTTGGCGGGACGCCAGCACCATTGACGCCGCCGGGCGTCGCCGCCACGACGTTGCCGTCCTCGTCGTAAAACTCAAAGTTGTAGCGGCTCAGCAGGTGCGGGATGGCCGACAGCTGCGGGCCGTAGCGCGCCGTGTTGTCGTAGAGCTCGAACAGGGGGACCGCCAGCAGCTTCATGTTCTTCGGGACGCTGAGTACTTCTGGTATGTGTTAGTCGTCGTTGTCTCTTCTGTTCACAGTTGCTGCAAGCTCGAAACTGCTTCGCAGTTTCTCACGCAACTTACTCGACTTGGGCAGCTGGATAAAGTACAGCTTCTTGCACTCCTTGGGCCGCGTCACATGCGCCGGGATAAACGGGTACATGAACGTCTCAAAGTTGGGCCGCCACCACTGCGCCAAGCACTCGCCCACCTCCCAGTCGCCCGCCTCCTCGCCCTCCCCCAGACGTCCGACCGGCGCCAGCCGCTCGTCCAGCCGCGTCTTGAACCCGCCGATCTCGTCGTCCTCCGGCCGCAGGTAGTCGCCCGGCAGCTTAAAGAAGGCATTGGCAATCTGCAGCATCAGGATGTGCGGGTGGTTGTGCTCGTGGCACACGAGGATGCCCTCGCACGTGCGGCGCATGCCGTGCTCCGAGTAGTGCTCCTCGAGGCGGCGCAGACGCGCGACGACCGACGGGTCCTCTTCGGGCTGCGTCTCCTTGACGCCAAAGGTGTAGTTGGACAGCGGGTAGAGGCGGATCGTCTGGGGCTGGTTGGCGTCAAACGGCAGCGGCAGGATCGGCGGGTTGCCCGACTGGATGGCGTTCTTTGTAATCGTCGACATCGTGATGATCGGTTATATATGTGGTGTTTATGCGTCTCCTGTACGCTTGTCTCTCTTCCTCTTCTTCTTCTTCTCTTCGACGATGCCTCTCCTCTTATAATTCGTATAGGCGATCGTGGCCGGTGCTCGAAGTCGGTGTCTCGGAAATCGCGATCGCTGCGGGGGTATAGTATAGACTCGGGGATGGATGCGTCGGACGGCTGAAGTGAATATCACAGGGTTCGTTGTCGTTGCGTGTCTTTGTGCGCGTATAGTGGGCGATGCTCAATGGTTGCACGTCGTACTTTCCTCAATCATTCACTGTGGCCTTGTCTCGTCGCTCCTTCCCCCACAACAACCCCCAAGCCTAAACACAGCTGCCCTGGCAGAATAAGCTGTCGGCAACAGAAGGCGGTGAGAGCTATCCAGAGAGGTTGCCGCTCCAGCCAATCAGCGTCAAGAAGGCTGCCCCTGCCAACAATATCAACATCCCACTTCTTCAACAATTCAACTCTCTCCTTTTCGACACTCAAGTTTTTTGTCTTTCGTCAAACGGATTGTATATTTGTGCCACTGTTCTATTGTTACGATGTTTCATGATTTTTACGTGCGATTCAGCTTGCACAATGCGCCATTGTCGGCTCGTTGGCCACCACGATCGTCGATGATCGCAAAACGACCTCATCGCGAACAGTCATACAGTTTACCAAATCTAGCTTCTCAATTAGTCGGGCATTTGTTCTGCTTTCGTCCCATCGGCTGGGACCGAGACCCTTCATACCCCGCGCGGCCATGTTTTCTCCCGGCGAGTTCCGGGCTCTGGTCCCGTGCTTCGTTGTCCAGTGCAACGATGCCGGCAGGCTAAAACGGCCCTCAAGTGGCCGTGACTTTCCCCTCAGATGCCCCTCAGATTCCCGACAGACAATCACTTTCGTCTGGCTGTCTAGTCTTGACGTGGCCAATCGTGGGACGATACTACTAATAGACCACAAATTCACGTCAGACTGACCAAGTGGTCAACGAATAAACGCTTCTTTGTGTTCGTCGGCATTTCGTTTGCACATTTGCATATCTCTTCGATCCAGCGATCTCAAAGGCTCTTTGATTGCTTTCTCTCCTACAAATTTCTCTCTTCACTCGACTGCAAAATGCCCCTAATTGGCATGCCGTTTCTCGACGACGACGATGACGACGATGAGGACCTTTTCGTCGACAAACACGTCACAGCCGCTCCCATCACTAGCCTCATGGTCAAGCAAGAGCTTTCGGACAATGAAAAGTACCCCGTGAACAGTGAACAGAGACCTGTCTTCTGCCTAGATGGGGTGGGTGAAATCGGCGTGGTTCCGGCTGTCCAGCAAGAACCAATTGAACTCGAAGTTGCAGCCCCAGGAGCTGCCGCCGACACCGACAGCCTCGGCATTTTTGTGGACAGATACGAGTGGGACAGGTAGGAACTGTCCCCCGAGGCCACAAACGAGCCGGCTCCGCCGTCGCGCCCGGTACCCGACAATCAAGGCCCTTCCCCAGACGGCGAAGAAGCACGGCAACAGGAAGAGACCCGGATTGAAGAGACCGACAAAGACAAAGACAGCAAAGAGGCCATTGTGCTCCCGCCAAGCAACAGTCACTCTCCGCCGTCTACCCACCCTGGGCGGCTTCATGCGTACACCTGGACGAATCTCGAGCTCGTCATTGCCTCCGGGTCTCCTGTTGTCGTCGCCGCGGCCATCGACGCCTCCAAGTGGCTGCTCGCACGTCTGGTGCAGCATCTCCAAGACGTGGCAGACCAGAAGCAAATTGAAGGAGCCTCCGATTGGGCTCATTTGATCCGTCAGTTCCTGGCCATAGACCGAGAGGCATGCGGTGCAGTGCCGGCTGGGTGTGCTGGAGCAAAGAATGCCGAAGTCGCGATGCTGGAAGCAAAACTGCACATAGTCACAGAGCGTGGCATTGTTCTCGAAAGGGAGACTACGGCGCAAGAGACGCGCTGCCAGGCGCTCCACCAGCAGTACACCGAGACACAGAATGAGCTACAGAGAGCGGCAGTACAGCTCGATACGGTTGCGGCCAAATGCTGGGATTTTATGCGAGGTGTACCAAGCCGACACGCCAAGGAACGACCGAAGGAACTCCAAGTACAAAGCAAGGATAAAGAGAAAAGAGGAGAGCGAAGGAAACTCGACGTCGCCTTGTTCGGCAAAGAAGCGCGGCTAGAACACGAGCAGCAAAAACACGAGTCACGGGAAGAGAGGAGAAGGAAACGGCGGATTCGGCGCGCAAACGATGCGGACCATCTCGAGTCACAGTTGCGGAAGGAAATGGGCCACCACGATGAGCTGACCCAGAAAGCTGCAGAACTGCACGTCGTCATGGGCAAAGCCAAGGACCAAGCGGCCCTCCTCGACTTTGAGCATGACGGCCTCATCGACGAAAGTGTTACCGTGCGCACGCAGCTAGCTGCAGCAGTCGCTCTACAGCGCGACCGTACGATGCTGCAGGGTGTGCTTCAGCTCTTGATGCCGCTGTCCGCATGGGTAGCCAATCTCCAGGCAGACTTCTGCGGAAGGCCCGACAAGGCGTGCTTGATCGAGATGGACCTGGCACTGGCAGAGCTCCGTCACAATCTCGCTTGCGCCGCCAGACATCTGACCACAAACCTGTGCCGTATCATGGAAGAGGGCGTACTTGCAGAGATGCACACGCTGCTGCAAGCGTCTCGCGAGGCAGCACCTACTGTGGCGGCAACGTGGTCACGGTCGGAGCTGAATGGAGGCATGTCTGCCAAGGTCTATCGGGCTGTGTGCATGAACGGGTAGGCCCCTATTTACATGGATGCTTTGGCTTGTTGAATCTGTCGATCCACTAACATGAGAAGAGGGAATTCTACGAATTCAAAGGACAGCCGGGATTTTAATCGCGGTACGTACGCCTGCCATTCCTAGATCCATCCTAGTTAGGTCACACTCACTAACATGACATGCCAGAACTCCTTGCCCCGGTGCTGGGCGGCATGGGCTCGGCCTGGACTTCTGCCTTGGCCGTCCGCGTTCCCGTCGCCATTGCCACCGGAAAAACCATCGTAGATGAACTCGTCACGCACTTTTGCCAGCGCGTGAATGCGGCCCTTGCTAGCGGGGTCAACACGCCAGCCACTGTCCACGACGAGACCCAGCGCCTGCAGAACGCCTTCGCCGCCGCCGAATCCTGCATGCACGCCTTTTACTGGGACGTTTCCAACACCCCCCTCGATAGCCTCCGCGGCGCCATGGCGCCCTGCTACCAGCGGTGCGCCGCCGAGTCTGGGATCGGCTGTCGGGACCGCATGGGCCATACCGTCAATGCCTTTCTGCACGCCAACGGAGACAAGTTGTTCGCCGACATCGAAGCCGCTGCACGTGCACGGCTCGTGGCCATGCGCGAGCTCCTCAGCCGTGACCTGGAGCGCGACTGCGAAGCAGGACTAGTGCGAATCGCACAACTGTACGTCGGCATCACCGTGCCCGAGCCGGAAGGCACACGGCGTGCACGGGTCCTGCAGGAGCTTCTGAGGACGGCAGATGCTGCCTTTTCCGTAACTGTGTTGGAGAGAATAAGAGTCGTGCAAAGTTCGACTCCGGAGGGGAGCGTCCCTGATTCGATTTGATTTGCACGGGCAAGAGTTTTGATTTGTTTGAACCCATGTTTTTTTAATCTTTTATTCATGGCAACCTACATCCAGCTTTCCCATTGATAGAAGCCAAACTTCCAAGTCTGCAGCATAATTTATTCTTAATTTCTGCAGTCTCTTTCTCGACAAATCATTCGATATATGACAAGTTTTTTGAACCATTGATACCAGTGACCGAAATATGCCAATGAGATATATGGACTCGATGGAGTACTTGTGAAACTGTTCGGATGATGACAACCAGTTGACGTAGTTCTTCGGCGACCAAACACTTTTCAACTGATCGCCGTAGCACAGCATTTGCCGATCACTCGCCTGAATCGACAGCTAGTTCCAGGCTTTTGACATGTTGGTCGTTCGTCTTGATTCGGATTTGGAGTCGTTCCCCGTAGATCGAGTCGGAGAAATACTTTCCTATGTACTCTTTTTATTCATTTTTCTGTTGACTAATAAAACAAGGAATATTTCTGAGAATTATCGATGGTCTTGACATTAATTATATTATAATAAAAATAAACGAAACAAACCTTCAGCAAATTGTTCACATATCCGTTAGCACACACCTAGAACAAATAATCCAGTTACATCTTCTCGTCGAGGACACTTTACTTGGCATTTATATCCGTCTGCAGCATCCCTCTATGTCTTCGCTCTTCCACCGACACTACCCTCGGCACCATCCCGTAAGGTCCCTAGATGTTCCGGCCCTTTCTCGGACGGCCCTCGCTCGCCCTAGTTCTTGAATGTCTTTTAATAGATGCAAGCTTGGCTTTCAGCAGCACCGGCTCCAAACAAAGACAGGATCTCCGGCACGGCCGTTTTAATTGGCCGCCCGGGCCTTGCATCAGTAACGGAAGAGTGCCCGGACGCGCCAGTACTCGGCAATGGGAATTGACACTCGTCAATTTTCTTTTGGGCACCCTTTTTACTCTTTGCTGTCGGAATACGTTTTGGCTCTGTATTTCGTCGATGCACCTTGACGATGCAACGCCTTCCGCGAGAGTGGGGGTCCTTCCCCAACCGCGAATGACAGGCGCACCTGCCGCACATCTTTGCCCGGCCATTGCAACGCCCGAGTAGTAATTCCGGTCTGTCATCCCGCCGCTGTGGTCCAAGACAAGGCCCCCTGTGGATCCCCGCCATCGGGGGGTGGGAAGGGGCGGTTGGAAAGGGCAAAACAAGAGTGGAAGGAGCGCAGGAGGCCGAAAGGGTTGGCTAGACCTTCCCTGCCAGGCCTGGTCTGGGTCCTGCCTTTTTGACTTTTTTCTGCGTTCCTGCTGCTCTGAATTTTTGCGCGCCGTCGGTCGGTCGCTCTTTCTTTTCCTGATCCTCGCCCACGCGCACAGCTTTTCTACTTTTCTACTTCTCTCTTCCAGGCTATCTGCGCTTGTGTGTTCCCTAGCCTAGCCCCGGTCTTTCGCTCATTAAAACCCCCATTTTTAAGTAGATTTTGGCGGCTTTGCCGCTGATTGTTTGGCCACTATTTTGGAGTCTGGCTCTTGTCCATCCACTGCGTTTTTGGGGCGGAAGGAACTACTGGCGCGCCTATGTCGTGCGGTCATATGACTAACAAAACTAGCTCCACAGTGGTTCGCTCGCTCTTTCCCTCTCCCAGCCCTGGACTGGAGACACCGCCAGGGCCTGGACCTCTGAGACTTCTCTCGACCTTTTTCTCTCTCTTTTTTTTCTCGTCACTTTTCTCTTTTCCACCACCTCCACCCCTCCCTCTTGTGCCCCCAATTCTGCTGCCATCCCTCTGGGGACACACACGGAACTGCTGCACCACCGTTCTGCTGCTTCTGTCGTGATTACTGCACCACCTCTGTAGGCGCTGTGTTGCCGCCTCCTCCCGGCTGACCAGGGCCAAGACAAACCAACGCAAACGAGAACCCCAGCCCCGGACCCCAGAAACGGCGCCTGGACGCACTGTCTCTCATATTCCTTTCTTCCTGTCACTCTCGGCCCCCAAAAGCTACTCTCTCGTTCACCGCCGCTGCCGTCCTGTGTCTGTCCATTGCGCCGGCCTCGACAACTTGCCTCCTCGGACTCGACCGGAGCCGCATTTTTCGTTTTTGTTTACTCTCTTCTCTCTTCCTTCATTACCTTTTGTTCTCCTCTTCTTCCCTTGATACCGCCGACTCTTCCAGCCCCCTCCTCGGCTCAATGAAGCTTTCCTCGTCTGCCACGACCTCCTCTTCCTCCGCCACGGCGCCTTCATGACGACCATGGACCACGAACGAGAACGAGATCGCCTCGTCGCGGCGCTGCGGCACAAGCTGACCGAGCTGGATGCTCGTGTCGTGGCCTACCGCCGCGAGCGCGCCGACGAATTCCGCCGCTATGCCGTCGACCTGTTGATGCCCGTTGCCGACGAGGCCGTTGTCGCCGCCGTCGCCCAAGCCATTGAGGGTGACCCCAATACCGATCTCGCCAGCGCAACCGACAGCAAAGCTGCCCAGTCCTACCCGGCGCTGTACCCCGGGTTCCTCGACAATGCCGGCGACGCTGCCGGTGACCACAACCGCTCTATCCTAGCACCCCCGCCACATGCCCGCGCCCTTCCGCGCCGCACCGCATCGCCGCCGCCCGTCCTTTACCACACATCCGGCGTGCCCAAAGAGGGCCCGCGGCGACCGCCGACAAACGCACCCGAGGCCTCGCCTTCTCTGCATGCGCGCGACGACGACTTCCGCGGCGTCTTTACGCCTCCCTTCCTCCCCCTGCTGGATAGCTGGTCCTACGACCGCCGACCCAACAATGCGAACACACAACGTAATAATAATGATATGAGCGAGTGCGATGCAGCTGCCGCCGCTGCCACAGCTGCCACTGCTGCTGTCGCGGCCTCCAAAGCTGCGACGGCAAAGGCGGACGCGGCGGAAGCGGCAGCAACCAAGGCGGCCGAGAACGAGGCGGCAGAAACAAAGGCGGCCGAGATCGCCGCGGCAGAAGCTGCTGCCGCAACACCGCCGCCGCCGCCTCCGCCACCCCCAGAACCGAAGCTGAAGAGCGCGTTGCGCAGGACATCGAGCTACTCGTCGTCTCGCTCCTCCACGCGCTCGTCCACGCCGACGCCCTCTTTCAACACTTCCGCAAACACCAGCAGTCCGTCGAGCACCCGCCACGTGCGCTTTTCCTTTAATGGTGAAGAGGTTCTTCCCACAGCATCGCCGCCAAGAGAGCACGAGCAGGATCTGTCGTGGCTGATGCACGACGACCGGAGCGGCCACAGTGTGGGGCACTCAATGAATGTATATGACTACAGTCGCCATTACCATAATGCGACAACAGGTTCTGGCGCATTTTCGACCGGATTGGATTCTGCGCACGGGAATTTGGGGTTGGGCGCGGCAGCCTTGTCGACGCCCCTGTCTCATTCGTCGCTGCCTGGAAATGAGGCTGAAGCTGGAGCCGCCGGGCCAGCATCAGCATCCGCATCCGCATCAGCATTGGCAGCAGCTGACCAAACAACGCCACTTTCGCACGGGCCTGGTGCGCAACCAGAAAACCGACTGCCCGACAAATCACAACCAGATGCCGACGCTTCTTTTTCTTTCTCTTCGCCCTCTCCCTCTTCTTCTTCTTCTCACCAACCGCCCCCTCCGCCTCCGCCACAACCGCGTCGCCGCCACAGCCAAATCTTGGACGACGACGACGACGAGTTTGTGCCACTGTCGCGCAAAGTGTCTTCGTCCGACCGCCTGCGCGCCCTCTCTAAAATGCCCCTCGAAGACCCGTCCATGTGGACGGTCGTCAACCCGCAAGCCGACGCCGCTGCTGCTGCCGGCGGCGGCGGCTCGGCTGGTAGCAGTGCACCCACATCCGACACGGACCTTACCGCGGCCACGGCAGCAAACCGCAACCTCGTGTACCAGCCGCCGGCATCACAACGCTCACAAGCGCCGTCGCCGCCCAGTGTGGAACAGCGCGAGTACGCCGCCAGCTCCAGCTACAACGGCCCCGCTGCAGACAATAGCGACGCCAGCAGCGACGACGATGACGGCTTTATTGCGATGCGCTCGTCTCGCGGTAAGACAGCCACGCCTTCTGCACCGGCAGCAACCACACCAACAACAGCAACAACAAATGGAAACGCACCAGAAGGCAGCAACAGCAACAGCAACAGCACTCGCCCGAAACGGAGTACGTCTCGGAACGAGGCTGTCCAGGTCACATATGCCACCACCAACGGCTCTGGTCGTAAAAAGGCGGCCGCGGCCGCGGAAGACGACGACTTCTTCGGCTTTGAACCCGACGACATGAACGGCGACGGCGAGGATGGCGCTGTGGGATATCCCCTCGCCCGCGTGACGGACGTGAACACTCACTTTGACGACGACGACGAGGATGTTGAAGACGAGGAACTCAACGACGCGGATGGTGCCAACGGCGAAGTGGATGGAGAGGCTGCTGATGACGCTCCCGTCATGAGCGACAAGGACCTCGTCCAGAAAGAAAAGGCTGCGCTCGACATCGGCACCGACGGCCTCGACTCTGTCGACCTCGTCTTCAACCGGCACAAGCCCATCGCCGGCAGCGAGGGCGAGTCGGCGCTCTCGTCGTCCTTGTCGGCTGCTCGGAAGGGTGGCCGGCAAGACGGCGAACAGGAACAAGAACAGCCGTCATCCCCCGGCCCTGCGTCTATCTCCGCCGGCTCCTACCGCGGCAAGCCCATCGACCTCTTCAACGTCGTCAAGGACCCGCGCATCCTGCAGCAGGCCGCCCAGATGGGCGCCCTCAACTCGTTTGTCGGCAGCATCCACGACCACGAGACCCATGCGCCCGCCAACATGGCCGAGTTTTCGAGTCTGAGCGGCCGCGAGCAGCTCAACCTCTTGTCCGGCACGCCGCGCAGCCTGACGGAGCGCATGGTCATGGAGGACACGCGCGCCTTTTTCTCGCCGTCTAAGCGTTGAGCGTCAAGAGGTCGTTGGTGCCTGGTGCCTTTTCACTTATCCTAATATTGTGTTTTATATCATCTCATCCACTCTGTATCTTTTCTGTTTTATTTTCCGGGTTGCTTGCATTTCTTTTTCTTCATTCTTCATTGGGGTGTGATCATTGCCGGGCATTGTGTTGGTCAATATAAGGTGGTCATTGGTCATTGGTTATCGGTGGTCATGGCGGTTTAAGTGATTTACTGGAAATGGTATTTTTGTATTGCATCTTTTTCTATATTCATTGCTGGGGTTTTGGTTCTTTCCTCGTCCTTTCTGTCCTTCCCTCCTTCCTCGCTCTTCTTGGTGTGTTCTTTCCTTGTTGTAACCACTTGGTATAGGACAGAATAGGCAAGAGCAGACACAGAAACAAACAAACTACAGATATTATTAGAGGACAGACTGAGACGGGAGGAGACATACAGCTAGAGCAGAGGGCTCACGAACGTTGTTGTGTCCAATTAAGCCGCATTTTAGCTCTCGGGGGGTGCAAGAACTAGGCCGTCAAGGCCCATGCATTTCCTCTATTTTGAATAATCTATACACGCATATTTATTTCACTTTTTTTCTTTCTTTTTCTCTGCACGATTTTCCGCATGCCAACTTTGGTTGCTCCTTCCCTGTACAAGTATATGTGGTGGTGGTGCACATACGTGTGTGGGGCCAGATATGAGTCAAACATCGTCCGAATGGGGCAGTCGCGACCCGACGCCCGGTCCCGCCGTGCATTCCATACACTTTAACACCCGCTCCACCAGGCACCTGTAAATGGGGATTTACCGCCTGCCGCCCTTGTCTCTTTCGCTTCCCAGCCATGCACAAGCACCTGTACCACAGCGAGGCCTGCGATTCGCTCGAGCGAAATCCGCGCTAAATCACTGGCCAACAAGGCCAGGCCGGCTTTGCCCCTCCCTCACAGCGTGCCTGCCAATCTGCTTTATCCCTCCCTTTGTCGGTAGCCGTACTCGTAAGTACCTTCCCTGCCACAGTAACTATTGCTGCGATTTTAACCGCCCCCATTTTACAACGCCCCTTCGCGCCTGCCGCCAAAGCTCAGTACATCATCACTTCCTTCCCTTCCATCAGTTGGCCGTTGGCTCTTGCTCTTGCCATTTTCGCACTGCATCGTCTCGTCCTCTTCTTCCCCTTCCTTCTTCCCTTCCTTCTTCCCTTCCTCTCTACTCATTCTATCCTCACATTCATCAACATCTATTACTTTAGGAACCCGTCTTTTCGTCGAGGCTCCCAACGTCGATATCCACCTACCCTCCCTCTTTCCCATCCCACCTTCGCTCTCCCGAGCACTCTACGCTGGCGTCGCCATTCCGACAATCGCCGGCTGCCGACGAATCGCACCTCGCTGCCCTCGTCGAGATCGTTTCGCCCGGCGACGTTCTCTTCGATCCCAGCCGCACGACGACCACGATTGTGACGTCTATCCCCTCGACGACGACCACTTCCCCCGCCACAGACGCTGCCAAGTACGGATCCGATAGGTACCGTGACGACGACTACGACGACGAAGACGACGATATCTCTGACGACGACGACGACATCGCAGGCTCGACCAGCAGCTACCTTGCAAACGCCTACCGCAAACCCGCCGTCCCCCGGACAAGCACCTTTGGCCTCCCCAGCCAGCCTCCTGCCGTACCCCATTTCCGCACGTACCCTACCGTGACCGGCCTCCAAGAATACACCGCCGAAACAAAAAACGTCAAGATGGACGGCAAGCGCCAACTTAACTCGTTCCAGCAGCTGGAGAAGCTGGGTGAGGGCACCTATGCGACTGTATGCCTCCCATCTCGTTGCTCTATTATTTTCGTCCTCCACTGTTCTCGTTCTAACTCGTCTACCTAGGTTTTCAAAGGTCGCAACCGCCACACCGGCGAGTTCGTTGCTCTTAAAGAGATTCATCTCGATTCCGAAGAAGGAACACCGTCGACAGCCATTCGCGAGATCTCGCTCATGAAGGAGTTGAAGCACGAGAACATAGTTGCGCTCCACGATGTCATTCATACCGAGAGCAAGCTCATGCTAGTCTTTGAGTACATGGACGGCGACCTGAAGAAGTACATGGACACCAACGGCGACCGCGGTGCCCTGAAGCCGATGCTTATCAAGTCCTTCATGTACCAGTTGCTCAAGGGCACCGACTTTTGCCACCAGAACCGCGTCCTCCACCGCGACTTGAAGCCCCAGAACCTGCTCATCAACGGCAAGGGCCAGCTGAAGCTCGGGGATTTCGGTCTTGCCCGCGCCTTCGGCATCCCTGTCAACACCTTCTCGAACGAGGTCGTCACCCTCTGGTACCGCGCGCCCGACGTCCTGCTTGGCAGCCGCACGTACAACACCAGTATCGACATTTGGTCCGTCGGCTGCATTATGGCGGAGATGTACACGGGCCGCCCCCTGTTCCCGGGCACCACGAACGAGGACCAGATGCTGCGCATCTTCCGCATCATGGGCACGCCCACCGAGCATACCTGGCCCGGCATCAGCCAGTTCCCCGAGTACAAGGCCACTGCTCCGCGCTATGCCACGCAGGACCTGCGCCAGATCCTGCCGCAGATCGACCCTACTGGCATCGATCTGCTGCAGCGTCTGCTGCAGCTGCGCCCCGAGCTCCGCATCAGCGCCCACGACGCGCTCCAGCACCCTTGGTTCCACGATATCCTGCAGCACCAGCACAGCCAGCAGGCCGCGGTGCAGCAGCAGCAGCAGGTGGCTGCTGCCCAGCAGGCTGCCGCGATGCAGAACCAGGCGCGCGGCGCGTTTCAGCAGCCGGTAGCCGTTGCGCAGCAGGCCGGGTACGAGGGCTATTAGGGTCACCCTTCAAAATATTTAAGGGCTGAGAGAGGCGACCCACCGTCGATGCCTCTTCTAACATCATCATTGACCGCTACCATAAATTTGTATCATAAATCGAAGAATGGCGCTGCGTCATCACAATACCCCCAAAGGGTACAACCTGCCTCATCCTTTTCCCAGTCGCAGCAGCCCGTCTCATCTCATGCCCAATCGATTCAACCTACCTCATTCTGGCCCCCTCCGAACCCCCAGCAAACCTACCAGCAAGGCTTTCCCCCGCAGTCCACTTCATTCGACGGCCGGCGCCATTCTGTTCAAACTACAGCGTTTTCCAATATCATTCCTGGCGCTGCCTTTCCCGTGACTCAACAGCCAGCGCATCTCACCCAGCGACAGAACTACCCAACGTACCGACATTCCGTCGGCACCTTTCCCACGCCCCAACAAGCGGCGTACCCTTTCAAACCCGCGGCCTAGTCAGCCTACCAAGCCAACCGTCAACAAGCCAAACATCAACGAGGCAACGGTCAACAAGCGAACCTTCAACAAACCAACCATCCACAAGCGAATCGTCAACAAACGCAACCGGCGTACTCAGCCCACCCGGCTCAGCGCTCAGCCCATTCAGGCAACACCCATCCACAGGCTCAGCAAATTGTTGCAGACGCCAAATCACGAATTCAGTCGGCCTATTCAAGAGCCGTAGCTTCTCAGATCCTTTCACAACTCGAAGGTGCGACACCCACCCCGTCTACGGGGCTGTCGTTTGAGAGGAACAATTCTATGCCGCCGCCCCAATCGACCGTGCCGCTTCACCAGCAACGCTCTGCTGCAGGGTCAGGGTCATATTTTCCGATGAACATCAACGCTTCTGACCGTGCAGCCATGCCGCCGCCTCTGTCCACCGTACCGCTTCGCCAGCAACGCTCTTCCTCACAATTGAACCCTGAGGCAGAACCGTATAATGGGATGCCATGAAGCCTTTTTTTTTTGTCCCGCTCGTTTTCATTTCCTCTTTTTTGACCGTTGTTATTCGTCTTTTGATGTTGAGAAGCTTCTGGTTTGCTGTCTAGTTTTTTTTCGTTTCTGTCTCGTTATCTGTGGAGAGTTATAGCATACGGCCGGGGCGTGCATATTCTTTAGAAGTGCTCTAGGCACAGCACAAATGGGGGTTTTCCGTTGACAGGGCTGATGCGATGTGTCACTGGTTTTTGCCCAACCTGTGTTTTTTTTTGTGTTCCTTACTATATCCTGAATAGAACAATAACCCAAAAGCGTTCATTTAACAAACGGACCACACCGTGACCTTTCCTGGTGCATTTTGCAGTATGTTTTGTGTATTTTTTTTTATTCTCATGTCGTTTCGATCCAAAAACAATGATATCAGCAACGCCATTGTGCACATTGTGCACGGTCTTTTGACATGCCTCCCCGTCGGGTGTGTGCGTAGAGTGCATCCCTTGCTCTCATCCCTCTTCCATGGCACACGGCCAGGCCCATTTCCAACACTCTCGAAGCAGCTCCTTTATACTGGGCCCTCGCCGCCGGGAACCAGCTGCACACATGTTAGTATCAATATCGCTGCCTCAGTTCCTTGCCGCACACAGTTGCAAGGCTCGACGTACCATGCATATGTTGTTGCCGTTCAGCAGGATCTTGGCCAGCTTCGTCTGCTCGCCCGAGTAGTCACTAAAGGGGAAGAGGAAATGAGTTAGATGGTGTCCAAGGCAGTATGGTAAGTGTTTGATAAAGATTCTTCTATCTTGGACATACAATTCTGTCACGTCCTCAAGGACCATGTCTGGAAAAGCGAAGTGGTTAGCTAGGGGGTTCTCATGTCGTTATCACAGACGTCTTCCCAACCACATCTAAAAGGCATAATATACTTACTGACGTAGTCATCGAAGCCGACGAGTGTGCCGCTGAATTCTGTAGGGAAGAGTCAGTTTGCCATGGTCTTCGGTGGTGGTCGCATGAGAGAGGACCTACCGCGCTCGCCCTTCATGACGACCCATATCCGCGAGCCGACGCACTTGTCGATGAGTTCTGTGATGGATTAGCTACCACTCTATGTGTCATTGTGTGTCTCGTGTGCCCGCGCTCTCTCTCTCTTGCTGTCCTAAGCAAAGGAGGTCATGAGAGATGACGAACCGAGAGGGAGGAGTTGCGACGCCATGCTTGCGGCTGTCACGAGTTGTGTGCGTAAAGGAGAGCACGCGCTGTTGTATGTATGAGTCTCAGAAAGAAAGGATACGTCGTATCTGCTGTGTCGCGGGCGTGTGAGAATCGTCGTCGCCGTCGTCGTTTGCGCTGGGTGGAATGAAGCTCCAGTTTCGACAAGTCGACGTCGGTCGCGCGCCTGCCAAAACTGCCCCTCCGCCCAATGGCTCACTCAAGGCAGAAAAGTGGGTCGATGCTGTCTTCTAGCGCATGCCTCACAAAGCGGGAAGGAACTCTGGGGACAAAAATCACGGCTTCACAGGTAACTTGAAAAGAAACAGCAGACGAAAAGGGGTTAATTATTGTGCTTTGATTGACTAAAAAAAATTAAGAAATCGTAAAACCTATTGTAAGGCTATTGGCGTCCAATTCTGACAACTGGCAAAAAAGTTAAAAAAGGCAAAAAAAGAAATCATTCAAAGGACCTGAGGGTATTCGAAACCCTGACCTAGGGATCTGCAATCCCTCGCTCTACCACTGAGCTACACGTCCGTGAACGAATGTTCGTTGTTGGAAACACCGACCACTGTCGGACTTTATAATGGCTGGCCCCAACGGCTTTGCCACCAACAGAGTCTCCTTCCCTCCACCTTGTCCGCCGCTCTATTAAGCCAAGGCTGCTTGCGGCGCCAACCACGTATCGTTGTCGTTTGTTTGTTTTGTTAACCTCTGTTACTGGTTTCGTCCCTCATTTCTCTAGATTTACTATTTTCTTATTTTCATCTTTCATGTTGACATATTATTGCTTTGTCTTTTTGCTGCCGCCTGTTTCAACCTCCTGTGACCCAACTACAGCAGATCGCTCCTGCCCTGTAAACTCAGCTCCGCGAGCTTTCCCCACACACACTTCTCGCCATCCTGCCTCCTGCCTCCTGCATCGTCCCCCTCTCAACTCCGTCCAGCTCCTCTACTGAAACGCGAGACACACCATTCGAGCAGCCGACTGCCTAGACTCGACTCGACCTGTAGCGAACTGGCAACCTGGTGGCAAACCACGGTACTCTCATGCACGCGGCGCCCTATTGTTTTGTCTACGCCCCTCGAATGCCGCTGCCCGTTCTTGCGCCGCCCGGTGGGACATAACGCCCTCTCTCTCCCCATTCTCGTCCATTCTCCTCCTCTGAGTCGACCCGGACTCCCTTTTTCTCTCATCCTCCCTCCTCATGGGCAAGCATGGCGCCGTGACCCTGCGACGCGTCGACAAGCCAGCTTCCAATACCGTCGCCTCGGCCTCTCGCCGCGTGCTCTCACACGCAACGCGACAGCCGCTCCCTTCCTTTGCGAGTCCACGGCCGGCCCCGACGATGAGCGCCCCAAACACACCCAACAAGGGCGCAGCCCCGATGCCGGCCAACTGGAGCCTGTGGCGGCCTGACAATGGCATCGTGTTCGGCGGAGCGAGCAGCGCGTCTACCGTGGTGGCAGCCTCGGGGACGACGACCGCGATCGTGACAACCCAGACCCAGATCCAGACCACTGCGACCACAGTTCTAGCCACGCCTCGAGCTTTTGTCCCTCGAGCGGCCGCATCACCACTTGCGCAGCGGTCACCACGGCCAGCTGTTGCCTTTGCGCAGCAGACGACCACCCATTTTGTGCACACGACGATGCCAATACGGTTCAGTCCAAAGCGGGCGGTGCACAGCATGACGCAAAAGGTAGATGTCGCGGAGGACACGCCGAGCAAGGAGACAAGTGCCGACCCAAAAGAGGATCAGGACACAGAGGAAACAAAGGAAGCGGAAACGGTAGAAACGGCAGAAACGGCAGAAGCGCCCTCCGAAATCCTTCCACCGGCCACGACTCTGGACTACAAGGTCCCCGACGATCTCTTTCGCGCCGCCCGCGACGCACCGGAAGGCAGCCCCGAGTCGTATTGGTCGTATGCGCTATACCGACACGTCCAGGCCAACAAGACGGGCGACGACAAGAGCACCGACGCCGCCGCCACCAGCAGCAATGCGACGGCCGTCAAGGTGCACTACTGCAAGAGCAAGCACACGACGGAGCGCGTGTGCCGCGAGTATTTTTTGGGCGAGCCGCTCCTGGGCTTCGACCTCGAGTGGATGGCCAATGCCACGCGATGGGACGGCGCCCGGCGCAACGTGTGCCTCGTGCAGCTCGCGAGCCCCAGCCGCATCGGCCTCTTCCACCTCTCGCTGTACCCGGCCAAGGACGACCTGATGGCGCCCACGCTGCGCCGCATCCTCGAGGACGCCGGCTCCATCAAGGCGGGCGTCTTTATCAAGGGCGACGCCACGCGTCTGCGCAAGTTTTTGAACGTGGACATGCGCGGCGTCATCGAGCTGAGCCACCTGCACAAGCTCGTCACGCACTCGCAGACGGGCGAGACCAAGCTCATTAACAAGAAGCTGGTGTCGCTGTCGGCGCAGGTGCAGGAGCACCTGCGGCTGCCCATGTTCAAGGGCCAGGACGTGCGCGCCGGCGACTGGTCCAAACCACTGCGGATGGACCAAATTCTTTGTAAGTCCTTGGTTCAAATTTGATTTTGCTTTTTTTTTTTCAACGCCTAACAGTGTAGATTCCGCGTCCGATGCCTACGCGGCTGTACAGATCTTCTCTGTCTTGGAAAAGCAGAGAGAGAGCCTCGATCCGAAGCCGCCACGGCCTGCCTTTGTCGAGCTGAACTTGCCCATCAAACTCGCCGACGGCGTGGTAGCCTCGTCGACGGCGATCGAGGAGACCGGCGAAGAAGCCGACGAGAATGTGGCCGAAGACGACGACGTCGGCGGATCACCGGCACAACTGTCGCCCGAGTTTTTAGAGAACGCAAAGAAGACGATCGAATTCGAGACCGAGGACGACGGCCAGGTAGCGCCTGCTACACCGGCCAAGGGACGGGCCGGAAGCGCAAGCTCCGCGTCGGCCGCTTCCAAGACCTCCAAGACCTCCAAGACACCCAAGACACCCAAGACACCGAGTACACCAAGAACGCCCAAAAACCCGGCCACGCCTGCCAAGCCCAAAGATGCGCGCATCGCCGCAGCGGAGGAGTGGCTTGCACGGTTCCGGACCGCCGCCAGCAGCAGCGGACGGACGGTACGCGCGCGGCCGGCGTCACTGCGCGCCTACCACCTGTGGCACGCCCACAACGAGCTGGACCCGGTGACGCTAGCCGCCCTGCTGCGCGATCCGCCGCTGCAGATCGGCACGGTGGTCACGTACATCCTCGACGCCGTGCAGCTCGAGTCGCTGCCGTACCTCAAGACGCGGCTGCGGGACGAGCTGCTGGAGCAAGTGCCGCGTGACTTTCTGATGAAGAAATACTCGGGCCTAGTACGAGCGTGTGGGTATACGGGCGACACGGGTAGCGCCGCGGCCGCGAGCAGCAGTCCCGCCCGGAAGACATGAGCGATGCATATTGCATTGCATATTTGATTTACGTACCACCTTCACTCATCATATCCATTTACGACTGCTCAAGCGTTGCATAAAATAATAAAGGAATATTTAACGTCTATGATCAAAATCCTAAACAACAATGAAAACTCCCAATTTTTGCAGATGAAAATAGATGGACAATGAACCATGCATGAAAACAAGACAAAGACAGAATAGCAAAATAACTTTTCATATGCGCCCCTTCATGACTGTGCCACAACGTCGCGTCCCCGGTTGATCTGCACCCGCTTGTCCTCACCGCCGCTGACAATGCCCCAGGTCTTGTTCCAGGCAACGTCAAACACCTTGACGCCCTCGCCCGCCAGCGGCCGCCGCTTGCCCTCGCGGCCCTCGCGGTCGATGACGTAGACGGCCTCGCTAATGGATGTCAGGTTGTTGGATGCACCGGTGCTCTCGCCGTTGTTGCTCGGTGCGGCCGCAGCGTCGTCGTCGACGGCCTTGCGGCTGCTCCGCAGGTCCCAGATGCGGCACGTGCCGTCGTGCGACGCCGACACCAGCGAGTACTCGTTGTCGGGCGCCGCCGCCAGCGCCACCACCTTGTTGACGTGCCCGCGCAGCGTCATCACGGCCGTCGTCGCCACGGACGCGCGCGGGTCCACGAGCACGACGTTGCGCGCCGCGTTGCCGGCCGCCAGCAGGCGGCCACTACCACCCGAGGAAGACTTGCTGCCCACCGCGCACAGCGACAGCAGCGCGTGCGACGTGGCCACGGTGCTGACCACCTGGCCCGTCGTCAGGTCGAGCGTGCACAGCGCATGGTCCTGGCCGGCCGAGTAGGCGACGGTGCGGTCGCGCGGGTCAAAGACGGCGGCCGTGGCGGCGGCGTTCTTGTGGGCCTGGATCAGCGACAGGGCGCCGCGGCGGGGGACGTCCGAGGTAGATGCAGATGACGCGATCTTGCGCTTCTTGTTCGTCGCTGCGGCCGCGCTGCCGGCACCGGGAAGCAGCGACTCGGGCGCCGCGGGGGCCGACGACTTGGAGATGGACCACAAACCAACAGCGCCGTCGACGGACGCCGAGAGCACGCGCTTGGACGTGGCGTCGACTGCGAGGGAGTCGATGCTGCCCTTGTGGCCGTACAGCTCCAGCAGGGGCTTGAGCAGCGCGGGCGCCGCCGAGGATGCACCACCGTCCGCCATGACGGCATCCTCACCGCCCTCGTTGTCGTCCGCCGCGTTGTACTTCCAGATGCGCACGGTGCGGTCAAGGCCCGCCGAGGCAATGTGCGTCGCCGTGACAAAGCGCGCCGCCTTGATACCCGCCGTATGGCCGCCCCGCGCCGCGCCGGGCGACACCGTCGTCACCTGGCCCGCGGCGTTCCACAGGCGCAGCAGGCCGTCGTAGGAGCCCGACAGCAGACGGCCGGAGGCGCCCGCGACGGACGGCGAAATGTCCACGGAGCTGACCCAGTCGTCGTGCTCGAAGCTCGCCTCGAATACGGGTGGCACCAGACTGCGCACATACTGCAGCGTCACCGTCGTCTCGGCCGAGATGCCTTTGTCGCGCAGGTACTCCTCGAGCGTCGTGCGCAGGTAGGCGCCGTCGACCAAAAAGTCAAAGGGGACGGGGCGGTCGGTCGCCAGCATGGACTCGGAGTTGAGGATGCGCGAGAGGCCATAGCGGCGGATGTCGGCGGGCACAATCAGCGGGCGCTTGGACTCGGGCAGCTGCAGGTCGGCGTCCTGCTCGGTCGTGGTGAAGAAGACCTTGACCTGGGCCGAGGCGTCGTCGTCGACGGCCGCGGCCGGGTCGAACGCGGCAGCCATGGGGGGAGGTGGGAGGGTGGTGAGGTACGGGTACGAATGGAGAATGTCCGATTGAGTGGTAAAGGTCGTTGTCGGTTTCCGTGGCTGTTGGGTGGTCAACTGTCGCCGTGGCAGTGGTGATGCTGGGAGCTCGATCTGGCGTTGAATTTTTTATTTAATTTTTTTGTATGGCAGCAACTTTTTTTTCTTATCTTATCGGGGCTTTTTTGGCGTGTCTCTTTTAGCGGCTCAGCCTTGCGGCCGCCAGGAAAGAGCGACCGCCCAGCAGCCTTGCCCCGTAGACGCCTGTAGCCAATAAGGGCCGCTCCCTGGAAGGGCCTGTAAACCGGCCAGCTTTAGTGGATCGGCCTCCCTCTTACCGTCTTTACAGGGGACGAGCCTGCCGCTTAAGGGACACTTAAGGGGTTGCGCCAGAACGCGAATTCAGGCGCGTCCAATTGCCCCTCTAAAGCGCGTCCTCCAGCATCATCGTCGGACGTCGGTCGTGTCTTCGTCACCATCGCCAGTACGTTGCCACCACCACGACAGTAGGCTCCTTGTTACGCATACTCGACTTCCTCTTAGACCACACAACATGGTGTCCCTCGATGTCGCCAAAAGCCTGCTGGCTGCACCTCTGTACGTCTCCTCATTTGACAGCAAAAACTTTGAGATTGAAAGATTACGAACTTTTCTTTTTCCCTTCTCCTCAAGATGACACTGACCACTGACCACCCAGTGACAATGAGCCCTTACCCGAGCGTGGCCAGACGGCCTACCACCCGCTTCACCGCTTCGACCTCGAGAACAGCCGCCAGTACAAGCAGCAGTTCGCCGACATGTACTTTTTGCGCCTCGCCAAGATCAAGCCGGCCGTCGACAAGGTCGCCGCCGAGGCGTTTGGGGACGTCGTCGTCGGCGGTACACACGCGAAAAAGGTCGAGCGCGTGCTGGACGTGCGTCAGGGCGAGCTGTGCTGGGTGTCGGGCACCGTCTACATGAACATGCCCTTCAAGCCGAGCATCCTTGAAGATGTGTCCCAGGACAAGCTGCTGTCCAAGCCGTCCACTGTCAAAAAGTACGTCCCGGAGGACGACGACGACATCCTGGCCGAGGGCCGCGGCAGCGTCGCCATCATGCTCGAGGACGACTCGGGCCGCATCCGCCTCGTCGGCCGGCCGCTGCGCTCCGTGCTCCTCGTGACCGGCTGTATCATCGCCGTCATGGGCACCGAGAACGAGGACGGCGAGCTCGAGGTCCTTGACATTATGTTCCCGGACCTGCCACCACAGTCGGAGCGGTGGCAGCTGTCGGTTCCCGTCGCGAACGGCGCGGAAGAGGGTCCGCCGGCGAAACGGGCCAAGGTTGAGGGCGGCGGTGGAGCCAGTGGTGATGTGGATATGGACGGCACAGCAGAGAGCACAAGCAGCGGCGGCAAAAAGATTGCCATAGTGTCCGGCCTCAACTTCTCCGGCCCCCACGGTGCGTCCGCAGTCGAGACGTCGCTGCTGCTTGAATACCTCCTAGGCGAGGCGCTGGTACCCGGTCTGCAACAGGAAGCGCCGCATATTAGCCGGCTAATCATTGCCGGCAACTCCATTGTCGCGACGGAAGACCCAGAAGGACAGGCAGCACAGACGGCAGCAGCGGCGGCGGCGGCGGCAGCAGCAGGCGACGCTACGGGCGCATTGCAGCAAAAGAAATACGGCTACGACAGCAGCAGCTACAACCCCGTGCCCAGCTCGCTGCTCGACGAGTTCTTGGCCGAGTTGCTGCCGTCCATGCCCGTGACGCTCATGCCGGGCGTCCACGACCCGGCCAACGCCAGCATCCCGCAGCAGCCCATCCACCCGGCCATGTTCCCGCACGCGCGCCTGTACACATCGCCAAAGCCACTACCTGGTCAAACAGCGTCACAACCATCGCCGCCCAGCAGCTGGTTCGACACCGTCACCAACCCCTGGGAGGGCGAGGTCGAGGGCTGGCGCCTTCTCGGCACCAGCGGCCAGACCATTGACGACATCCAAAAGTACGTCCAGGGCAACGACCGCCTCAGCATGATGGAGGCCACCTGCCGCTGGCGCTGCGCCGCGCCCACCGCTCCGGACACCCTCTGGAGCTACCCCTACCAGGAGGACGACCCCTTTGTCCTCGACACCTGCCCCCACGTCTATTTTGCCGGCTCCCAGCCCGCCTTTGGCACCCGTCTCATCTCCGGGCCCAACGGCCAGACCGTCCGCCTTGTCGCCGTGCCCGCCTTTTCCGAAACCCGCGAGGTCGTGCTGCTCGACACGGAGACGTTGGAGGTGACGCGCGTCAAGATCGGGCGGCAATAGTAGGGGGTGCCGGTGTTGGGCGAAGGAGCAGTAGTGTTTAGTCATTTTTGTGTTATTTACGAGGTCATTTGAATTGGGAAATGGAAAATGGGAAAGGCTGTGGGTAGAACTGCATGGCTTGTTTTACGAAATCAAAACTCATTCATCAATCATTTCAAGTCTTTGGTGGGGTATCTAGTGAGCAGTAGAGGCGATGCTCTGTGTCAAAAGCCAAGTTCTCTGGGAAACACTTTGTTTGAGTGTCATCGGGAACAGTTTACATCTTGTTATGCATCTGACGTAGCGAAACAATAGATGAGTGTGGTGACGTCAAACGTAAATATTGCTGGACGGTTGAATACGTTACAAATTATGATATGTGCATTCAATCAAATTTCATTTATTTATTTTTATTTCGATAACATTTATCACAATGATAATTATTTTTTATGGTAAGTATTTCAGTAGTATTTGTTCAATCGTCTTTTTAACATTTTTCGTCTGATTGTCTGGTTCATTTCATATTCAATAAAATTCTTTTTGATGAATATCGTCGAAACACAAAACTGAGCCATGACTGTCTGGAGAAGCAATGAATATCACAAAAACTGCCCATGCCATTTGCAACGGCATCTTGTGTATACTAGGTTGCCGGTAGCACCTTCCCGTTTTACACTGTCAAGTAATTAGAAGTCTGACAAAGTCGCCTGCATTGCACCTTCCTTGTATACCTTGTATTCATAGCTGCCCAGCGACGTAAGTCTTACGGATCGCTCTTTCCCGACCATGTCCCTTATCTCCAAGGATATCTTTCCCCCTTTCCCCCTACCCACTAGGCTTGCCTCTTTACCTCCTCATACCATCTTCCTCTCTTCTTCACTACCGAATAAGTATCACAAGCCACGTTCAGATATCTGCTTCCGAGGCTGTCGCTTTCCCGCGCCCCGCACTGGACCCCTCCGTGCATCGCCTTGCAGGGAGTCCGGCCGACGACATGTCGGATTTCTCCGTCTCGACCCTCCCTCGCTTACCGACGTCGAAGTGGCCGGTGCCGTGATATGCCACCAAAAGTGTCCGAACGCCTCTTCTTGATGGGCATTATCGCTGTCCTTGCTTCCCTTTGTTTGGGAGGCATTGGCCTGAGATCGGGCCTCGTTCACCCATCACTGTCTCTTTACAGAGGATGAGAGGCTACTTGGCGCTCGGCAACGACTAGAGAAAACTGCCAGAGCAAGCATGTGCTTTTGACAGCGTATCCCACCGCTTGGAAGCCAACGAGCCGAGAAAGATGGTCAGGAGACCAAAAGCTGCAATGAACGGCCATCGACTCGACCAAGACAGCGGCGGCAGACGTCGCAGTGGCAGAAGCGGGCAGGCGGGCTGCTGTGGCTATCGCTCGTTCGGTCGGGGGAGCTGCGGGATAATTGCCCTATCCGATCGCATTACCGCCTGTGATATACCCCTGTATCACCAAAACAGGATGTCACATCAACAGAAATGGCACCTCGCAGACGTCAACACGCTCTGTCAGGTTGATCGCGCCCCCAAAGCGGGCACTTGAACCCCAGATCTGCCTAGCCTCCCCGATCGGCTGCCCTGTCCTTCTTCCCGCCCAGCCGCCTTTTGCGATTTTGCGATTCCTGGAGTTGCATTGGCCTTCTTTTTCCACTTTTTACGTCTGTGGCTCTCCACATTTTTCATGTTTCCCTCTTCTCGCTTCTGTTAGTTGACCTACCCTTTGCTGCCTTTACTGACCGCAATAGTTTTTGAAAGGATTATTGACTTTGTGCCTCCAATCCCGTTTCTTTCCAGCCTGTTCACATCTTCTGATCTCCCCAGTACCTGGCCATTGAGCAGATTGTTGTACTTGACATCTCAGCCAGCAAGATTCCGCCAATGGTTGGCGACGCCTTAAACGCCACTGAGGTCGCATTGTCTACTGCCATTCGTCTGTGTAAATGCGGTCCTCATTTCCTCTTTGGGCGGGAAACCATCATGGCGCACATACACACCGTGGATCTTCATCTCCCCCCTGCGCGGAGTACGGCAGATAACTAGGAAAGAAAAGGAAAAAAAGAACTGACTCGGCAGGTTCGACAGGCTTGCAAACACCCTGTTCCGCAACCCTCCTTTCTGAGTTTATTTTTCTCAATTTATTTCCAGAATATGGTCTGAACACTCGCGATGACGATCACTTCAAAAACAGGACGAGCCCAGGCACAGCGACTCTGCGGCTGAATACACAAATCAGTGACGTGAACTGCCCACTACACTGTCTGGTACGTATATATTTGATTTAGCGTCCAGTTATTTACATATATTTTTGTCGACTTACAGCAGCGTTAGTTTGATCGCACCATAGCCACGAGGTCCCAAAAGCCTCATATTGATTTTCCAAATGGTGAATTCCGCCTGTGTTGCTCTCGCCGCCTCTGCGGCCTGGGCCCGCACGGCAGCTGGGGCTACTGTGCACCGACGCGACTCCGTGCCGGCCGGATATGTCGCCGCGCCGTACTACCCGTCTCCTCTCGGCGGATGGACGTCCGACTGGACCAGCGCCTACGAGAAGGCAGAGGCCCTGGTGACCTCCATGACCCTGGCTGAGAAGACAAACGTTACCGCCGGCACGGGTTTTTTCATGGGTAAGCATCGTCCTTATAATTTTGTGTTTACTTGAGTTTCATGTTCTCGTGATTGATTTCTAAGTGCTAATATAAATACTAGGGTGAGTGAAAGCAAAGCCTATTTTCATATGAAATAGTGACGCTCGTGATGCTCATCTGTGCTAATCTACTCAGCCCCTGTGTCGGAAACACCGGCAGTGCTCTCCGCGTGGGTTTCCCTCAGCTGTGTCTCCAGGACAGTGCTCTGGGCGTCCGTTCAACAGACCATGTCACCGCATTCCCAGCCGGCATCACCACTGGCGCTACATGGGACAAGGACTTGATCTTGGCCCGGGCCCAGGCCATCGGCGAAGAATTCCGCGGCAAGGGCGTCAACATCTATCTCGGGCCGACCATTGGGCCACTCGGCCGCAAGCCGCGTGGCGGCCGCAACTGGGAGTCCTTCGGGGCCGATCCCGTGCTGCAGGCCGTGGGTGGCTCTCTGACGGTCCAGGGCGTGCAGTCACAAGGCGTCATTGCGACGGTCAAGCATTTGATCGGCTACGAACAGGAGATGTACCGCATGTATAACGTCATCATGCCCGGGTACAGCTCGAACATCGGTGAGTAGTGAGCAAGGTTTGGGCCAGAAAGATACGATACACTAACACTTACTATGATAGACGACCGGACGCTCCATGAGCTCTATTTGTGGCCGTTTGCAGAGGCTGTTCGTGCTGGTGCTGGTTCGATCATGGCAGCCTACAATGGCGTCAATGGCTCTGCGTGCTCACAGAACAGCTACCTTCTCAACAATCTTCTGAAGGATGAGCTTGGATTCCAAGGATTCGTCATGTCGGACTGGTATGTTACGCCCCCTCTCCCTATTTTCCTACTACAGCACAGCTAACACAACAGGCTCGGTCAAATGTCTGGTGTGGCCTCTGCGTTGGCTGGCCTCGACATGGGCATGCCCGGCGACGAGCAGATCCCGCTGATTGGCACGAGCTACTTCATGTACGACCTCACCAGAGCCGCATTGAACGGATCGGTGCCCATGGATCGTATCAACGACATGGCCACGCGTGTTGTCGCGGCATGGTACCAGATGGGCCAGGACGAGGACTACCCGCCGCCAAACTTCTCCTCTAACACCGATGCTGCCACGGGTCTGCTGTACCCAGGCGCCCTCTTCTCGCCGAGCGGTGTCGTGAACCAGTTTGTGGACGTCCAGGGCGACCATGCGACCGTCGCGCGGCAGGTGGCAACCGACGCCATTACACTGCTGCAAAACACGAACTCGCTTTTGCCATTGGACCTTTCCCGCCCGCTGGTCGTGTTTGGCACCGATGCAGCGGTCAACCCGTCCGGCGCCAATGACTGCGCCGACCGTGCGTGCGATACGGGCACGCTGGGCATGGGCTGGGGATCCGGAACGGCCAACTACCCGTACTTTGACGACCCGATCACGGCACTGAAAAACCGCAGCACCGGCGGTGTTACGTACCATGATTATGACAGCTGGCCATGGTTCTTCCCGCCATCGCAAAGCGGCAACCAAGTCGCCGTGGTGTTCATCACGGCCGACTCGGGCGAGAACCAAGACACGGTTGAAGGCAACCACGGCGACCGCGACTCATCGGGTCTGGCGGCCTGGCACGGTGGTGATGCGCTTGTGGAGTCCGCGGCCAAGGCATACGACAATGTGATTGTCGTTGTGCACACCGTGGGGCCGATCGTCATGGACGCCTGGATCAACCTGCCGTCCGTGAAGGCGGTTCTCGTGGCGCATCTCCCCGGCCAAGAGGCGGGCGAATCGCTGGCCGACGTTCTGTACGGTACTGTGACACCGAGTGGCCATCTGCCCTACTCGATACCCAAGCAGGAGAGCGACTACCCATCCAGCCTGGGCCTCCGGGGCTTCGCTCTCGGTCAGATCCAGGACACGTACTCGGAGGGCCTGTACATTGACTACCGGTACCTCATGAAGAACAACATTGCACCTCGCTTTGCCTTTGGCCACGGCCTCAGCTACACCAACTTCTCGCTGAGCAACGCGGCCATTGCTGTCAGCACGGCCTTGACGTCCACACTCCCCGCCGCACGGCCGACCAAGCTGCCTACGCCGTCGTACTCGTCGGCCATCCCGCCGGCATCGGAGGCGACCATGCCGGCTGGGTTCTCCACGATCTGGCGGTACCTGTATTCGTGGGTGAGCCTGTCGGACGCCGAAGCAGACATTGCGGCCTCCACGACGTCGACCTATCCGTACCCGGCTGGCTACTCGACTACACAAAAAAAGGGGCCTGTCTCTGGCGGTGCGCAAGGCGGTAACCCGGCACTGTTTGACGTAGCGTATACGCTATCCGTAAAAGTGAGCAACACAGGCGCAAGTGCCTCGGCCAGCAGCCCGTACGACACGCCTGTGGTGCAGCTGCGCGACTTTGCCAAGACGGACACGCTGGCGCCCGGCACCTCGGGCACGCTGAGCCTGCAGCTGACGCGCAAGGACTTGAGTGTCTGGGATGTGACACAGCAGAACTGGGTGCTCCCGGGTCTGCCGAGCGCGGAGCGGTACACGATCTGGCTGGGCGAGGCGAGCGACCAGCTGTACATGGCGTGTTACACGGACACGCTGACCTGTGAGAGTGGGCTGACGGGGCCATAAAGCACGATTTGATTATGATTCTCATGTGAGCATGGTTAAGGGAGGGGTATGGAGATGTATATTCGTTTATATTTTATACAGTAAATATATGACGCTGCTTTTGATTCAATATGTGTTGTGCCTCCATCGTCATCCTCCTCCTGTCTCGTAGTCATACAGTGTCACCTCCTGTTGTCGTTTCCTTCGTCACTGGCACCTTCCCCCTAGTACGCAAGCCGCTTGCGGCCCTTGGTCCGCCGCCGTGCCAGCGTCTTGCGGCCGGCCTTGGTGCGTATGCGGCTCAGGAAGCCGTGGCGGCGCTTCTGGATCAGGCGCGTGGCGAAAGCCAAGGTGGCGCGCGGGCCGCAGCGGATCTGGCTGGCGAAGCCGGCGAGGGCCGGGTGGCGGGAGATGGAGGAGGGGTGGATGAGGTCGGCGGCAGCAGACACCTCTGATGTTAATGCTGCGGACGGCGCCGGGGCGGCTGTGATCTGGGAGAGGATGGGCGAGCGGAAGACGGAGGTGGCGGAGAGCATCGACGTTGGCCGCAGGCGGGGGAGGATGGAGAAGGAGCTGGACTGTTAGCGGGGGACGATGAAGCAGTGAGAGAAATGCACAAGAATAGAGGCCGGCCTACCGAGTCTGAGCTGGTGCGGCTTTGGCAGCCGTGGCCACGGTGCGCGCAGCTGCGGCGACGCAGAATGTTGGCCGTGCGGCGAACATTTTGTTTGTGGAGGGGATCGGAGGAGGGAGAGACGAGAGCGAGGCTAAAACGGGCGATTAAATTGAGAGACGTCGCCTAGGTCAGAGGTTCGCGGAGATTGTCGCAGTCGTGGTCGCGTGGCCGCGTGTGTCGAACGAGCTCTACAATTGAACAAGTGAGGTTCAAGATTTTTCGCTAGCAGGACCCTCGATGGGATGTTGCGATTGGACTGTTTTGATTGGTTGCGGCAAGTAAAGTGGATACCTTGTTGTCAACAGCGCCGTCACCTTTATGTCCAGGGGCTTTTCGGCAACTAATACAGACGGCTGTCACTGTAAGTTGTGAACTTGAATCATCGAAAATCTTCGTTCCAATTCCTGACCTTTTCCTGTATCAAACCGTGGTTTCTTTTATTTTACAAAATTGTTCCTTTTCCTCCTTTTCTTTGTGATGTGATTTCTCTTTTCATTTTCATTTCCTTTTACTTTTCTCATGTTTTCTCATGTAGATCAAGGATCCTTTCCTTCGCTCTCCAACCAACTTACAGCTCGTCGCGGCCCGTGGCAACGACTTCGGCCTCGGCGTCGACGGCCTTCTCCTTCGTATCCTTTGCCTCCTTGACCTCGACCTTCTCGGTCGGCTGCCAGTCCAGGGCCTTGAGGCGCTCGGACAGGATGGGGTGCGAGAAGTGGTAGTTGGCAAACAGCCAGTCGGCATCCATGGTGCTGAGGTTCTGGATCTGCAGCTTGATGAGCGACCGGGCCAGGGCGTCCTCGTAGCCCAGGCCGCGCGCAAAGGCGTCGGCCTGGAACTCGTAGCGGCGGCTCAGGACGTTCATCAGCAGCTTGATGACCATGTCCATGGGCGCGAGCGCGTCCGAGAACAACAGGAAGCCAATAATGATGGGCCGCTCGGTGAAGCCAAAGTCGGCGTACAGGCTCTTGTTGTTGATGAAGACGGAGAAGAGCGCAAAGATGTAGAAAAAGTGCGCCTGCGAGATGCCAAACAGGCGCGTCGTGTGGCCCAGGCTCCAGTGGCCCAGCTCGTGCGCGAGCACGGCGACGACCTCCTCGGTCTCGCTCTTCTCGATCAGCGTGTCGTAGATGACAATGTGCTTCTTCCAGGGCAGACCGAAAAAGTAGGCGTTGCTGTGGGCGCTGCGCCGGCTGCCGTCAATCACATAGAGCTCGTGCAGCGGGAACTTGAGCTTCTTGGCCAGGTCCTCGACGTCGGTCTTGAGCGCGCCCTCCTCGAGCGGCGACAGCTTGTTGAACAGGGGCAGGATGGCGATGGGGTAGATGGAGATCATAAAGACCTGCAGGCCGGCGCCGAACAGCCAGACGTAGTAGAAGAACTGGTCGCCGGTGCGGCGGATGATGGACGAGAAGGCGGCGAGGATGGGCGGGACGAGCGCAAAGGTGAGTAGCTGGGTCTTGAGCATATCCGTAACAAAAATCTTGGGCGTCTGCTTGTTGAAGCCGAACTTGGCCTCGAGCACAAAGGTGTGGTAGACGGAGCCGGGCAGCGACAGCAGCTGGTTGAGCAGGATGGTGGTGAGGACAAAGACAATGGACTGGGGGATCTCGCCGGTGAAGCGCGCGGGGGCCCACTGCAGCAACAGACTGCCGGACCAGGCCCACAGCTTGGGCAGCAGGTCGAACTGGAAGAAGGCAACGTTCTGCAGCTGGTTCCAGATGCCGTTGACGAGCTCGAACTTGGCCTTGGCGCGGCCGTAGGCCTGGCTCTTGTCAAAGACCTCCTGGGAGACCTCGAGCTGGAGGACCTTGGGCGCCTTGGTGGCCTTGAGGACCTGGTACTGGCGGAGCGAGAGGAAGCCTTCGAGGAAGTACTGGGCGAGGGAGAAGCCCATGATGAGGCGCTTCCATGGGAAGGCCGGGCGGTCGAGGAACCGGGCGAGGCGCTGGGGGAGGGAGGGAGGGGTTAGCGAGGGACACGATGACGATGGCGACAGCTTCATGGCGACAGCAACAACGAGAAGAACGTACCTGGAGAAGACCCAGCATGATGGCGGTGTTGACGGTGACGATGGGAAAGGGGATACGAGAAAACGGTCGAGGGGAACGGAGCTCTCTGGAGCTCTGGCGATGGTGTTGAGAAAAGGAAAGTGCGACGTAACGTAGAGACAAGCAGAAGAAAGCAGAAATACAGAAACACGGAAATAGACCGAAAGGGCAGTCGTCCGGAGGGGCCGCAGTGTTTCTCCTCGGGGGCCGTCTGACGTCTTCGAGCGAGTGACGAAGGGAGAGAGTTGAATGAATGGGGGACGCAAGGCGGCGGTCCGGGCTTCAATGGCAACAACGCAAGAGGCAAGGGCGACCTGTCCGTTTGCAAGCTGGCCTCCTTCCTTCAGGCACCTCGGAGCGCGTTTCGTATTCTGCGGAGCATCTTAGTGCAGCGGGCGAAACTCGTTACATGCATACTACAGGGGTGGCGCGCAAAAGGCGGGGCGACAGGGGTATGACCGGGGGCACAATGGTTAAATTGCGCCGTCTTACGCCGAACAGCGCGGTAGACACTATATTTTGAAGTCGGATAGATGCATATTAGAGACTCAAAATAGCTTCACCCGGAGGATCATGTAAGTTGTTCTGCGCTCTTCAGTTAAAACAATGTGGTATCTTATTAAGTGAACGCACTATGGAAGCTATATAAAATGCGAAAATACAATCATGCCCAGAGTCTTCTTGCCCTTGTTGTCGCCCCTTTTGTCCTCTTCGTTCATCGTTCAATTCCTCGGAATGCGCATGTTGGCCTTGACTCGCTCCAGCAGCTGCTCGGTCGTGTCGCCGGGTTGCGGGTGCAGGTTTCTCTGGCACAAGGGAAAGAGTGTTAGCCCGTCTGCTGTGCATATACGTGCTTCTCGCCTCCCGGCATCCAGCCGAGCACCACGGCCTGCGCTTGAGCACCTACCGCAGCCAGCCACCGCCGCAGCTCCTCGCGCGTCCACATCTCTGGGGCGCCCTTGGGGTCTTCCGTGGCCGGGAACATGTCGCCGCCCCAGATGGCCCAGATGGCAACGCCGGTAACGAGTCCAGAGAATGCTGATTTGTTAGTGGTCGATGTCGATGTCGATAGTCGTGAGGACGTGAGCCGTTACTTACCCAAGAAGGCGTTCTATTTATGTTAGCAAAGGAAATCAAATACCTCCAAAATAGGTCTCAGAGGCATGACGTACCTTGGACCGCATGGCCTTATCCAATGGAGTCATGATTGATCTGATTGATCTGATTGAGTCTGATTTGTTGAGTTGAAGTGAGGCTGAGAGCACCTCTGAAAAAGATGTGGGAAACAGTAGAAATTGGGCACTTGCCAACTCTGAATTGAAAACAAACTTACAACACACTTATATCGACAGACCGTTTTACTCAACGTGGCTCTTGTGTTTTGCCACCTGGTTTGATGTCGTCGCCTCGTTGTTCAACTTTCAAGGCAGCCACTTAACGATTAGCGCTCTCAGTGCTCTCAGTGCTCTCACTGACCCGTTTGGTGCTCTCAGTGAGTAGACCACCTTGAATGAATTCTTACATAATCATTCACTTGAACATGGTCCGTGCACGATCGCTCACGTGCGTAGCCCACACAAAAATTGTTCGAAAAAAATAGAGGTGGAGCCGGCGAAAAGAGAGAAAAAAAATTAGGAGGAAGGAGGGACCGGCGAAAGGACCAGGGCAAAAAAAGTGTGCCTTTTCGTTTCGCAGCCCCACGAAAGTTCAAACATCACCAACTCACCACCACCCAACAACAAACCCTTTTCAAACCACCACCACCCCCCCAAAATCAGCCAAAATGCCGCGCGAAGTTGGAGACATCAAGCAGGTGTGTAGCTCCGGAAAGAGCCCCAGCCATGGGATCCAATGGGACCCAATTGGGCGGATTGCGACGAAAAGTGCTGTCCAAATGCTGACCCTGTTTCTTTTCCTCAGTTCATCGAGATCTGCCGGCGTGAGGATGCGTCCGGTGAGTAGCCCACGGCAACGCCCCGATACGAGAGCGACGACGAAAGACAGAAAAACAGACGACATTTGCGAGAAGGAACCCTTTCTAACACGCCACAGACGCCCGGATCAAGAAGAGCAAGAAGACCAGCCTGACCAAGTTCAAGGTCCGGTGCAAGCGCAACCTGTACACCCTGGTGCTCAAGGACTCTGACAAGGCCGACAAGCTGAAGCAGAGCCTGCCTCCTAGTATGTTATGTCCACCCCAATGGGAAACCGATCAGGACGAGCAACGTCGTAACTAACCAAACAGACCTGACCTGCACCGAGGTCAGCAAGAAGGTCAAGAAGTCGACATAAATGGTTGTCCCGCACGGCACGCGTGGATAGGGAAATTTGGGAAAAAAGAACATTACTTGTTGTACTTGAGCAACCCCGAAGAAAACGAAAAGGAATTCAAAAAAATTCAAAACAGCCTTTATTGGCCCTTTTTCTCCAACACACAATTTGGGATAGCGAGAAGCGAAGCACAACAAAAAGGGAAATGGGAATCTAGGGATTACCAGCTGGCCGGCCATCGGCCGCCAGCACCACGATGGCGTTTTTTGTTCTCGGAAATGAGAAAAGGATTCATTGCTTCCAATGCAGTTTTCTTTATTTTTTTTTCCCTGTGTTCATTCTTACATTGCAGCCAGTGACGATCGACGTATCACAACGACGACGACAACAACAAGAGCACCGCGGCATGGACGATGACAAGGGGCAACTGTTCAAGTGAGCATCTGGATCTGGCATTTGGATATGGACACACTCTACAACAGCCGCCGGTAGTGCCGCGACTCCCGGCCGTCGAGCAGGCTCGTAAATGCCGCCAGCTTGGGCCCCGCAGCCGTGTCGGCAATCGCAAAGTGCGCCTCCCGGCTCTCCCACCCGGCCACCAGCACAAACTCCTCCTTGTCCTCGCCCGTCGCCGCGTCCTTCTCCTTGTCCACACGCCATGCGCCCCGCAGCGTGTTGGGCGCCGTGTACTCCTCAATGTAGCCCTTGGTGTCGTTGAATGCCTTTTCAAACTCGGCCCGCTTGCCCGCCGTCACATACATGCGCGTGACGCTGATCACGGGGCTGTCCAGCAGCGCCCGCTTGCCTTTTTCAGTGGGCGTCCCCGTAAATGCGTCGCCCTCCGTGTGCACCAGGATCACTGGCTTGGCCGGGTCGTCGTCGCCCGTCGGCTGGTACAGGTGCTTGCCGATCGCCGGCAGCAGCGTGCCTCGGTCCGGGTCCGTCGTGGCCCATGCCGTGTGCTGCTCGACGTCCGTCCACGTGGCCGCCAGCAGCACCGACGCCGGGTCCTCGATCTGTTGTAGCAGCCACGCGCGGCCGCCCGTCGTGGCGTTGGCGCCCGTCGCGGCCGGGTCGATCTTGAGCCAGCGCGTCTGCGAGGCGAGCGCGGCCTCGACGGCGCTCCGGAACTCGGACGTGAGCGTCTCGCCGGCGCCCTTGGTGACGCCGAACTCTGTGACAGTCATTGTGGTGGGGTGTGTTGGATGTGGCGGTCGTAGATGCGGTGTTGTAAATGGTGAGGTCGTGGCCGTGAATCTAGTCGACCCGTTGATAATGCATATGTTTGATTTTCTGCTCTCCCTCCTTTTGTCTTTTGACTCAACTCTCACGTCCTCTTTCACTTTTATAAACTGTCATTATAAAGAGGGGCATGGGGTGCAACTCTCATGAGCTGTGGGAAAATGACAAGCCCGGAAAAAGAAGCCCGCGTCTAAGGCGCATTAGAGCGTATGGCGTGCAGATGTCGGATAGTCTACAGGCAGCGCGTATTCTTCATGACCACTTGCAGAAAGAGAAGCAGCATCGTGGCAGCCGACGTGACGGATGATCACAAAAGCGAAAATAGAATCTCGAAACAATTTGTCGGCTTCCTTGCTTTGAGCAGATGCCTTACATCGTCTCCGTCGAGCCTCCGGTCGGCGTTCGGTCTATTTCTGCTGTAAGACGGGGCTGATAGACAATCAAGCGACCAACCATGTCACTGAAGATCGGGTAGCATCATTCAACTCATTTAAAATTGGTGTCAGCGTCGATAATGGTGACTTCGTCTAGGCAGCGTCTTTCGAACATCTCCGGCATCGCAGGGCCTCTGTGACACGCACTCTGCTTCTTTGCTCTTTGAAGTGGCTGGGCATGTTTTACTTCATTTCGCCTGCAGTTTTGTGTCGCACTGGCGTATGCCGTCGCGCCGCCGTGCTGTCGTGTCGTGTCGTGTTCCATTCTCGTCCCAAGATGAAGATGCCCAGATCTCGTGGCAAAAGGCTGATCTCCCAGCTCGCTGGACATGGCGGGCGGGACGCGCAGTGGAGCACAACTGCCAGGCCTGTGTCGTAATAGTGCAGGGCAACTGCAGGGCACCAGCGCACGGCACCAGCGCACGGAGCACGGCACACAAGAGGTGAGGCCTGGCAAGGTCAGCTGGACTGGGGCTGCCCCTTCCTCTTTTGGGCGTTCCCCTGACTGGCGTTCTAGGCCGCCGCGAATAATAAGATTGCTCGATTGCTGCCAGGTGGGAAGCTGCGACCTCCGCAGATGATATGAACCAGGCAGACGAATTAATCGGGCGCGGGACGGCAGGAGCAATGTCCAAGAAAAGAAAGAAAAAAAGAAACGAAACAACCGGGAAAGATCAATCGAATCAAGAGCAATTATTAGGGAAAGAGCGGCCGGTGCCTTCCCCTTTCCCACCTGGGCAATATAAGATAAAGTACAAGTAAATAGCGGAGTTTACAAAGTCGTCACTTGACAGCCCAGAGAGCCCGTTCTCCTATCTGCCCCTGGCCCCTTGCCGTTTTCACCGAACCTCGTTCGTGGCTTCCATTTGAGGTTTCCACTCCTTCTGTGCTCCTTCCCCAGCTTGGTCACTGCTTCCTGCCCTTCCTGCCCCTTATTTTTCTTATTCTCTATTTTTTCAACATCCCAGTTTCTGGCTCACTCTAACAAAACTCAATTCTTCCTTCTTCCTTCTTCCGCTCTCTCCAACCAACCAGCACACGCACACGCACACACACGCACACGACCATCCTCCCCTGAATATCGGGACGACCTGCAGCTAAACAACACGCAGCTCCCCCAACAGTTTTATCTGATTTCCAATTCGAGTCCGTCGTCGACTGCCACACCAATCCGCCGCGCCCGCCCGTTCTGCGCCCTTTCTGCGCTTTGTTTTGCCATCTAGCGATTGTTCCTATTCAATTGCCCTCTCGGCGTGCGTCTAGCCGTGCAATTGGACGCGATCGACACGCCGCCCCCTTTGTCTTTGCCCCCTTTGACAAGCTAGACCCCTCCGCTCGCGCGCCCGCTGCCGTGCTTGTTTCCCCCTAAATCCTTTGGCCTCGTGACTGCAAGTGCGCCCGGCGCGCTCCACTACGATAAAAGACGACCTAAAAAAGAGCAAAAGGGATGACCAGCGGCGTCCATGGGATCAGCCGAGACGTCGACCGTCTTCGCATCGCCATGACCGCCAACGACGAGGTCGCCGCTGCCGCAGCACAAGCAGACGCAACCAACCTACAGGCACAGGCACGCTACAGGATGAACCGTAAGGCGTCCAGTCCCATGATGCCGGCCTTTATGGTCTCGGCCCCGGGCAAGGTCATTGTCTTTGGAGAGCACTCGGTCGTGCACGGCAAGGTTGGTTCCTCTCTCCCCGCTGTCTGCTTTTGTTTCTCGTCTCTGGTATGTCACCCAGAGTTATGATCATGACTGACCATAACAACCACAGGCTGCCGTGGCTGCCGCCATCTCCCTCCGCTCCTACCTCCTCGTGACCTCCCTCTCCAAGTCGAAGCGCACCGTGACACTCCGCTTCCCCGACATCGACATGTCCCACTCCTGGAACATTGACGAGCTGCCGTGGGAGATCTTCTCCAAGCCCGGCAAGAAGAAGTTTTACTACGACCTGGTCACCAGCCTCGACCAGGACCTGCTCGACGCCATCCAGCCGCACCTCGCCAACGTGTCACTGTCCAAGTCCGAGCACGAGCGCAAGGTCCACCAGTCGTCCGCCCTGTCCTTCCTCTACCTCTTTTTGTCGCTCGGCTCCCAGAAATTTCCCGGCTGTGTCTACACCCTACGGTCAACGATCCCCATTGGCGCCGGCCTCGGCAGCAGCGGCTCCATCGCCGTCTGCATGGCCACCGCCCTCCTGCTGCAGCTGCGGACGCTCTCCGGCCCGCACCCGGACCAGCCGTCCGACGAGGCCAAGCTGCAGATCGAGCGCATCAACCGCTGGGCCTTTGTCGCGGAGATGTGCATCCACGGCAACCCCTCGGGCGTCGACAACACCGTGTCGACCCAGGGCAAGGCCGTCGTTTTCCAGCGCACCGACTACAACAAGCCGCCGTCCGTCAAGGCCCTGTGGAGCTTCCCCGAGCTGCCGCTGCTCCTCGTCGACACAAAGCAGCCCAAGTCCACGAAATTCGAAGTCGCCAAGGTGGCGCGCCTCAAGCGGCAACAGCCGGACGTCGTCGGCAACATCCTCAATGCCATGGACGCCGTTGCGCGGAGCGCCATTGCTGCGATCCAGGAGGGCAAGGATGCCGATGCCGACGCCGACACTGGCGACAGCGATAGCGACGCCGACCACAATGGCGCCTCAGCCGTCAAGAGCGTGGCCCATGCGGACGACGATGACGAGGACGAGGAGGAGCCGGACCAGATGAGCAGGATTGGCCAGCTGATGGCCGTCAACCACGGCCTACTGTGCTCCCTGGGCGTGTCGCACCCGCGCCTCGAGAGAGTGCGCGAGCTCGTCGACCACGAGGGCATCGGCTGGACGAAGCTCACCGGAGCTGGTGGTGGTGGCTGCTCGATCACGCTGATCAAGCCGAGCACGCCCAAGGCCCGCGTCTTGAAGCTCGAGCAGCAGCTGGCCAAGGAGGGCTACCAGCAGTTCGTGACGACGCTGGGCGGCGACGGCGTCGGCGTGCTGTGGCCAGCCGTGCTGCGCAACGGCATGGACGAGGATGAGGAGGGCGGCATGGAGATCGACGTCGAAAAGTTCCTCAACGCCGAGGGTAACGACGGCGTTGAGCGCTTGGTGGGCGTCGAGGGCGGCGGCGGCGAGCGCGAGGGCTGGAAGTTCTGGCGCCTGTAGTCTCTGACTGGCAGCTGCTTGATACGCTGTCCTCACTCAATGCCTACGTTCTCTTTACTAATCTTTTCTACGTTTTGCCTTTCTTGTCTGGAAGTTTTTTTCTTCTTTGACATTGTAGATAACAAGGCGTTTCTTTTACTGACGGGGATTGGAAGGGAAGGACAAGGACAGGAGGGAACTGAAAACAGGAACAAAATATTGGGAGGAAATAGAGACATGGGAAATATGGGATGGGGAGCGAGAGAGATCTGGCAGCCGGTGTTGAAACTGTGGTCGCCGTCCAAGACTACACTCTAGAAGCTTCACCTTACGGTAACCCTCCATCTTACGATATAAGATAATTAATATACGTAATACTTGTACCTGCCCTGTTCAAGAGTGTCCAAGAGCGGAAAGAGCGTTCCTTGCCATGCGCCTCTGAAAAGATCTTCGTATTGTGCTGTAGGAAAATGCTGAATCAGGAAAGTGGTTGCTGGACTTACAAGCATTGTTCCTTCCTTGCAATGGGCGTTGGGCTTGAGCCGTTGGATGGCGCCTGCCGCTTGCGCTGTAGATACAAAAATTTAGTGGGCCCCGCCCGTCAAAGCTCTTTTGCGCCGAGCGCTCCTGAGCTTTCTCACAAGCCCCACCACAGCGACTTCAACTGCAACCACCACCACCACCGCTACCCTTTCTCGAAGCCTCCCAACGAACCTCTCGCAGCAGGCCGGGGCCAACAAAGAGACATCCAAGAGGGCGACCTGGGCATACAATGCCACCGAAGGGCAAGGCCGCACCCAAGGCCAAGGAAACAAGCGGTAAGACAGCCTCCCCAAGGGCTATATAGTCCTGTCTCCTCTCTCGCATTCTGCCTTGTCTTGTCTCGTCTCTTCTTCTCTCCTGGCAAGTCCTAGCTGACCATCCCAGCTCCTTCTTCTTCTTCTTCTACACAGCCAAAGCCATCCGCACCACAGCCGGCACGGACCGTCGACGAACGCAGCCAAGAGCGTTACTACCAGGGACGACCCTACGCCCGCGTCGCCGACACTGCCGGCATCAGCGCCCTCTCTTCTGCCGACCGGACCGCGTGGGCTAGTGCACAGCTTCTGAGCAGCACAGCACGAATCAACGGTCGCAACAACCTCTCGAACAAGGCCCAAAAGGAGCTCTGGCGCCACGTCAACGAGGCCAGCCTCCCGCTCCGCACCCTCCCCTCTGCCTCGCCCTCTCCGTGGGGCCGTGACAAATCCGGACGCCCCGTCGGTGACTATTCATTTGACGAGTTTCGCCAGCGGACCGAGAAGCGCGTGCGTCTGACCGCCCTCGAGGTTGCCCACCACGCATTTTTGGCACAGCGCGACGCCGGCAAAGCAGACGGAGCCGCCGTGCAAGTGACACCAGACGATATCCAGGCCGAGCGACAGCGGCGTGCCGACATTGCCATCTTGCGCATGGAGCTGTACGGACAGCGCACGGGTGGGACGTACGCCCAGGACCCGGACTGGGACGACGTGGTGCCGATTGCACTGGACGAGCCCGAGGGCGCGCTGGCGGCGATTGCGTACCCGGAGGCGTATGCCGAGGCCATCTCGTACCTGCGGGCGGTGATGACCAAGCCCGAGTACTCGACGCGGTGCTTGCGGCTGACGGAGCACGTCATCTCGCTCAACCCGGCGCACTACACGGTGTGGCTTTACCGCTTCTCGATTGTCAACGCGCTGCAGCTGCCGGTGCAGGCCGAGACGGAGTGGCTGAATGAGGTTGCGCTGCAGAACCTCAAGAACTACCAGATCTGGCACCACCGTTACCTGCTGGCCGAGTACTATTACCCACAGATTGCGGATGCACCAGACGCGGTGGCGGCGTTTGCGCGCAGCGAGATGGCGTTTCTGACGACGATCCTGGCCGAGGACACCAAGAACTACCACGTGTGGTCGTACCGGCAGTACCTGGTGCGCAAGCTGGGCTACTGGGTGGACAGCGAGCGCAAGTCGATGGAGGCGTTTGTCCGGCAGGACGTGCGCAACAACTCGGCGTGGTCGCACCGCTTCTTCCTCGTGTTCTCGGACCCGCGCCACAGCAGCAACCGCAGCCAGGTCGACAAGGACAAGGACAAGGAGGCCGGCAAGCCCGCCAGTCTCGAGGCCGCCGTGGGCGAGCTCAACATCCGCCACGACCCCGAGGTGCCGGATGCCATTGTGGACCGTGAGATTGCGTATGCGCAGGAGCAGATCGTCAAGGCGCCGCAGAACGAGAGCCCGTGGAACTATCTGCGCGGCGTGCTGACCAAGGGCGGGCGGCCGCTGGCGTCGGTCGAGGCGTTTGCGCAGCAGTTTGTGACCAACGTGGGCAACAACGGAAGCGACGGAAGCGACGAGACGGTCAAGAGCACGCACGCTATGGACGTGCTGGCGGCCGTGTACGAGGAAAAGGGCGACAAGGCGCAGGCCGAGGTGTACCTGCAGCGGCTGGCCGAGAAGTGGGATCCGATCCGGGCGGGCTACTGGCAGTACCGCAAGCAGCAGCTGGCGCAGTAGCTGGGATGGGGATGCAAAGAATTGCGAAGGGTCGCTTTGAAGGCTGTTTCGTTTCACGTTGCTAAGAGTTCAATGCATATTATGTCACGTTAAATTGGTTTCTTTGCTCGTAGGCTCGTAAACAAAGTAGTAATACATGCTATCCTTGCGAGTCACCCGGTCGTTGTATCGACTCCGTGCTCGTCTTCAGTGCTGCTATGGAACCGTTCCTCTCCTGTGGACATGATTTTGTGTCCTTTCCAATCCGGTCAAACCCCTGTGCAAAAAGAAGAAAAAAGCCGAGAAAATGTCGTCAGAAAAGGCTGAAATAAAAGGTCGAAATAAAAGGTCGATATTAATATGCCGGAGAGAGCCTTCTTCGCCAGCGGTCGTAGTTCTCTCCTCTACTCTCAACGCATCATAACGCGCGGAAGTTTTGGCTGAGAATGAGGTAGCTGCGCAGGCCCCTCGGCGTCCGCGGCCCGCTGGCCATTGCATCCCAGTTGGGAACCAGCACAAACACCTCGGTAAAGGCGCCGCGCGGCGCCTCCTTGCCCGCGCCGTACTGCACGTGGCCCGTCACCTGTACGAGCAGCGAGACCATGCGCTGTTGCAGCTGCTTGAGCTGCTGTGGTGTGGTCGTCTCGTAGGCCGCCGAGCCGGGCGTCATGCGCTGCAGGATGGAGTCGGGACAGGCCAGACGGAACTGCGGGTTAAGCACGTGCACGTCAAAGCCGTCGACATCGTAGCGGACGCGGAAGGTGGGCGTCGAAGAGGAAGCGTTTGAGGAGGTAGATGGCGTGCCGTTGGTCGAGGCGGCGCCGCTGGCATTTTGGGCGCCGGCCTGCCGCGCCAGCAGGGCCTCAAAGTCGGCGGGTTTCGCGCACACCATGCCGTTGATGCTCAGGTCGGCGGCCGCGCCGGCGGCAGAGTACTTGGCATTGCTGTTGACGTAGAAGGACGCGAGCGGCTTGCGGTCGCTGACGGACGTGTAGAACCAGTCGATGAAGGTCTGGGCGCTCTCGGTCGAGTTCTTGACCTCGAGCTCTTCCGCGGTGGCGGCGGCCATTGTGTCGGGGGAGGTTTGAGAGAGGTTCGTGGGGAGTTTATCGACAGCTCTTGGTAGTGTGCGAGCCTTGTCGTCGTCCGCGTCGTGCTGCAGGAGTGTGTTGTTCTCTTGCTCGTCTTCGAGGAGAAAAAGGCAAAAAAAAAAGAGACGCGATCGGGCGCGTGTCAGCTGTGCTTGCAGATTGCCGTACGGGGTTGGTGTGTCGTCGCAAAGTTGGACTGTGAAATGGATCGATATTTTTGACCGACTGTCTTCTTCGTGAGGCGTCGGGAGCTCTGGCTGTCGTGGTTGTTGCTGCTCAATCGAGGACGCGAAAAGGCGAATAAAGTATGTAAAGGTTAAAACGTCCACAGTGCGGGCGGTCGGCTCGAAAAATATATCCAAGTACTGCCCCGCTAACTCTGGCAGGCAGCCGCGCACCTTGCCAGGCAACCACAGTTATCGGGCAGAATTCCTCGCACGTTGGCTTATCGCTTGCACCACATGGGGAAAGAGCATTGGAGCTGTTGCATGAGGTGAGGTGAAGCTTTTTCTGGGGCTCTTCCAGCTCACGACATTTTTACGCAGTTCAATACACACCAACGCACCACCCGCCCAATCGCCGCACCTGTCGCCCAATGGACCGTCTCATGGCGGCCCGTGGGCTTGGCTGCCTGCACCGGCCATGCCAGCTACGGCTTTCCACCCGGCAATGGCCCGCCGGCCGGCGTCTCCAGAGCAGTCACTCGACAACGGCGACGACGACGACGACGACGACGATGACACCGACGAAACCATATTACGTTACGTCGCCCATCTTCTACGTCAATGCCGACCCGCACATCGGCCACATGTACAGCATGGTGTTGGCGGACGTGCTGAAGCGCTGGCAGACGCTGCTCGGCCGGCACGCGCTGCTCTGCACGGGCACCGACGAGCACGGCCTCAAGGTGCAGCAGGCGGCGGCGCGTGCAGGCGTGCCACCCAAGCAGTTCTGTGATGAGAACGCGGCCGTATTTTCTGATCTGGCGCGCAAGGCCAGCATCGACAACGACTTTTTTATCCGCACGACGGACGCAGATCACGTTGCAGCGGCACGCGCGTTCTGGCGCCGGCTGCGCCGCAAAGGCTACATTTACCAGTCGCAGCACCAGGGCTGGTACTGTGTGAGCGACGAGACGTTCTACCCAGAGGCGCTCGTCGAGAAGCGCATTGCGCCGGCCACGGGCAAGGTCGAGATGGTGTCGACGGAGACGGGCAAGACGGTCGAGTGGACCGAGGAGCGCAACTACCACTTCCGGATGACGGCGGTGCGCGACCGGCTGCTGCAGTTCTATGCGGCCAACCCGGACTTTGTGGTCCCCGCAACGCGCATGGCCGAGGTCGTGCACTGGGTGACGCACAACCTCGAAGACCTGTCGATCTCGCGGCCCGCCAGCCGGCTGACGTGGGCGGTGCCGGTGCCCGAGGACCCGAGCCAGACGGTGTACGTGTGGGTGGACGCGCTGGTCAACTACATGACCAAGGCGGGCTACCCGGAGCGGTGGGCGCCGGAGGAGCAGCGCGAGGCGGAGGCGGAGGCCGAAGCCGAGGCCACCGAGTCGGCCGAGGCGGTCTTGATTGACGGCAACGTCCAGGCCAACATGACCATGGAGAGCGAGGGCAACAGCAGCAGCCGAACAGGTCCATTGTCGTCAACATCAGAAGGACCCCTCACGCCCGAGCAGCGGCAGCGGCAAGAGGGTGGCGGCTGGCCGGCGGACGTGCACGTGCTGGGCAAGGACATTGTGCGGTTCCATGCGGTGTACTGGCCGGCGCTGCTGCTGGCGCTGGACCTGCCGCTGCCGAAGCGCATCCTGAGCCACGCGCACTGGACGCTGGGCCGCAAGAAGATGTCCAAGTCGGTGGGCAACGTGGTGAACCCATTTTACGCCATGGACCGGTTCGGTGTCGACGCCATGCGTTATTATTTGGTGCACGACGGCGGCATCGAGGACGACGGCGACTACGGCAACGAGCACATTGTCGACCGCTACAAGAAGGGCCTGCAAGGCGGCCTGGGCAACCTGCTGGGGCGCATCACACGTACGACGCGGTGGAGCGTGCGCGAGGCCGTCGTGCGGGGCCCGCTGGCCTTGAAGGACAGCAACGGCAACAACACAGACGTCGAGGCCCAGATGGTAGCCATCCAGCGCGTGGCCGGCCTGGCGGCGAGCCACATGGAGCGGCTGGACTCGCGGCTGGCGTTGCACGCCATCATGGACGTGGTCTACCAGACGAACCGGTTCCTGCAAGAGCTAGCGCCGTGGAACGTGGCCAAGCAGCTCGCCGCAGCGCCCACAACGAGCGAGGCCAGCGACAGCAACGAGGCGCTGCGCATCCGCCTCGACCAGGCGGTCTATCTGACGGCCGAGGCGCTGCGTGTCGTCGGCATCCTGCTGCAGCCGGTGATGCCGGCCAAGGCGGCGGAGGTGCTGGACGTGCTGGGCGTGGGCCACGGACGCCGGTACTTTGCACATGCGCAGCTCGGAGCGGACAGCGACTACGGTCTGCCTATGAAGCCGCCGGGAAAGAGCAAAGACGGCGGTCTGTTTCCCCCGCTGCCAGTAGAGGATTGACAAAAAGAGTGATGGATGATATACTACGAACACAGGGACCTTTGAATACTGCATAGCGGGTGTGTACGATATACAGAGGATGATATGAGCAAAAATAGACGAGTCCACGCAAATAAACAAACATCAAGAGACAAACATGTGATGAAGGGAAGTGATTGATTGGGAGTGTTGACAAACTTGAGTTGTGTATGCTGTCGTACTGTGATGAGAGCTGTCAGTGAGTGACCCCACTATAATCGTAGCACAGCTTCATAGCCCGCCAAATTTTGCCCAGCTCCGAAAGCGCACCAAACTCATCCCACGACAGCCATTCACACAGCCACCATGAAGGTCAACGAGAACACTGGTAGGTCGGCAATCGCGTTCTATTCAATTTTTGCTCTGCCACTGACCCATGTAGCCATCGCCACGGCGGGCGTGCTGCTGGTGCCGTACGACAGCCGCCATGTGCCGACGTACCACGACTGGATGGAGGACGAGGCGGTGCGGGCGGCGACGGCGTCGGACCGGCTGACGCTCGAGGAGGAGTACGAGAACCAGGAGTCGTGGCGGGCGGCCACCGACAAGTTGACCTTTATCCTGTGCCAGCCGGTGGCGAGTGCGTCGAGCGACAGCGAGGAGATTGTCGGCGGCGTGGACGACGCGCCTGATCGCATGGTCGGCGACATCAACTTCTTTCTGACCCCTTTCGAGGAGGAGGACGATGAGGATGATAATGCGAATGATAAAAAAGAGAGGAGCACAAGCGACGCCCCCCTCTACAGCGGCGAAGTGGACGTGATGATTGCTCGGCTGGAGCACCGGCGACAGGGCTTCGGCCGTGCAGCCGCGACGGCGTTTCTATACTACATTCTGCAAAGCAAGCGAGACGAAATCCTTGCCGAGGCGGCGGGGGCAGAAGGTACATCAACATCGACATCGTCGCCACCCCAGCTCAAGCAACTCGTGGTCAAGATCCAAGCCAGCAACGCGGCGAGCATCAGCCTGTTCAAGAGCCTCGGGTTTGCGCAAAAAGGCAACGTCAACTACTTTGGCGAGGTCGAGCTGGTCCTGCGGAACCTAACGGCCAACGCACCCACGGGCTACGCCGAGAAAGTTTACCAGAGGAGCGCATAGACAAGAAGAGCTGGCAGGCGGAATCGACAGAATTCGCCGTAAGGGCGTTTGTATTAGGTGCACTCTATGGCGGTAGACGAGTCAGGGGAAATAAGGAAGAAGAAATCAAAGACAAAACAACGCCGACCGAACGAGGAAAGACAAGATGAAAAGCAGAAAGCCCAAAAAACAACACCCATGCAGCCTCTATACACCAAACCGCTCCCGGAAGCCTGCCAGGATGTCCAGACTGATGTTGGACCCGCCACACACCACCATGACGACATTGTGCTCGGCCCACGCCACGTCCGACATGCCCGCGCCCAGGTGCTGCCGCAGCAAACTCATGGGCTTGGTTGTTGCCGTCTCGGAGAGGGCAGGCGCGGCTGTGTACAGCGGCGCCAGCGCCGCGCCGCACGCCGGCTCGACCAGCAGCCGCGTGTCGTCGAGGAAGCGCACTATAGCGTCGACGGCCGCCGCGTCGCTGACCACGAGCGGCACCACCGCCTTGGGCCGCTGCCGGTACCACGCGTAGGTCTGCTCGGCCACTCGGATGCAACCCAGCGACGTCGCAATCGACGAGATGCCGGGCAGCGTGACGAGCTGACCCGCCGCCACACTCGCCGCCAGGCTCTCGGCGCCCGCCGTCTCGACGGCCAGCACCTTGGTGGGCACGTCGGGCCCGTACACGCGCTCCAACCCCTGCATGAGGCCGCACAGCAGCCCGCCGCCGCCGACGCTGCAGACAAATGCGTCCGGGTGCACGCCGGCCGGGCCGAGCTGTGCGGCCACCTCCTCGACGAGCGAGGCGGCGCCGTCCCAGATGTCCGGGTGGTCGAACGGCGGGACATACACAGCCTTCACGTTGCTAGTGCTTCCGTTGCCATCCTTGCCTGGGAGCATCACGGCCTCGCGCAGGTGCTGGTCGGCGGCCGCCCAGTTGGCGCCGTGCACGCGCACGTCGTCGCAGAGGCCGCGCAGCTTGGCGATCATGTACGGCGAGGTCGAGGTCGGCACGACAATGGTGGCCGGGCTGCCGAGGTCGCGCGCGGCCGTGGCACAGGCGAGCCCTGCGTTGCCGCCGGACGAGCAGTAAAAGTGCACGTCGGCCGTGCCGCCGGACGCGTCGCGGGCTTGGGCGACGGCGCGCACCATGAGGTTGCCGATGCCGCGGGACTTGAACGAGCCGGACGGCTGGTGGTTCTCGAGCTTGAGGTAGATGTTGCTGTGTTGTTAGTGGGGGCTTTCAGAGTCTTTGGTATCCTCTGCTCCCGCCTACTCACCATCCTGCTGTCTTCGAGAGAGCGGCCGAGTAGAGGCATGGCGTCTCGACCCAGGGCCGGGCCAGCTGCTGGCTGAGTGTCGGAGCGGAACCCATTGTGACGTTTTTGTGGTGTTTTTTAGACTGTATTTTTCTTCTTCGATTTTTCTGGATCGTTTCGATGGCTCAATGGCCGTGCTTTGTTGTGTTCGGGGTATTATGGCGTATTTGGCTGTCTCGGTGCACTGAAGACGACTCTGAATTCGCCCGTGTAAGTCGTGACAGCTGGCCGAATGAGGTGTCAAGACAAGGGCGCGTTCGGTGGGGCAGGAGCGACCAGCAGCTTCCAGGCTTTATCAACAGAACCACAAGGGACGACAACACAACAAGAAGGATGAAGAACAACAAAGAAATGAAAAGAATCAATGACTGAAGGATGCCAATGTGTGAGAGAGAAGATGTGAAATGTAAATGGAATCCACGGCAACCTCTCGCTGCCAGTTGCTGCTTGTTGTCTGCTGGGGCCCAGGCCTTTCTTATCTTTCGACCCATCTCTATCATAGCGCTGCCCGCTGTTTTCTTTCTTTTTTTTCTGATCGACGGCTCTAAGCGGGCATCGAAAAGGCCCTGCACGCAACGGGCGCGGGGATGGAGTCGTGCTGAGTCGTGGGTCTGGCTGTGTTGTCACTTGTTGCACACTGGATGTATTTTTGGTATTTTCGTCATTTCTCATCGTTGGTTCCATTTTTATTATTTTTTGTTCCATTTTTCCTCCCATCGCGCCTTCTCCCAACAAGATTGTCCGTTGTCCGCGCGCTCCTGCCTCCCTAGCCGACGAGGTTCTCCTCACGCTGAACCACTCCAAACCCGCCTCAAAGAGGCAACTGCCTGCGAAATGGCCAATGGCGCCCAGTCGACTGGCCACCTCCCCCTCATGACTTGCAAAAAAAAGGACAAAACGGCAAGAGATGCGTCCAGATATTTGGGAAGGCAGGTGCGACACAGATCCGTATTCCGGCGTCCGGCAGGGGGGGCGACTATGCCGTATACAGCAGTCTTTCCTCATTTGCATCGAACGCGCCTGCCTCGATGGATTTCCATTATCTTTTCATTACCCTATATTACCCTATACATTTGCCTCGCGTTGGCTAAAGATAGCAAAAGGGAGGGAAGCGAGGGAAGGAACGGGGGGTCAGGCAGTCGGGGTAGCCCTGTGGTGCAACATGGCTCCGTTGCTCACCGTACTTGTGTGGAATGTACGTGTAGAGTACGGAGGTACCTGCCGTGCGTAATACACCGTGAAGGTACAACCATTTTTAACCCGACGCTAAACGACAAGGCACAGAAAGCAAAAAAGGTGGGCATGGCCTGGACTTCAGCGCCTGTCAGCACACGGTGTGTTATCATTTTGCATCGCCTCAGCGCCGTTCTTTCTTTAGGCGAGCCGTCGCTATCTGTCTTTTTTACGAGGAGCGAGCATGTTTGTTTTGTTCCAGTCTTATCTATGACTCTGAGGGTGAGAATGGAGGCCTGTTGTCAAGAACGATAAACCAGAAAAAAAGAAAGAGAAGGGAAGATGAAGATGAAGAAAGAAAAAAAAGAAATAAGAAAAGAAAGAAAAAAAAAAATACAACGAAAAAAAGAGGAAAAAACAACAGAAAAAAACCACAAGCATCCACGGGATCTGCCCCGGATTTTATGGCCACGGTCCATTGTTTTAGGCCTTTTTATCCTCTTTTCATGGGAGTTTTTCAGCTTTAATTCAAATCGGGCAGGTGATGCCAAGTATGACATGCTGCAAATGAAAGCAGGGAGGGAGAAGAAAGAAACATAAAGAAGAGAAGAAAAGAAGAAATAAAATAAAAACGAATCAAGTGAACACGCAATCAAGTGACTGGATTGCATTCAACACGCCGGATGGCCGGCTTCGTGGCGTTTCTAGCCCCAGACGTGCACATGGCCTGTCTGCAAGCATCGTGACATTTTCCGTGGACTGCTCACCGAGTTTCGCTCGTCCCCCTTTCTTTCTTTCTTTTTCTTATTTTATGTTATTTTATTATTCTCCCCGCCTTTTATTGTTCGCCCCCTCCCCGCCTCCCCCGTTGGTGACTGCCGGTCCCATCTCCGGCCACGGCATAGGGCATCTGCCCCTACGTAAAACAACAACAAAGGCGCGTCTGGACTGGCCCAAAATAGGTCTCAACAGAAAACGAGGACAAAAAAACACATCATGTGCCTCGTCCATCCATGTGGCCTCTTCTCGGCGCCATCCTTCTCACACCATGGCCCTTGCGTGAGACAATGAGAGAAATATAAAAAATGAATAAAAACAAAAAAACGGAAAGGGGGATACAAAGAAAGAGAATAAATGAGCAGACCTAGCAAATAGAAACGACATAAAACATAAAGCGTAGCCAGGGCCATACACCCATGCATGAAAACAATAGACTTGTCCTGTCCACCCAACCTAGCACTAGCCATGGTGCTACCTGTACTTGTACCTAACGCCCCGATGCCGCCATCCCGAAGCCCGAACGCCGTGTCCGTAGCCCTGATGGTCTTGACGATCTTGATCATCTTGTAGTGTCCCCCCGTTTCTGCTTCCAGACGCCTACTCTTCAAAGCCCACCGTCTGCATGCCCAGCGCGTTCGGCACGCCCACGAGCACCCGCCCGTGCGGCACCTGCACGCCCGTCACCAGCATGCACCCAGACGTCACCAGCTTGTTGAGGTTCGGGCAGCACTGGAACATGCTGCGCACCACGCTGTCCGTCACCTCACCACAAAAACTCACGTCAATGTGCCGCAGCTCCGGGTACTGCTTGCCCGCCGCAAACACCTCCTCAAACGCGTCGCGCCCAATGTGCCGGCACGCGTGCAGGTGCAGCTTGCGCAGCTCCGACCCGGCGTGCAGCATCAGCGCCTGGAACCCCTTGGAGCACAGGCCCACGCCGTCCGTGTTGTCGTCGAACCCGGCCATGTCCGGCTCGTCGAACCGGTTCTTCTCAAAGTCCACCTCGGTCAGCGGCGGGTTCGCCCAGCCCTCAAACAGCCGCACAAACCCTTCGTCCGTGCACCCCTGGGTTTCCGTCAGCCGCAGCTTGCGCAGCGTCCGCGCGTGCTGGTGCAGCGCGTCCAGCACCGTATTGTCGACCTTGGCGGCGCCGCGCAGCGACAGCGTCTGTAGTCCGGCGCCGATGCGCTGCAGCATCTTGACCAGCGCGTCGGCGTGCACCTGTTTCTCGAGCATCAGGTTGACGTGCTGCAGGTGCGGCAGATGGCCTAGGTGCTCGACGCCCGCGCTGCCCATCTGCTCGTTGCCGCGGATCTTGAGCCGCGTCAGCTGCGGCGCGCAGTCCTTGATGTAGCCCACCACCTCGTCCGTGACGTGCTTGTCCGTGTCGCAGATTTGCAGTGTGCGCAGGTGCGCGCCGCGCTCCACCAGGTACGCCTTCCACGTGGTAGCCGACACCAGGTTGGCGCCGTACAGACACAGCGTCTCGAGCTGCACGTCGCGCTGCCGCAGGTAGTCCATCACGTCGTCCTTGAACTGGATCGCATTGTAGAGCCGCAGGTGCTTGAGGTGCGGCATGGCCTGCAGCATCCGCAGGAAATCGCTTTCCACCAGGTCGGCGCAGTCGTACACGCAAATGTCCTCGGCTGTCGGCCGGATGAACAGGTTGACCGTCTTGGGGTTGAGCAGCCGCCGCTTCGACAGCAGCCGCCCGATGCGGTCGATGACGTCCTCGGGCAGGTCGCCCAGGTCCTCAGCCAAGTGGATGTTTTTCGACAGGTGCTCAACGCACTGCGTGACGAGCGACTTGGGCCCCACGAGCGACGCGCCGTCCAGCAGCCGGCTCTGTGCCTTGCGCCGCTGGCCGACGGGGCCACCCTTTTGTTCCAGCACGTCAACAGCCGCCCGGGCCTTCTTGGCTGCAGCCGCCTTGCCGTTGCGGCCGCGCGCCGCGTTCTTGTTGTCGGCTCCCTTTTCCTGGTCCTGCAGCCGGCCGCACGCCGGACACAACAGCTGGCCGCGGTCGTTGGCGCGCGAGTAGGGCGTCACAGTAAAACGCTTCTGGCAGCTGCCACAGTTCTCCATCTGGCCCGGCAGCGGCTCGGCCTTGAAGTTTTGCAGGAGCGCCCGGGCCAGCGCGTCCTCTTCGTCCTCTTCGTCCTCGTCTTCGTCACTAGCAAAGACTTTGCGTTTCTTGCCGCCGGCGCCGCCCTTCTTCTTGTTCTTCTTGTTGGCCTTGATCTTGTCCACCGCCCGCTTCTGTGCCGCCGACAGCTGCCGGCCCGTCGCACTGGCACTGATTGCGGCTGCCGCAGCCATGGGACTGTGCTCGGCCGTCTGGGCCAGGGCCACCGTCTCGGGCGTCGACTCGATCTCGCCGTTGGCGAGGCCGGAACGCAGCTGCTCGGCCAGGTTGACCGCATGGGCCGCCGCCTGCCGGCTCCGGAACTGTTCTTCGATGTCGGCAGCGGAGATGTTTCGGGATGCAAGGAAACTGGTCAGGGCCGATTGCCTGTAGGGAGAGGGGGAACGTTAGAACTGGTGCTGTTTGATTCAAAACAAAGCCGAGACGTCGGTCGTGGGAGGTACTTACGGTCCGACGACGCGGGGCCGGCCATTGGCGTCCACGTTTTGGCGTCCGCGGACCCTATATGGGGGAGACAGGTTAGTATTGGAAAAGGCTCTCATCACCGTGCATTGTTTTCTTGTCGTTTTCTTTCTTTTTTTTTCCGTTCAACTTACATCTTGTCTGTTGTCGAAAAATCAAATAAATGGGTATGGTTCGTCGAATGTCCGTCTGTTGCAAATGGTTGACGATCGAGGAGTGCCTGCTCGATGTAAACGTCGCGGGTGCGTAGTCGGGGCTGGCTCTCTGGTGGTGAAAAGTGAGAAAAGGGGGCGAATTTGGAAGAAAACGAGCGCATGGAAATAGGCGAACCGGCGGATGCGGTAGTTTAGTGAATGTGGTAGCGGGGAGACGCGCCTGCTGGAGTTTTCCATTAAATTGTACGGGTGTGCCAGGCACGTCGGCACGTGACCTGCTGCAACCACTTTACAGGGGCTCGAGGTGCAGCGATGCATGCGACGGCGGGGCAGGACCGTGTGCGGGGCCAGCAAGCACTGTCCTCTATCATAAAGATGCAGATAATAGCAATGCACGGCAGAGGAGCGTTATCATACGATATTGATATTGCGACATTGTAACGCTGCCCAACCGTATCCCCTCATATCATCATTTTGATCGTGATCCCGTCTCTTCTCGGCTTCCTTTGCGAGTTCTTTGCTTCCCTGTCTTTGACTCCCTTCTCTACTTCTTCAGGAACTTGCCAACGGCCACCTTGACGTGCGCCTGCTGCGACTCAAACAGCTTCTGCCGCTGGTCCTCGAGCCCGCCCTCCGCAATGAGAGCCTCGGCCGGGCCACCAATGCCGATGAACAGCTTGGAGTCCTCCGCCAGCTTCGTGACCAGCTCGTTTGTAAACGCGGCCAGCGGCATGCCCAGCTGGTCGCCGTTCTCCAGGTCCGGCTGGTGTACGGAATCATGCAGCTCTGTCTGCACCGCCGGCGGGAACACCTCGACCACGCGCAGCTGCTCGTACCCGGCATCGATCTGCTGCTGCCGCAGCGTCGTGATGAATGAGTGCAGCGCCGCCTTGCTGGCGTTGTAGTTGGGCGTGCGCACGAGCGTCGGCACGAGGCCGAGCGTGGCGCTGATGAACACGAGGTAGCCTTTGTTGATTCCAGACTTGGTCAGTGCCTGCAGGTGCGGCAAAAATGCCGTCACGAGGTACACGTAGGCCGTGTAGTTGGTCTTGAGCTCGAGCTCGAGCGTCGCGAGGTCCACCGTCGCCGGCTGCCCAAAGTCGAACGCGCGCTGCACGCCGCTGTTGAGGATCACGGCGTCGAGGTCCGGGTACGCCGCCGTCACGACCGCCGCAAAGGTGGCGATCGCCGGCAGGTCGGTGATGTCGAGGATCATCGTCGAGATGCTGCCCTTGGGCGCCTTGCCCACGAGCGCCGTGAGACGGTCCTCGCGCCGGCCGACGGCCACGACGTGCGTGCCGTTCTCGGCGAGCTTGATGGCCAGTGCCTCGCCAATGCCCGACGTGGCACCGATGACAAGGGCCTTGTTGTAGAGCGGGGCCATGGTGAAGGTGGATGTTGTGACGTGTCGAGTGAGCGTGTGAGCGTGTCTTCTTCACAAGGGAAGTGTGAATTGGCGATCTGAACCGTTAGCTGCTGGAGTTGTGTTGACGATGCTAATGGAACTGACAAACGTGGTCTTGGCACGGCAGCTCTCACACCTTTTATACAGCTTGAGAGCTTGGAGAAGGATGCGATGTGAAGCTTCGCGCAAAAGAGCTTGTCATCTCCGTGAGGCAGGAACGGCGCCCCACAGTGCGAGCCACGGCCGGAGTTTAGAGTGCTGTGAAATGGCGAACGCTGTCGAGGCTCTGGGTCCCCTTGGCGCCCGCTGGGGAAGGCGCCCCATTGGCTCCACCGTACCTGCCGGATGAACTCTTGTCTCGCCAAGCTGGCTGTCTTACCTTCGCGCCTGCCTCACTGTCTCTCAGGTCTTTCCCACGTTTTGCCTCCTAGGAGGGTCCCTGGGGGGGTTCAGGACCCGCTTCGCCTGCCTAAATGCTCCGGTTTAAAGTGCTTGCAGCAGCAGCCGCATCCCTGTAGTGCGGGAAAGTGCGACGGCGCCCAGATCCCGTGACCCCGCGCCGTCCATTAAGCCCCTAGACTCGAAATTTCTGAGCGCGCGGCGCGTTTTCCAGGTGCCTTCCTTCCCTTTACGCCGTCTGTCGCCGCCGCCCCTTTTTGCCCTTTTTGCACTTTGTTTTTTGTTGTTCTTTTTCTTTTTTCTCTTTCAGCCTCAGTTTCGCCTGTTGGTGCACCCGCCCTGCAAAATCCCACGGCGCCGTGCACGCACACCCCTTGCATTCTCTCACCCCGTTTCTTTTCTCCCTGGATCCGGCCGTGCATCTGGCCTGCACTCACTCTCCTTGTCTGTCATTCCCCACGACGGCAATCGACGACAATACGACGACAATATAATCGATTGTCGATTTGCTGCCATCGACATCGAATTCACTAATCAAGCGAATTAGACTGCTTTTACGACGTCTTTGACCGCTTCTGCTTTTTAAGACGGGCCTCTCTCTTATCCGCCTTTCTCTCTCTTTCTGCAAACCACACATCATAGAAGCCAATCGACTCCCATGGCGACCCCACGACAGTCCAGGAGGCTCAGTGAGCGCTGTAAGTTGGCAAACCATATCCTGCATCCGGTTGTTGATTGTGATCCTTTTTTTGTTCCTGCCGTCTAACCCTCACAGTGGCGAGTAATGCTCCGAGCAGTGCTGTTGCGCCCAAGACGCCCGCAACTGCGACGCCTGGTAGGGCCACGCGCTCGCAACTCAAGGTCGAACGCCCGCCGTCCGACAATAGCATCTCGGGCAGCACTAAATCCAACTCGACCATCCCCACGCCGACACAATACCCTTCAGACGACGAGCTATCCACCGCACCCTCCAGCAATGCACCGACGCCCGCGGACGACTCCAAGGCAGCCACGACTCGGGGGCACACTGCATCCTCATATCCCGGCTTCCAGTTAGCTAGTTCGCTGCTGCGGGTAGAGATTGAGCTGCCAGGCGCCGGCCCAAGCACAGGCCCCAGCACAGGCCCCAGCACAAGCCCAAGCTCCGGCTCTACACCCCTCGCTTCGGACAGCGCAAGGGCTCTTAGTAGGAGCAAGTACTCGCTGAATCCTAAGAAGCGGCGCACGTTCGTTCAGGACTCGGACCTCGACGAAGACTCCGACAACTTTGCTGGTGCCGATGCCCAACTGCAGAACCGGGTAGCCTCCGATGCGATCCTGGCACAAAGGCTCCAAGCAGAAGAAGATTTGCGACTCCCTAAGCAGGAGGACGTGAAGCCCACACGCAACGCCGCCACAGACTTTCTTCCCCTCAAGTCGGAGAGGCTGGTCACATCTGAGTATCCCGACGTGGAGATATTGTCTTCACGTCCGGTCAAGAGACAGCGGCGGTCCACTGCAGCTTCTGTGCCTACGCCGCTATCGAGCCATGTCGGCCCCATAGTAATCAAGGACGACGCTGATGACAGTAGCACGCTCAGCAGCCCGCCACCGGATCCAAATGTGTGGGACTCGGACAACTCTTTCATGTCCAACGACGAGGCGGAAGCCGTACTGCAAGACCTTGGCACGCGCCGCCAATACCGGGACTACAAGAACAAGAAGCGCGTTGTGTCCGACAGAGACCGTCTGGAAGAGCAGCACCCGATCCTCAAGAAAATGTGGAAGGACCTCGAAAATACGGCAGTCCTCAAGGCCGGGCGGGCCGACCAGCCAGAGAACATCTCCCGCAACCTCAAGCCGTTCCAGCTCGAGGGTGTTGCTTGGATGACCGCCATGGAGAAGACCAAGTGGAAGGGTGGTCTGCTGGGTGACGAGATGGGCCTGGGCAAAACCATCCAGGCCGTGTCGCTCATCATGTCCGACTACCCGGCTAGGCGCCCGACCTTGGTCCTCGTCCCTCCCGTTGCGCTCATGCAGTGGACGTCCGAGATTGCTTCGTACACCGACGGCTGCCTCAAGACGTTTGTCTATCACGGCACCAACGCCAAGACCAAGGGTATGACGAAGAAGGACATCCGCAAGTACGATGTCATTATGATGTCGTACAACAGTCTCGAGTCCATGTACCGCAAGCAGGAGCGCGGCTTCACGCGCAAGGATGGTGTTTACAAGGAGGAGAGCATCATCCACGGCACACACTTCCACCGTGTCATCCTCGACGAAGCGCACTGCATCAAGGTATGTGTCCCTCCCCCTTAGCCCTTCTTTACTGTCCGTCTTCACCCCTGTTCTAACAAATTCGCAGACGCGTAGTACCATGACGGCTAAGGCGTGCTTTACTCTGGAAGCTGATTACCGCTGGTGCCTCTCTGGCACTCCGCTGCAGAACCGGATCGGAGAGTTTTTCTCTCTCCTGCGCTTCCTCCAGGTCGAGCCGTTTGCCAACTACCTTTGCCGTGACTGCAACTGCTCCAAGATGGAATGGACCGTGGACGAAGAGAACTACTGCACCCACTGTACGTTTGAAAGATGAACCTGTACCTCGACGACCGCCAAGAAGAAGAGGCCTATACTAACTATTTCGTGTAACAGGCAAGCACAGAGGTATGCGGCATCTGTCGGTCTTCAACCAGGAGCTGCTGAACCCCATTCAGCGGTACGGCAACTTTGGGCCGGGCAAGGATGCGTTCCAAAAGTTGCGTCTTTTGACCGACCGCATCATGCTCCGCCGCCTGAAGAAGGACCACACCAACTCCATGGAGCTGCCCGTGAAGCGTGTCCTCGTCGACCGGCAGTTCTTCAGCGACGTCGAGACCGACTTTGCCAACAGCATCATGACCAACTCGGAGCGCAAGTTCACTACGTATGTCGAAAACGGTGTAATGCTTAACAACTACGCCAACATCTTTGGTTTGATTATGCAGATGCGCCAGGTCGCCGACCACCCGGATCTCATCCTCAAGAAGAACAGCGAGGGCAGCCAGAACGTTATGATCTGTTGTATCTGCGACGAGCCGGCTGAGGAGGCCATCAACTCCCGGTGCCGCCACGATTTCTGCCGTGAGTGTGCGCGCAGCTATCTGGCCGCCACGGAGCAGCCTGACTGCCCGCGCTGCCACATTCCGCTGGCGATCGACCTGGAGCAGCCCGAGATTGAGCAGGACGAGGTCCAAGTCAAGAAATCGTCCATCATCAACCGCATCCGCATGTCCAACTGGACTTCGTCGTCCAAGATTGAGCTGCTCGTCTACAACCTGTACCGCCTGCGCTCCGAAAAGGCCTCGCACAAGTCCATCATCTTCTCGCAGTTCACCACCATGCTCCAGCTGATCGAGTGGCGTCTCCGCCGCGCTGGCATCACCACGGTGATGCTGGACGGCAGCATGACACCGGCTCAGCGACAAGCCTCGATCGAATACTTCAAGAACAACGTCGACGTGGAGTGCTTCCTGGTGTCCCTCAAGGCCGGCGGTGTCGCTCTCAATCTCACGGAAGCCTCGCGTGTCTTCATCATTGATCCGTATGTCAACCTACCCCCGCTCGACTCTCTTTTAATATAACCGCTCTCCTTCTTCTGCTAACAAAATAGATGGTGGAATCCTGCTGCAGAATGGCAGTCGGCGGATCGTTGCCACCGCATCGGCCAGACACGCCCTTGTGTCGTGACGCGCCTGTGTATCGAAGACTCGGTCGAGAGCCGCATGGTTCTCCTCCAGGAGAAGAAGACGCGCATGATCAACTCCACGATCAACGCCGACGACGCGGCCATGGAGTCGCTGACGCCCGAGGATCTGCAGTTCCTGTTCCGCGGTAGTTGAGCGGTCTGCTATCATAACTTTTCTTTCGTCCTTTTTCTTCAACCTTGTCTTTAACGGTTATATTTTTCTTCTATTGTTTACTTTTTATACTTCCCGCCTATACATGTCTTCTTTGTCTTCTTTTCTCCTCTTGTCTTCTTTTCTCCTCTTGTCTTCTTTTCTCCTCTTGTCTTCTTTTCTCCTCTTGTCTTCTTCAGTCTTTTTTGTTCTTTTTTTCGACGGGTGGTTCGGTCTGCGGGACGGCACAACCAACGATGGTACGGTACGGTATTTTTATGGGACACCGGGCTGGAGGCTTTGATTTTCAATGGTTACGTGATTGTTTTTCTTTATACACCGTGTTTGTATTTCTGTCTTATGTATTTTTTTAATCAAAAAAATAGACATTGTACAAACATTAAGTCCTCAAGTCTGATATCTGACACCTTCGAGATCACTTGATAACAGTCCTTTAAACTTTGCGTAAATACCCATATTATAAACATCATCTGCGACATACTTTCTTTCCACATTTTGCATTGTCTAAGAGAAGGATGCTTCACGTGATTCACTAACGCAGTGAAAAGGAAAGAAAAAAAAAGTACGGGCAGGAGGCAAAGTGAGGCCGTCGAAACAAAACAAGGGAAAGAGCATCCCGCAAGTGTTGCTGGCGCCTGCCTCAACTGTTCAGGCATTACTCCGTACTTACAACTACGGAGTAATACAGCGCTGGCTGCCCCTTTTCTTAGTGCAGCTTTCTAGTGCAACGCTGCAACGGCCCGGCGGGCTCATACGGAGCACCTGTTGGCGAGCTAAGACCGCAGTTCTGAAACAGACGCACGTGACCATTTCGTCTCCCTCCTTTTTTAGGGGGGGACACGGACGGAAAGAGACAAGAGCCCCAGTTTTCTTCTTCTTCAACCTCTCACAACACGACGTCCAACCATTGCCTTTTGCCTTTGGCCTGAACGGAGCAACGCACGCCCAAGGGGTTCGAGATCTCATTATCTTGTGCAACGGCAAAACGCAGAACCTCGAGGTCGTCGCCACAAGCCTAGGTGACGATGTCGGACGCAGTCTAACCCGCTCGACTGCAGCTTTACCTTTTGCGCGTTTGCGCTTCTCTCATCGCATCCCTTCTTCGTCTTCGTCTTCGTCTTCCTCTTCTCTTCGTCCCTTTCGCCCAGTTGCTCTCCGCCTCTCTCACTCGTCTCTCTCATCCACCGTTTCAGTTCATCCTCCCTTCTTATCCGATTTTCTTAGCCATTCTCCACTACCCGTCATCCCCCCAACCTCCCAACGATTTCTCTTTCTCTTTTCTCTGGAGACATATGTTGAAGCTCGGCGACATTGACGACGGTGACGTGAGCTCTCTATTTCTTCGTCCGAAGAAGCAGAGGAGCGTTTTCGTTTCTCAGACGGGCCGGCTGTGAGACGCAGCAAGCCCGCAAGGCTGAGACCCCGAGTCAAGCCTCGTTCTTAATACGCCGCAATTACACCACATATACACATCAACTACACACCCAGCATGGCGACGCTTCAGGTGCGCGGCGCCGACTACTCGGCAACGCGGCAAAAGGCCTACGATGACGCCGTTATGATGCAGGAGGCCGTCACCGACGAGTGCGTCAAGGCCGGCAAGGAGGTGCCGCCGTACTTGCTGCAGGAGCTGATCGGCAAGGGCAGCTACGGCCGCGTGTACAAAGCGAAAGACCTCAAGACGTCGGAGCTCGTCGCCGTCAAGATCATCGACATTGAGGAGTCGGACACGCTCGACCCAAAACGCGCCGACACCTACAGCGAGTTCCTGAAAGAAATCAGCGCGCTCAAGCTGCTGCGCGACGGCGGCGCCAAGAACGTCAACTACTTTCTGGATGCGCTCCCCGTCGCCCAGGCCATGTGGATGATCACCGAGTACTGTGCGGGCGGCAGTGTAGCCACGCTGATGCGGCCGACCGCGCCCGGCGGCCTGCAGGAGAAGTGGATCATCCCGATCCTGCGCGAGGTCGCCGAGGCCATGTTCTGGGTGCACCGCCAGGGCATCATCCACCGCGACATCAAGTGCGCCAACGTGCTGGTCACCGAGGCCGGCGGCGTGCAGCTGTGCGACTTTGGCGTTGCCGGTGTCATCGAGACCAAGTTCGACAAGCGCTCCACCGTCATCGGCACGCCGCACTGGATGGCCCCCGAGATGTTCGACCAGTCCACGTCGTACGGCACCGAGGTCGACATCTGGGCGTTCGGGTCCATGGTCTTTGAGATCGCGTCGGGCCTGCCGCCCAACGTCGTCGCCGGCGTCACGTACCACCAGCTCGGCAACTACCTCAAGACGCACACGCCGCGTCTCGAGGGCGACAAGTACTCGCACCAGCTGAAGGACCTTGTGGCTTTCTGTTTGGCCGACGACCCGACCCAGCGCCCGCCCATTGAGCAGGTGCAGCGGCACCCGTACATCTTCAACACGTCTAACATGTACCCGACCGACACGCTGGCGATGCTGGTCAAGGGCTACAAGATGTGGGAGTCGCAGGGCGGCACGCGCAAGTCGCTGTTTGCGCCCGGTGGTGCACAGGGCCCCTCTATGGACAGCCTGGCGTCGACGGCGCTGGCCAGCGACGTGTGGAACTTCAGCACGACGCTCGACTTTGACCGCAGCGTCTTGGACAACCCGGACTCGCAGGCCGTGTACGACGTCTACGGCACACAGGTCGACTACGAGACGGGTCGCAGTGTCGGTGGTCCTGGTGGCGACAACAACGGGTTCAACGGCTTTGACGGCTTCGTTGGCTTTGGTGGCAACAACGGTGGCGGCAACGATGGCAACGGCGGCAGCAGTGGCGGTGGCAGCTTCGCAGACGGTGCGACGCCGCGGCCATCAAGATTGAACGGTGGCCGCGGCCGGCGCCGGCAGCCACCGCCGAACCTGCCCGTCGTGAAAGTGCCGCTCGAAAAAGTCTTTGACCCCGATTCGATTACAAACTACGAAGACAACTCCCGCGAATACTACGGTGCCCCGCCACCGCCGCCGACCGCCAGCGCCACGGCAACATCCGACCTTCCGCTGCGCGACGACTCCTTACACTCGACACTACGCGAGTCGCTGATCGACCTGGATGCGTCGCAAATCGACCTCGGCGGCGAGCCGTCGCAGTTTGCCGACATGGAGACAATCCGCGCCGGACCGGGTGCTGCTCCCCGGGTATCCATGGACTACAACTTCAGTTTTGGCGGCGGCAGCAACAACAACGGCAACAATGACGATTCCGACTACAACCGACCACCACTGAGCGACCCGGCTGATCTCCCGAACAACCGGCGCACACAAGAGTGGAAGTTCCCGACAATGCCGCCACCGGCGTCCGCGAATCCAGAGATGTCTCGGTTCCCGTTCAACGAGGGCGAGACACGGAGCGCCATGAATACACCGCCTACCAGCAGTCGCGGTGGTAGCCGCAGCAGCAACAATAATAGCAACAACAACAGCATCAGCATGGGCCGGCCGGCGGTGCTTATACAACAGCACACGGACCCCGTCGGGCTCCCATCGCAAGGCTACGAAACGCCCTCCCAGGGGTACGACCTCATGGTGCCACCACTACAAGGCATCAACAACAACCGCATGTCGGTGAGCAGTCTAATTGATTTGGACGAGAGTTTGCCGGACCCGATACCTGAGATGACACGGCCGTCGACGGCCAATTCAGACGCAGTATCGATGACGGGCTCGGACATGGGCATGGCCAACCCGTTCGACCTCGAGCGGCACTCCTCTCTGTACCAGCCGATCAGCTCCACGAACCGCGAGCCCTCCATCTACGTCTCGGACGACTCGGATTTTGCACATATGGTTGCGGCGTCTATCTCAAACGGCGGCCCGATGCAACAGCAACAACAGACGACCACAGGTCTTGGCCTCGGCCCGGGCTTTGCCCAGCCACCGAGTTTCCACATCAATGGTGTGCACGGCGGCAGTGGCGGCAGTATTGGCATGGGCGACCCCGACGACGAGGCCGATCGCCGTCAGCGGCGGGCGATCGAGAGCTACCTGAACACGACGGGCGTTTACACGGGCGACGAGTATTTGGACCCGCGGTACATGTCCGAGGACCAGCAGCAACAACAACAACAGCAGCAGCAACAACAGCAACAAATGGGTGGCTCCTTTAATGGAGGCTACCGTGGTGGCCGTGGTGGTCTTGGTGGCCGCGGCGGTCGCGGTGGACGTGGCGTGCGTGACCGTGGTGGCTCGTTTGGCCAGCGGATGAACCGCTCGAACGGCTCATCAGGCTCAGGTCCCGGCCCCCAGGTCGGCATGGCATACAGCACAGACGACCACAGCAACGGAAACAACTATGGCAACAACATGAACAACAATGGCAACATGAACGGTTATGCCGTCCAGCAAAACGGCGGTGATAGTTCCAGTATCAGCGACGGCTACGGTGACAGCGAGTTTATCGACGCCGAGGAGTACGTCAGCGGTAACGAGACCGACACCGATGTTGGTATCAACGATGCCAACGGTGTCTATCGCGACACTTTTGATGATGGCATGCACGCGTTTGACGACACGTTCTCGCTCCCGCCGCTGCCGGGTCCGCCCTCGCCGCACGTCATGCAAGGCCTGGGCTCGCGCGAGGAGGTGCGCGACGAGATGAAGCGTCTACTCGACAGCTTCAAGCAGCACCTCAGCTTCACCAATACGTATGTGACGAGCTTACCGGTGCGGCGGGCGGGTGTCGGCGGCGTGGGCGGTGTGCGGCAGGACGCACAGATGGACGAGTGATTTTCTTTTCTGACATAGGACATTGCATTTTGTCTTATATTGCATATTCACATTTTTGGAGTGCTTCTTTTGCTTTTTTCATATAAAGTTTCGCTCTGGGCTGTCAAGCGTGATTCACAAGTTTTGGGTGGTAACTTTTTTGTTTCTTCGTACATTTTGCTTTTTCACATTTTTACATATTCGATTAGTTTGGGATGCATCCATGAGATACCAAAATAATGAAGAGAGATTGACATAGTAGTAACAATTCCAATTAATTGTTTCTCTTTTAGTTTTCGTGGCGTAAAATGTGCTCCTTCCAATTTAGCGATTCAATTCATGTTGTTCTCATGGGGAAGGCGCGCAAGGCTGGCTAGTGGCGGCCGAATGACGCTGAATGACTCTTATTGCCCAAGGCTGCCCCAGAAAATTCTGAATAAGCCCGAATAGGCGCAAACATCGAAATTCTCACCACCTCTTTCAAACAACAAACTTTTTTTATACGAACAATTTTCACCATAATTCGCATTTCCCTCACCTTCCACTCAATACGGCGTGCTTACCTTGTCATCTGCCTGCCCGCTGGACGGCGCCACGCCGGGCCCTTTCGTTCCTTCCCTTTTCGTCTTCTTTGTCTTCGAATTCACCTACCGTGCATCGCCCTTTCCCTCTTCTCTCGAACACGGCGTCCGGCTCTTCTTTGCGCCCCACTTCCCAATTCCAGCGAAACATATCTTGTGCCTCCTTTTCTTCCTTTAACCACTCTTTATACCCTCCTTCGCCCTCCACAATGTACAGGACACGCATTCTTCCCGTGCCGGACCCGGACTCGCTCGGCCGGTTTCGGCCTCTTCCCGCATCCACCACATCCTCCTCGTCACCACAGTCTCCTGCTTCGTCTCTCGACCATTGGGACGCGGCCGAGTCTGCTCCTGGACTGGACGCCGTCGTCACCGCTGCAGATCACATTCGCAACACCGACATCCCCGTCGGGTTTCCTACGGAGACGGTCTACGGCTTGGGTGCCGACGTTACGCGCAGTGGGGCCGTCCGCGGCATCTTCTCGGTCAAGGGCCGGCCCTCGGACAATCCGCTCATTGTGCACGTGTGCGACCTGGATATGCTGCGGGGTCTTTTGGGCGGCGCCAGCAGTGGCAACGACCTGCCTGCCATCTACCGGCCCCTGGTGGAGCGTTTCTGGCCGGGTCCGTTGACGATCTTGCTGCCGGTCCCGCCGTCGTCGGCCGATGCTGCTGATGCGCCCAAGTGGACGCTCGCTCCCGAGGTCACGGCCGGCTTGCCGACGTTTGGCGCCCGGCTACCAGACTCGCCGCTGACGCGCACACTCATCCGCCTCGCCGACGCACCGCTCGCCGGGCCCTCGGCCAACGCATCGACGCGGCCTTCGCCCACGACGGCACAACACGTTGTCGACGACCTGAACGGACGTATCGAAGTGGTCCTGGATGGCGGGGCGTGTGGTGTGGGTGTCGAGAGCACGGTGGTCGACGGACTGTGCGACCCGCCCGTGATTCTGCGACCGGGCGGCATCAGCTTGGCCGAGCTGCGGACGGTGCCCGGGTGGGAGCGCGTCGAGCGGGCGTACCACGACGTGGCCCAGGGCGGGAACTATGCCGAGGCGGCTGACTCGAAGGAGCAGCAGCAAAAGAAGCAGCAAGAGGCGGAGCTAAAGCCACGCGCACCGGGCATGAAGTACAAGCACTACAGTCCCAAGGCGCACGTAGTCTTGTATGAGGGCTGGCGAACGCCCGGGCCGGCCCGTTCGCAGGCAGAGCTTGTGCAGGACATTCAGAGCGTGGGGCAGCAGGCGGGCATTGTTGGCGTCATCCGCACGAGCACGTGGCCTGCTCTGGAGGGTCTGGAGAGACGGGCGACGAACGGCAACGGCAACGTCACAAGTAGTGACAGCAACGGCGACAGCGCAGTGACCTACAATCTGGAGGAATATACCCTGCCCGCCGGCACTGCGGTCCTCGAGCTCGACCTCGGCCGCGACCTGCCAAGCATCGCGCACGGCCTCTTCTCGGCGCTGCGCGACTTGGACGCTCGCGGTGCCGATGTCATCCTAGTTGAGGGCATCGACGACCGCCGCGACGACATGGCGGCGGCGGTCATGAACCGGCTGCGCAAGGCGGCGTCCGAACTGCGGTAGAGAATATACGGGCGATCTTTCACATAGCGTTATTTTTTATCATTTGATAGATATTTAGACGAGGGCCGGGGATGGGGCCTGGAAACTAAAAGCGACTTGTTCTTTTCTGCCCTTTTATATTATCCCTAGAAACAAAAGAACTCCCAGTGTAGTAGAACGAAACAAAAAAATGACGTGATCGACGTGAACATGAAAAATTAGGAATAAAAGACCCAAGAAAGAAGTTTTCGGAAAGTGACAGAAAGAGCGAGCACCGTGGCCCCTCTTTCCCTCATATCTTTGTATTCGCGCCCGCGCCCTATCCTCTCCTGTCTGCAAGGTAACGCATGTCCTACAGGCCCTGCCGCAGCCAGTCCGAGATCTTGTTCCGGCCCAGCTGTGCCAGCTGGTTGACGCCCTGCTCGCTAAAGGGGTCGATGCGCCCAATGTTGACGTCCTGTGTCGGCGCCTTGCTGACGCGCGTGACTACAATGCTGGGGTCCGTCTCGAGGATGACGCCGTCGTCGATGATCTCGTCCATGGCCAGCGCCAGAATGTCGTAGCACTCCACCAGCGTGCGCTTGTCGATGGACTGCTTGAGCAGCAGGTGCAGCGAGTCGCGGATCGTCAGGACGACGTTGTAGAGCAGCACCTCGTTCTCGTCGGGGCTGCCGACCACGTACATGGTCACGTCCGACTCGGCCTTGTACAGCACAATGTGGTTGTCGTACAGCAAGATGTCCGAGTTCTGCTTGGCCGTCTTTTCCAGGAGGCCCTTTTCAAACGTCTTTTGCGCCTTGACGTCGGCAAACAAGTTCGTCGTCGAGCCAGGCGCGCCCGTCGGTGCCTGGTGGGGCGGTGTGTAGTACTTGGCAAAGACCCGCGAGCCGTCGTCGGCCAGGATCATGACGGCCTTGACCGAGTAGAGCGACAGTCCGGGCGCCATCGTGTGAGAGAGGGACGGGGGGTGGTTGTGGCGGGTTGGGTGGTGGTAGAGGGTGGTTGTTGTGGTGAGGGTCGGACGGTCGTTCAATGAAAGGGGCCCCCGAATTGACAGCTATGCATGTGGAAGGTGGGAAGGTGCCCGCCGCGCCGGAAAAACAATTGGGAAACTGTAGTTGGAGCTGGTGGAGAAATTAGGTAAGCAGGTAAAAGTGGAGCGATCTGGGTGCGTGAGACGGAAGATGCTCAGGACGTCGAACAGTCAACCAACAACCCGTGAACAGAGTACCAGAAACACGTTTTCTCAATATCCAGTTGTGAAGTTCCCACCGCAAGAGAAATATACATAAGGTGGTATGAGTATGTCATGAAACTACTGAGAATTGCTCTCATCGCTCTGAGCGTTGCCTTGCGCCGGCTCCAAGCCAGTCCTTTCTATGTACCAGCATCATAGCACAGGACAGAATGAAACAGTCAAGAAGTCGACCATTCAACTCACAGGCTTGTTCACAGGCTTGGCAGCTTGTGTTGTATCCAAGACCCAGACGAGACGTTGCTTGGAGCGCTGCTTTCGTTCAGTCCTCAACTCTTTAAAGTGGACCCTGCGCTTGGGCCAATCCCATTTGGGCAGCAAGGGGAAAACCACTTTACGCGAATTGACGCGTCGAGGCCCCCTCCACCCCCCTTTTGACGCGTCTCAATTAAACTCGCGTTTTTGCTGCCATTTCCCAGCCCGTCATGCAGTCGTGGTGGGCCGCGCCTTCCTCTTTTTTCGCCAGTGTCTTCGCCTGCGTCCCTCCTTCCCTGCGGTGTTGGACTTCTTTCCTGATTTTCCCCAATTTCCATTCTTTGCATCCCTCCTCCTTCCCTCTCTCTTTCCCTCTCCCTTTCTCTCACTCTCTCTATTCTCATCCATTCTCACGATACCCAACACCATCCTTCCTCTCGTCGCCCTCATCTCCCGACAAGACGACAAGACAATAGGCGACAGCAAGACAGCTACCTCACCCCACAACCACACAAACCACACAGCATGTCCTCCCCGGCGGGCCGCCGCACCACGCGGAGCTCCCAGGCGGGCACGCCCAGCAACCGCAACACACGCAACTCGCAGGCTCGCAGCAGTCCGGCAGCAGCGGCGACGGGCACGCCGCGCGGCCAGCGGGCGCCGTCGTCCCAGCTGCAGTCGAGCCCCATGCTCTACGAGTCGTCCCCGGCCGCTGACGCCAACATGGGCGGCGCCTCGTCCCCGCTGCGCCAGATGAGCGATACCCAGAGCACGCAGGACGCGCTTCACGATGCCGACCACCCCATGCGTGGCCTGGCACCCAGCTCACCGCTCGCCCACGAGACCCAGAGCGTGTCGGCCGGCGACCGCACACCACGCGCCAGCCGTGGCCTTCTTGGAGGTAAGACACGATGAGGTTGCAGACAATATGTGGTAGAGCCTATTTTGAACACCTTCTAACACATTGTCTAGAATCCTCTCCTATTCGCTACGACCCCAGCTCCAGTCCCGGCCGCCACCTCGGCTTCCAGTCCGACCTGCGCAGCGAGAGCAGCGCGCTCTTTGTCGACCAGCGCTCAGGGTCGGTCGGCCCCGGCCGCTCGCGCCGTGGTGATATCAACTCGGACGCCCTACGCACGCCGCGTGCGCCCCCGCGCCGCATCATGCTCGACGACGCTGGCCATGTTCTCAGTGACGCCATGACACCCGGCTCGGAGACGGGCTCCTTTGCCAACAACAACCCGGCCACGTCCGAGGCCCAGGCTCTCGGCGGCCTGAGCCAGAGCCTGATTTGGGGCACAACCGTGTCCATCGACGACACCTTTGCTTCGTTCAAGGATTTCCTGCGCAACTTCACCAAAAAGTACCGCATGTGGCTCGACGGCATGACCGAGGCCGAGACTGAGGGCCTGCCTGACGCCGAGTCCAAGCCCTACTTGGAGACCATGCAGAACATGCTGCTGCTCGGCTCCTCGCGCCTCTACGTCGACGTGCGCGACCTCAAGGCCTACCCGCGTACCAACAAGCTGTGGTACCAGGCCCAGGCCTACCCCCAGGAGATTGTGCCCATCATGGACCAGTCTGTGCACGATCTCATGTCGGAGCTTGCCCACACCGAGGCCAACCGCCAAAAGGCGGCGGCCGCTGCCATCTCCCAGAGCAGCGCCGGCAACAACAGCGGCCGTGCACAGAGCGTCAGCCAGAGCTCTGATCTCAACTTCCCCAGCTCCGAGCGGGGTGAGGAGCCGCCGGCCACACCGCGCGCGTCCCAGCAGCAGGCGCTTGCAGCCACGCAGGCCGCCCAGACTCTGGAGGACGATGTCAGCAAGACCGTCTACATTGTGCGGCCCTTTGGCCTCGACAAGTCGACGAACCTGCGCGAGCTCAACCCGTCCGACATGGACCGCCTCATTTCCATCAAGGGCCTCGTCATCCGCACCACGCCCGTCATCCCCGACATGAAGGACGCCTTCTTCAAGTGCCAGGCGTGCAACCACTCCGTCACCGTCAGCCTCGACCGCGGCAAGATCCGCGAGCCCACCGAGTGCCCGCGGCCCACCTGCCAGACCAAGAACTCCATGCAGATCGTCCACAACCGCTGCATCTTTGAGGACAAGCAGGTCATCAAGCTGCAGGAGACGCCCGACGCCGTCCCCGCCGGCCAGACCCCGCACTCCGTGTCCGTGTGCGTCTACAACGAGCTGGTCGACTTTTGCAAGGCCGGTGACCGTGTGCTGATCACGGGCATCTTCCGCGTCAGCCCCGTCCGCGTCAACCCGCGCCAGCGCACCATCAACAGCGTGCACAAGACCTACGTCGACGTGCTGCACATCCAAAAGGTCGACGCCAAGCGCCTGGGCATCGACCCGTCGACGCTCGAGCTGGACGACGATGACGTCGAGGCGGCCATCCTGGCCGAGCAGAACGAGACCAGCGGCGGCGTCGGCGGCAACCGCATGGAGGAGACGCGGTCCTTTTCGCCCGAGGAGGAGGCTAAGATCAAGGCGACCGGCGCGCGCGCCGACGTCTACGACCTGCTGTCGCGGTCGCTCGCCCCCTCGATCTACGAGATGGACGACGTGAAGAAGGGCATCCTGCTGCAGCTGTTTGGCGGCACCAACAAGTCGTTCAAGAAGGGCGGCAGCCCCCGCTACCGTGGCGATATCAACGTCCTGCTGTGCGGTGACCCGTCCACGGCCAAATCGCAGATGTTGGGCTACATCCACAAGATTGCGCCGCGTGGTGTGTACACTAGCGGCAAGGGCTCGTCCGCCGTCGGTCTGACGGCCTATGTCGCGCGCGATCCCGAGACGCGCCAGCTGGTGCTCGAATCGGGAGCCCTCGTCCTGTCCGACGGCGGCGTGTGCTGCATCGACGAGTTCGACAAGATGTCCGATGGCACACGGTCCGTGCTGCACGAAGTCATGGAGCAGCAGACAGTGTCCGTCGCCAAGGCGGGCATCATCACGACGCTCAACGCCCGCACGAGCATCCTGGCGTCCGCCAACCCCATTGGCAGTCGCTACAACCCCGACCTGCCCGTGCCCCAGAACATTGACCTGCCGCCGACGCTGCTGTCGCGTTTCGACCTGGTGTACCTGATCCTGGACCGCGCCGATGAGAAGACGGACCGCCGCATGGCCAAGCATCTGCTGTCCATGTACCTCGAGGACAAGCCGCAGTCGGCGCGCTCGGCCAACGAGATTTTGCCCGTCGAATTTTTGACGTCATACATTTCCTATGCGCGCGCCAACGTGCACCCCGTGCTGTCGACCGAGGCCGGCCAGGCGCTGGTCGAGGCGTACGTCGAGATGCGCAAGCTGGGCCAGGACGTGCGCGCCGCCGAGAAGCGCATCACGGCCACGACGCGGCAGCTCGAGTCCATGATCCGCCTGGCCGAGGCCCACGCCAAGATGCGCCTGTCGACCGAGGTCACGGGCGACGACGTGCGCGAGGCCTATCGCCTGATCCAGTCCGCGCTCAAGACCGCCGCCACCGATTCCCAGGGCCGCATCGACATGTCGTTGCTGACCGAGGGCACGAGCGCCGCCGAGCGCAAGCGCAAGGCCGACCTGCGCACTGCCGTGCTGCGCATGCTGGACGAGGCGCTGACGGGCGGCCAGACGAGCATGCGCTACTCGGAGGTGGCGCGGCGGATGGCCGAGGGCGCGAGCGTGGCCATTGAGTCGGCCGACATGGCCGAGTGCCTGCGGGGGCTCGAGATGGACGGCTCCATCACAGTGACGGGCGAGGGCGCACGGCGGACCGTGCGGCGGTCGACGGGTGTTGCGTAAGTCCAACGGGGCACGAAAAACGGAAAGGCAAGGGAAGGCAATGGTTTAAATTTTGTAATGCGTCTTATGTATGTGCATCTGTCATGTTTGTTTTATCATGTTTTGGTTTTTATGTCATTTGAGGGAAAGAGGGTTTTTTTAAGTGTCACAGGGTGTATATGGGTTCAAACGTTTAATGTAAGAAAGAGGGGCCAAAGGGTTCCAGTATCATATTATATATTCCAATTTTTTATTCAAGCACTCTCTCGCCGGACCAGAGTCATCCAAACTGATTACCCAATTTTTGGCTCGTTTGTTTCTATATGATCAAGCCTGCCAGCTCGGAAATGCTAGTCAAGAAGGAAAGGGAAATAGGTGGCAGCCTATATATACAGAAGTACAGAAATACAGAAAATGACGCAGTAAGAAAAGAAACCCAAGGCAAAAAAATGCGACAAAGACAATGCAGAAGACAGAGAAAAAGACGACAAAAGAAAAGAACCCAAAATTACAGCGATTATATACAAAAGGGACTCCTCTCCCTAGACTATATTTTTCAACTTCGCCACCGTGCCGATCTACCACAGCTCTCGCGACCGGCCCTCGAACGCAAAGTTGAGCGCAATGGCCACGACCAGGGCGCCGCACAGCACGGTGGGCCCGTAGCGGTCGTAGAACTGGGCGGACGCGCGCCGTGTGCGGATGGCCTTGCTGCGGTAAAAGTAGATGCCGACCGAGTAGGCCAGGGTCATCACGGCGAGCAGCGTGAAGACGCTGGCGACGACAAAGGAGATGTTGGAGGGCTTGGAGCCAAAGTTGAGCAGCGTTGCGGCAATCGTGCTAATGTAGATGGAGTACTCGAGCCAGCCTAGGAACGTCCGCTCGGCGGCAAAGTACACCTTGGGTTCGACGCGAACGGGCACGTAAATCTTCTTGCCCTTGGGCGCGCGGAACTGCTTCGTCTGGATGGCGTTGCGGCCGCCAAACAGCACGCGCTGGCGCTCGTTCTCGGGGATCTCGGAGCCGCGAGGGTGCGGCACCAGCGCCTGGGCAACGCCGACGACACCGCGGCCGGCGGCCTTGGCGTAGGCGCCCAGCAGTGCCGAGTAATACGGCCAGCCGCCGACGCGGCGCGCCTCTTCCAGGCGCGTCCGCTCACTGTCCTCCTCGCCCTCCGAGTCGTCCGAGTCGTAGACGGGATACGGGTCGTTGAGGCCGTCGGTGGTCTGGTCCTCGGTGTCGCGCAGGCCGTGGTGGGTGGCTATGCCGTGGTGGGGCAGGCGCGCAGCGATGGCGGCGGCGGTCGAGGAGCTCGGATCACTTAGCACGGGCCCGCCAAACGTCTGCCGGCTGCGGGTCTGCTGCACAAGGGCGTTGCTGTCGGTGATCCCCTCCTCGTCGTCCGAGTCAAAGTCGTCCTCGTCTTCGGATTCGGACGTGGCCGTGGTGCCCGAGTTGGCGGAGCGGCGGATACCAAAGTCGTGCGAGCGCGGCTTGCGGATGTCGACGTCCATCTGCGGCAGCCAAAAGGGCAGCAGGTCGATGCGGTCGGGGAACAGCGTGGCAGTGCCGTGGATGAACTTGGAGAACTTGGGCACGGCCTCGACGAGGTGGCTAGAAATCAGCTGGCGCACCCACTCGGGGGGTTCCTGGCCCATCTGGGTCTGCAGTTTCACCTCGAGCACGGCGTAGGGGAAGCGCTCAACGTCGGCGGCCGGCAGCTGCGAGAAGGGGTAGTCGATGCCAATGTCCATGCGGCGCCAGTTGTCGCCGCTGCGGCGCTTGCCGTCGAGGTTGTCCTCGCGCACCATGGTCAGCTCGGTGTCGAGCGAGATACGCACGCGGGCGTCGCCGGGCAGCTGGAAGGCGGTGCGGTTGTAGAACGAGCGGCACACGGGCACGTAGCCCTTGCGCAGGACCGAGTACTGGATCTCGGCGGCCAGGCGCTCGTCCTCGGCAATGGCCTGCTTGGACTTCTTGCCCTCCTTGCGGGCCTTTTCGAAAATGGCCGTGGGCAGCAGCTCGCCGCGCAGGTAGGGATTGACGTTCTTTTCCTTGATGGAGAAGCGGGCCTTGACGGACTTTTCGCCGGTCCAGTCCTCGCGATGGGTCTTGCGCTCGACGAAAATGGTCTCGCTGCGCATGCCGCCGTACCAGCGCAGACGGATGGCCTCGGCGCCCTCGGTCTTCTTGAGGCGGCCCTCGTACAGATCCCACTTCTCTGGGTTGTCGTAGTAGATGGAGGTGATGGCACAGTCCTGCTGGTCGAACTCCTTGCTGGCGTTGAAGACCAGCACGGGCAGGTGCTTGAGGATGATGAGCTTGAGCTCGGTGACGTTGTCCGGGTGGACCCAGTACTTTGTGGTGTGGCGGACAAAGTTGGCCTGGCCGCCGCCGGCGCTGCTGTCGCCCTTGACGGGGTTGCCGCGGGTGCGGACAATGTCGTAGAGCTTGGACAGCTTGACGACGGAAGCGTCGTAGTTCTCCTTGTAAAAGGGCTTGGCCTTGAGGCGGGTGTCGAAGACGGGCTTGAGGTGCCAGCCGGTGGTCTTGTCGTGCTTCTTGATGATCTTGTAGAAGCCGGTGTAGTTGACCTGCACAAACTTGGCCAGGTCGTGTACGTCGGCGATGATGTCGCTCAGGTCCTCCTCGAGCAGCATAAACTCCTCCTCGCTGGGGCCGTCGCCGGTGCCGCGCTCGCGCAGGCGGTTGACAACGTCGTTGACCTCGCGCTCGCTGACGGCGATCATGCGCTGGATCTCAATGGCCTTGACCTGCTGCTTCTGGTGGACCTTTTCGAGTTCGTTCTCGAGGGCGGCGACAAAGTCGGCCTCGTCGTCTTCGATCCACTCGCGCTGGGGATGCAGATGGCTGGCAGTCATCTTTGGGGCGGCGGCGGCGGGCGCGTCCTTCTTGCCGTTCTTGGCGGCCTTCTTGCCATTGGACACGGACGCGGACGCGGCGGCGGCAGCAGCGGCCTCCTCCTCGTTGTTGATGACGGGCCCGCTGGCGTTGCGCAGCTTGGCCTTGAGGCCGTCGTAGTCTAGGTAGGCCCACTCATACTCGCGGATGACGCTGGAGCGCAGCTGGTCGCCGAATTTCATGACGACGATGCCGGGGGGCGCGCGCCACTGCTGCTTGCCTTTGCCGTGGGGAGTGGTGCCGGGAGGGAGAGGGTACGAAGAAGAAGGAGCGGCGCCGGGTTGGAAGTCCCTGCTCTGCCGTCTAAGGTGGCGGATGCTGTTGACGGTCGGGACGGTGCTGCTGCTGGGCGAGCTTCTGTGCCAGGTCTTCTTCTTGGTCTTGAGGTCTTCGATGATTAGCATTGAGGGGAGCAGGTGGGTGGTCAGGGCCGGCGACCGCAGGCCGATGCAGGGGGCGCAGTGGCAGCAGTAGACGATCGACAACGCTCTGGAGGGGGCGATGGAAGTGTGTATCAGAGAGGAATAGAGAGAGAGATAAAGAGAGAGGCGGAGAGGGAGGTGGTGAGAGAAGAAAAGAAAAAGAACTGAGAGAACAAAGGGACCTGGATAGGATGAAAGATGGATGTGTCAAGGTGACGTGCCGGGCCAAGGTGAGAAGAGCAAGAAAGCGGCAAGCTATCAATGGGTGCACACCATCAACAGGACTTTCTTTTTTTTTCTCGCTTTTCTCTTTTTGCACTATTTTTCTGTCGGGACGAGAGGATTGGTATATAGGAAGCAGGTACTTGTGCTGGGGGGGCGGAACCGAGTATAGTGAGTATAGTCAAGTGGAAAAACGAGCGATCCAGACTGAGACAGGAGGGCGAGGGAGCGTGACGATGCGAGGCAGCGAAGAATGCGAAGAATGCAGGGGACGGGCGAGAAGAGGAAAAAAAGAAGGGACGAAGAAAGAGAGAAAGAAGACAAAGAAAGAAAGCGATGCACGAAAACAAACCTTTAGACGATGGCGGCACCGGATGAAACGACGAATAGCACAGGGGACGGTTGGCCCAGGGCGTACGATGAGATCTGGGACGCGGAATGGCAGGCCAGGGCGGACACTGACAAACGAGATGGCCGAGGGATGAGAAGGGATGGGCGAAAGAAGCAATACAGCAATAAAAGCAATAAAAAAGCTGCTATTATAATAGGTCGAGGGCGGCCGACGAGGCACGGCGGTGGAGCTGCAATAACGTAACAGGCCGTACAAGAGAGGAGTGGGAGACGAGGCCCAGATGGGGGCTTGCGTGCATCCGTGCGAGAGCTGCAGCAGTGGTTCTCTTGATGGACGCCGGTGTTGCGCTGGTGGTGGTGATGGGTGAGAGCGAGGAGAGGGAGATGGGGGTCACAGTGACAGCCCAATTGTCGTGGGCGAAAGGAGGAAGGAGAGGAGATCCTGGTGCGTGAGACAAAGATACATAGTCGCCGTACCAAGCTAGGAGAGTGCAGATAGAGGTTTAATTGTGGGGGCGACTGGAAGCTGGTTGCTCCTTCCGTCCCATCTGGCCGCTGACTAGCGACGTCCTGTGGGCGGGAAACAAGGCAAGCGCGACGCAGGCGTGCTTGCAGCATTGAGGCGCTCTAGACTGCACTCGGCCGTGAGAGGTCTCAAAAGTGCAGGCACGACGGGGCACTCGCACGGAGTAGGGCAGGCGCGCGATTTTGGGAGCCCACGTTGGCACGTCCGGGCATGTGATTGGCCAATCGCCGGCATGCGTGCACGACTCCGTGCAGAACGGTGCAGTTGTGGAAAGAGCCAGGGTCTTTTTGGCTGCACAAGTGGGTCCCTTTGCTACTCGGGGCGACGAAACAGCGCCACCAAAGGCAGGATCTGCTCTGGGCCTACGAGCCTGCATGGAGCTCTTGCCGTGAGAATAGCCAGTAGCGTACACAAAACATGCCGGAAAGGCACTGACGACACGGCTCTTCTTCACATGGGCCCCACTCAATATCTCTAGCTCGATCTCGACTTTGTTAAAACTTCGTTCTTTTTTTGTCTTTTTTGTCTTTTTTGAAGCTTTGGCGTCACTATTTTTCTTCGCTTTTTTGGCTGCTCTCCACAGACCCCGCTGCGGGTGTCTAGACGGTGGCAGATGAGCACGTGTGCACGGCTGCCGGCTGTGACAGGAGGAGGATGCATTTTGTGCCTTTGTGGGCGTTTCTGCACCAAAAGGCCAATAGATTGGGTCGGCAGGAGCCGGTGCAGCGAGGCACAGCTTTACGCGAGAGAGGGAAGGCGTCTGTGACGGAGGATCTCGACCTGCTCTGTGCTCTGTCTTGCCCAAGTCGACAATCCCGAGGGTCTGGCCGGACACTGAAAGACAAGCTGTAGATCGATTGCACGGTCGGCCAGACCAAGCTTTGACGACGCCAGTCCAACAGTCAGGCACGGCCGGAGCAAAGGGAAAAAAGAAGAAAAAAGAAAGCGAAAAGCTTGTGGCATTCGGGTCGGGGTATTGGCACGGATTGGCATTGGCATGGACGGCGTCTTAAACCAAGTGCAGGAGGATTCGAGTCAGCCTGCATTCCCAGTGGCCCACTGTAAATTGGGCGGTGAGCGCCGATAGTGGGGCGTGTAGCACCGGCAGAAAGCGGCAGAAAGCGGCAGAAAAAGGCGGCGAGAAAAAAGTTGTGCAGAGTCAACACAACACCGACGACAGTGACCCCTCCATACTACCTACGCACTGTACATTGTGAGCACAACCACAATGGCCGACACCGACGACTCCCTCGACGCCCGCATCTCGTCCGAGTGCCCAGTGGGCGTGCAGGCTATCCTGCGCGCCGCCTGGCGCCACGACGTCGTCGCCCTCAAGCCGCTCCTCGACGCGCCGGGCAAGGCCAGCTGCCGCGATCCCGTTACCGGCGAGACGCCGCTGCACGCTGCCATCCGGTCTCTGGGGCCGGCCGATGAAGAGGAAAATCAGGAGACACAGACGGAGAAGGAGGCCCAGGCAACAAAAATGGTCGAACGGCTGCTGTTTGGCGGCGCCATCTGGAACGACGTCGACACGGACAACGAGACACCAGGCTGTGTGGCCTGGCGGTTGAACCAGAAGGGGCTGTACGACCAGATGGTGCGGGCCGGTGCACGGGCCGAGATGCTGTTTGCCATTCTGGACGGGTATGAGGAGCTCGAGTCGGATGGTGACGAAGAAGAGGAGGAGGAGGAGGAGGGGGAGGAGGAGGGGGCAGAGGATGAGGAGATGGGCGAACCAACAGAAGATGCGGCCGATGGCACAAACGGCCACGAGGCAGAGGCAGAGGCTACGGAAGATGAACCCGTTGTGGACGCACCAGCTACCTCTGAAGACACACCCTACCTCGAGTCCCACCTCACACTCGCCGACGGCAAGCTCGTCGACGCGGCCGGCAACGGCGTCATGATGGAGTGGGAGGCCGACATTATGCGCCGTAGCGTCGACGCCATGCTGGGCGGACCGCCGGACGACGCGACCACCAAGGGCAAGCGCGTCCTCAACATCGGCTTCGGCCTCGGCATCATCGACAGTATGATCGCCGCCCGCCAGCCCGCCCGCCACCACATTATCGAAGCCCACCCGGAGGTGCTGGCGCGCATCGATGCCGCGAGCAGCAACCCTGCCGCGGCCGGCGACGACCATGCGGCCGAGTTTGGTGCTGCCTGGGAGGCGTCGTCACCGGAAGAAAATGCCTTCAAAGTCCAGCGCGGCCGCTGGCAGGACATCTGCCCCAAGCTACTGGCCGAGGGCGAGCTGTACGACGCCATCTACTTTGACACGTTTGGCGAGGACTACAGCGAGCTGCGTCGGTTTTTTACGGATTACATCCCCGGCCTGCTCAACGACGACGGCGTGTTTGGCTTCTTCAACGGCCTGGGCGCCGACCGCCGCGTGTGCTACGACGTCTACATGCGCGTCGTCGAGATGCACCTGTCCGAGGCCGGCCTGGACGTGGCGTGGCAGGACGTCGACGTGCCACTGGCCGAAGACGGCCTCGACAAGGCGGGCGCAGGTGCATGGGAGGGCATCCTGCGGCCCTACTGGACACTCGACAGTAAGTTACTCCAACTCGTATCTTCTCATGCGCAATGCCGTATCTAACACAGCCACAGAATACCGACTGCCGGTTTGCACATTTATAGGCTAAGAATCTATGATACCAACCAAAATAAAAAGATGTAACGCCTCACTTTCTTTTCACGATGATGAAGTAACAGCCACTTTACCGAACTATCACACATGCATCCTGTAGTCCAGTGGCACCAGGTATCATGAAAAAGACGAGTTTCTAGTCTCTAGTTCTTTTCTCTTCCTCTTTTTTTTTTGGTCTTTCAACTCAAAAATCCCACACAAACCTCTAGCTATATATATATATATATATAGATATGCAGTTTGGATGCTTTTTCTTGGATGCTTTTTTACACAAAGTTCTCCGGGTGCAGGATACCCGACAGGTTGCCCGCCTGCACGCGCTTGAGCGTCAGCGCAGCAATCAGCGCGGCGCCCACACCGCTGCCGTCCTCGGCCGCCAGGATTTCGATCGGGTCCTCCTCCTTGGGGTCCGTCTTGTCCGGCCAGTCGAGGATCTCCCGCAGCGCCAGCGCGCCCCGCTCCTTGAAGTGCGGGTACTTGTTGAACACGGAGCCGTCCGCGCCCACGTGGCACGTCTTGTAGTCCTTCTTGATGCTGATCGCAGCAACACCGCAGGCGGACAGGCGCGCCGCCCGCGTGCCGATCAGCTCGGCCGCGCGGCGGACCAGGCACAGCTCGGGGTGTGTCGGGGTAATGCCCAGCTTGTCGTTGAACAGGTCAAAGGTTTCCTGCAGGTTCTCCCACGGGTCGCTAGAGGCACACTTGTTAGTCACATTACTTAAATAAAGTCAAAAGAACGCCAAAGAACGGGCAACGTACTCTTCAATGGCAGACAGGAACGACGAGTCGAGGGTGTAAGCACGGCGCAGCTTGGAAATGTCCTGGTTCTCAAAGATGTGCGACTCGTGGTTGTCGTGCAGGTCCACCATGACCAGCCGCAGCAGCTCGCCAAGGTAGAGACCGGCAATCATCTTCTCAAACGCCTGCTGGCCGGGGCGCGGGGAGTCCTTGTCAATGATAATGTCATAGGGTGTCCGCGGGAGCACCTTGTGCTCGTTGTCAAAGGCGCCCCACTCGCAGTTGATGGCCATGGGCATGTCGGGCGGCAGGTTCATGTGCGCGAGTTTGGGAATCGAGCCCACGTTCTCCATGTACGCCGCGTTGCAGCCCGTGCCGAAGATGCAACCAATCTTCATCTTGGTGTCGGTGTAGGCCGACGCAATGAGCGTGCCCGTCGTGTCGTTGATCAGGGCCGCCAGCTTGATGGGCGTGCCCTTGGCGGCCAGCGCCGCCTCGAACATGGGCACCACATTGTGGCCCTCGACGCCCGCAATGTCGAAGCCCTTGGTCCACCGCTGCAGGGTGCCCTCGTCAATGTAGTTCTGCGTCGCCGGGTAGGAGAAGGTGAAACCGAGCGGGAGCTTATCGAGCTTAGTCAGGTCCTCGTGGTGCGTCTCGACGAACTGGTGCACGCAGTCGGCAATGTAGTCCCAGAGCTCCTCGGACTGGCCCGTCTTGAGCTCCTCGGGCATGCGGTACTTGGACTGGATGATGTCGAACTCGGACTTCTGGTCCGTCAGAGTGATCTCACAGACACGCAGGTTGGTGCCACCCATGTCAAGCGCGAGGAAGGTGCCGGTCTCATAGCCGTCGGGGAAGGACATGACCCATGTGGGGTTCATGGGCTAGACACACGTCAGTTACAGTCCACGTATAGATGACGATCGCGCCGCGGTTGGGCCACGTACAATGCTGCCACCCTCAACACTGAGGCCTTTGTCCAGCTCAGAGATGAAGTGGTTGGTGATCTCCTTGAGCTTCTTCTGGTCGACGGTGAAGAGGCGTTCCAGGTTCGCAATCTCCTGCTTGAGATCCTTGGGGATGTCTGCGAGGGAGCCTGTGTAGAAAATATGTTAGCACCCGGTCAGGACATATGATTCAACATTCTTGTTGATATCCAGGCCAAGAAGCTTGCCCTTTGCTGAATCGCTGCTGAGACGAGGGCCATAGGACCGAAAACGGCCCGGCAGAGCGTATGACGAGCCCGTGCTTGCGGGTGCTGCCATTGTGTGTGTGTGGTGTGTGAAGGGAAAATGTGTGAAGATGTGGTAGAAAAGGTTGAATGTTGACAATGCAAGAAAGATAAATATAGATAAAGAAAGAACGAGACCGAAAAATGCAACGCGAATGCAGACAAAGATGAGATAAAAATGAGATCGCCAGCAAGAGACTCGGGCAGATAAGGATCAAGGTTGATCAACGGTTTAACGGCTTGGGGGTTGTTGGTACGCAACGCTCGTAACGATATCAACGGTCCATAAAAATAGATGGGATGATGATATAAGTATGCCTTAGTGTCGGGACGGGATAGGAAGGGGGCGACCTTGCTAGCTACAGTGGAGAGCCTTATCCATGTGACAAACTTGTCATATATGGCCAGAAGGCATATTTCTCATCCCTCTTACAAAGAAGGTGTCCATTCTTGGCATTTCTGATGCAGAGAGAGAGACGAGGAATATGGGCATCTCGAACGGGTTGCCGCGGCCAGTGCCTGGTGTACATTGGCCGCTACCAGCCCATCGCGTCACACTTCGGGCTTCCATGTGAACGAGTAAAGCTCTCGCAAGGTGCACTTTGGTGTGACAAAAAAGTGAGATGTGAAAAGAGGGTGGGAACAGCGCCAAGATTGGAGGGGCTTCTCTCTTGCTCGGCCTACTCGTCGGGCATCGATGGGTAAGAGAAATAAGCCAGCAGCAACAACGCAACGGCAGTTGGCGGGATTTCTTTTTGAGGGATATCTCGGGCAACCGCAGCTGTGTGAGCGGGAACCGCAGAGGTGGTGGGCAAGTGGTAGACAGGGCGGCAAAGAGCTCCAGATATGGCGGCCCGTGACGGTTGGGGTAGGTTGAAGCGATCAGCGCAAAGGGGCATGTGCTCGCGTGTGAGTGGGAGGGCGGGAAATGCTGGGGCCGAGAGGCAGCTCAACAGGATAGACGGCGGTTAGGGGACGAGAGGCAGCGACAGCCCAAGAGCTCGGCTGAGGGCCAAGATGTACGTCGTAGCATAGAATCAAGAGTGCAACGATGCACGAGGAAGGTGAATCATAGATCTAGCCCTATGCTGGAACGAAGCATTGCTTTCCCGTGTGTCCGTTCTGTGTATTTCTTGTATCTCCGTCCACATATTTCTCATATCTTACCTGTACCCTTGCGGGAAGGAGGCTTCTTGGGACCAAGGCCGACCATGTTGAGCAGTGCCAGGCGGGACGAGGGAGGCGGGAGCTAATGGAACGGGTTGCAGAAGTGCAGCGTCGAGCGCGAGGGTGTGCCAACGGTCGAGGAGCGGGATGCGAGGGTATAGAAGAAGAGGCGGGGCGGTGTCGTCACAGAGCAGTGCGGACTGTCAAAGCGAAGGGAGGGTCGTGGCGGGTTGGAAGCTGTCGAGTGGGTGGTCGATTATGTATCGAGGGTCGAGGAGAAAAGAAAACGGAGGGAAGAAAAAAAAGAAAAGGTGTAAAAGCACAATATTGGAGGGCTGCTGGAGGTATTTTGGTCAGCTGTTCCCCGTATTTTTTTTCTTCTCGCCGGTAGAGGAATGTAGTTGCTATGATGTATGTCGCAGCGACTTTTCTGGGGGAAGAGTGGAGAGAGGGCGAGAGGGCGAAACAAGAGTCCAGTTCGAGCCAGGGAGGATCAGTGCAAGAAGCTGTCTTGCTGTCGCTGGTGGGGGCGCGTGGGCAGTGAAACAAGTGCGAGAATTTCCCCGATATGCGGTTTTTGCGGGACGCGGGCTGCTCGAGACCGTTAAAGCAATGCCTAGTCGTGCTGAGCGAGAACCGAAGGCGAGAATATGGATGAGGTTTGATGGTTGGGAGATTGGGAGAGAAGAGGAGAAAAAGAAGAGAGAGGCAAGAAAGCCAGAATAGGAGATATTGAAACAACTGGGGGAAACAGGCGTCTTGTAAAGTTGCAGCAAGAGCGACCGACCTTTATCGCCTGCCTTGGTCTGGCTGCTGGGACCCCCACAGCTTGTCAATTTGGCAACTGGGATCGTCTACAACTACGCGTGGGACACTCGAGAACACGAGACGGAAGGTGCGGTCCACGAGGTGCGGTCTGCGAGGCAGTGCACAATCGTTCCGTCTTTCGTGCTCGAAACTTACTCAGACCATCTCGCGAACAAAAGAGACAATCAGACAAGAAAACAAAAGCACGCCGCGCGCAAAAAGCAGCCTGGTGAGGACTTTGCTGATGTCTTGGAGCCAAGACAAAATGCGCTGGCCGAGATATCTTGACGCTAGCTGCATGCTCTTTCCCCGCCAGAGGGGCAGTTTTGGGGGCAAGCTCGGAGCTCAAGGAAGGAGAGACCAACAATTGGCTTTCCGTTTCAAGCAGGCAAAAATAAATAAACAAATATATAAAACACGACCACAACTGTGATCAATGCAGACGAAAACCAGTTCTATGACTTCATCAATTGGCTCGGGCGGAATCCGACCGACAGTGCAAACAAGGAATCGAAGAAGCACAAAGCACGAACGCACTGAAGCTGCCCAGGAAGGCCAAGAAAACAACGTCAGTTCATGATGGGGGGGTTCTTATCCGCGGCATTTCTTATCTAGAGCCCCATAATTTCAGCCACAGCCGAGTCAGGCTTTTGGGTGTCCTCTCTGTGGCTTGATCATCCGTGCACGGGCCATCCAATGGGGAATTGGGGGAGAGCTTTCGCAACTCGTAGGCGTGCTACGCAAGCCGCCCCTGGAGGTGGAGCTAAGAACACGGTGTTGTGGTGAGTATCGAGGATCGAGCTGGCCTTTCTGGCAGGAGAAGGAGAACCAGCGAACGGACGGAACAACTCCTCACGACGATTTGCCAGACCCTCGCTCCCACGTTCTCTGCTTCTCTCCTTTTTTTTGTATTTTCTTTTTTCTCATTTTTCAATTCGTCCTCTCCTTTTGTTCATTTTTAATTGCTTCTTTTCGCGTCCTTTTCTCGTCTTCCATCCATCGACAGTCTGAGCTTCCGAGAAGCCAGAAGCCAGCCTTCCTCGACAACCTCCTCCCTCGTTCATCCTCCCCCCTCCCATCGCGATGCGATTCACCTCAGCGGCGCTGCCGGCGCTGCTGCTGGGCCTGTCGTCGGCCGTGTCCACGGCTGTCGCTTCGTTCACGCCGCCCGCCGCCTTCAAGAACGCCAACCTCGTCCACGTCGTGTCGGCCGAGAAGAACTACATCAAGGAGACGATCAACGTGCTCGTGGAGAACATTGCCGGCACGCCGCAGGAGGACTACTACCTGGCCATCCCGACGGACAAGTTTGCGCGCGTGGGCGGCTTTGAGGTGAAGGACCGCAAAGACACGGCGGCGGGCGAGTTTGTCGCCGAGGCCGTTGAGGCCGACCCGGCCAGCGCCACGCAGTATTTCCGCATCCGCCTACCCAAGGCGCTCGACGCCGGCGCCCAGCAGACGCTCGGCATCACCTTCTACGTGCTCAGCGCCTACCGCCCGCTCCCTGCGTACATTGCGCAGGACGACAAGCAGTACCTCGTGTACGACTTCTCGGCGTACTGCCCGTCGGCGTACGAGACGACCAAGCAGAAGACCGAGGTCAAGTTCCCGACGTCCGACGTGCCCGACTACACCCAGCTGCCCAACAAGGAGCTCTCGCAGAAGCAGGGCTCCAAGATCACGTATGGTCCCTTTGAGACGCAGCCGGCCGGCGCGCTGCTGCCCGTCGAGGTGCGCTTCGAGTTCACCAAGCCCGTCAACCACGTGCAGCGGCTGGAGCGCGACATCGAGGTCAGCCACTGGGGTGGCAACGTGGCGTTTGAGGAGCGGTACGCGCTGGTCAACCGCGGCGCCAACCTGTCGACGCTCTTCAACCGCGTCAAGTGGGCGCAGGCGGCCTACTACAACCCGGCGAGCCCAGCCCTCAAGGAGATGCGGTTCCCGCTGCGCCCCGGCAGCGCCGACCCCTACTACACGGACGTGATCGGCAACGTGTCGACGTCGCGGTTCCGCAGCAGCAAGCGCGAGGCCCTGCTCGAGATCAAGCCGCGCTACCCCGTGTTCGGCGGGTGGACGTTCCCCTTTACGATTGGCTGGAACGCGGACGCGGGTGCGTTCCTGCGCCAGCTCGCGCAGGGCGGCAGCGGCAGCTACGTGCTCAACGTGCCGTTCCTCGAGGGCCCCAAGCAGCAGGAGGGCGTCGAGTACGAGCAGGTGCGCCTGCAGATTCTGCTGCCCGAGGGCGCCGAGAACGTCAAGTTTGCGGCATCGATCCCGTCGACCTCGATCGCGACGTCCACGGTGACGGTGCACAAGACGTTCCTGGACACGGTGGGCCGGACGGCGGTGGTGATTGAGGCGCGCAACCTGGTGGACGAGTTCCGCGACCGCGAGGTGGTTGTGACGTACGACTACTCGCTCCTGTCGAGCCTGCGCAAGCCCATTATCGTGTTCTCGAGCGTGCTGGGCCTGTTTGTGGCGGCGTATGTGATTGGTGGCGTGGAGCTCAAGTTCTCCAAGAAGTAAAGCAGGGGGCTACAGCTGAGAGGAGGGAGCGGAATGGGTGTGCAAAAGTGCAGAAAGAGAGTAAGGGAGAAAAAAACTACAAGGGCGAAAGCTAGAAGACGCCCAGGAAATCTATTGCTGTTTTTATTGTTTTGTTACTTTGAATTTTCGTCTGTTTGTTTTCGTCGGCGTGTCTATATTTACCCAATTGTAACACCACAATAAAGGAAAGAAAGAAAAAAATACGTTAAAGCTCGCACAAGCAACGACAAGGCTGAGAATGTGACGTCCCCTGATTGACGATACCCCTGCCAGGTCTACGACGGTTGGCTCAGCCCTGCGTCTTGACTCTTACTCGTGTTCTCTAAACGGAGTCAGATGGCTGACAAGAAATGACTGACGAGACATCCTCGGCCACTCCACCAAATAATCGATAGCACACGCAAGCATCTTGGCAGGGTTCTGTGCGTTGTCGGGCGTCGGCCTGGCCGTGAAAGTGCAAAAGATGATGGAGGGGAAGTCCTCCAGTGCACACCCAATGATATCACAGGTCTCGCTTCTTTTTCTTCTTTATTGTCTTTTACTTTTCTTTTCAGGTTTTGATCCACTGGTCGTTTGGGCCAGGCCCAGAAAGGAATTGAGAGCCAGTGGTCAGACAAGTAAGTGGACACGCACAAAACGAGGCTCAGTAAGGCAACACACGCCGGTAGTTGCTAGTTTAGGCGCGTGCCAGACCGGCATCGACGCCTTATTGCGTGAGAGAAGCGAGGCCAGAGCCAAGGGAGACGAAGTTGAGCTATTCGCAAAGTTCCTTTGATTTTGCCTTCTTTCTTCTTTGTATCATTTTATTCCATTTTCTCTGCTTTTTCCCTGCCTTTTTACCTCGTCTGCGTATCAATATAGAGCTTCTGCTGCACGTTAGAAGATGACGCAGCAGCCAGCACTCGGGCACGCCAGATCTTGTGTAGGCAGAATACTAAAATAGGCGACCCATGGCCATTGGGAATAGTAAAGGGATCTTTGTAAAGGGGGTTACGAAGAGGGGGGGAGGGGACGTGGACAAAGAAACACAAGGTAGTGTTGCGTAGTGCTGTGTGAGGCTTGGCCGCCCTTTCCCTTTCCGATACGACGGGCCGTCGTACATTTTAAGATGTGCAAAAAGAGGAAAGAACGCCTACGGCTTTGCGGCACGCGGCCTCTCCCTCGTTTCAGCGGCCGAGGGAATAAATACTGTCCTGTCTCCGGTCTCTCGTGATCCTGTCTGTCGTTTTCCAATCTTGTCACAAGAACACAATAATCAAGACGACGTTTTTGCCGTTTCAATCACATCCCCATTTACAGCTATCTACAGCGCATTACAGCGCATCCAGGGCACTTACAAGGCTCTCTCACAATACCACTCGTTTCAGCCTCAACCTCGTCCTCGCCGACCACGACGACCCTCTTTTTACTTCCCAACTTCCCACAAACAACCGCAAACATGTGCTTCGGGCCGCCGCGCAGATCATTCCACCACCCGGACGTCATGGTCATGGGCCCTCGCCCCATCATGATGGGTCCTCGCCCCGTCATGATGCCTCGCCCGGTCGTCGTGGCCCGGCCGCCAGTGGTCGTCGCTCCACGGATGGGGTACGGCGGCGGTGGACGTCACGGCGGCTACGGCGGCTACGGGGGCGGATACGGCGGCGGATACGGAGGTGGACGCATGGGCGGTGGCGGACGCATGGGCGGCGGGCGGCGGTACTGAGCACCCTGAATCTTTCGGAGGTATTACACTTTTGAGGGGCACGGCATATAATAGGATCATGGCGTCTTTGGGATATTCGAATTCAAATTCAATGGAATTTTCATTTTATATCATTCTTCTTTGTGAATCTTTCACAAAGCGTTTTAATGCCAGTAAAAAAAACGTAGGGCTGCGGTCTCCAATGCACCCCGGTGCGGCTGTCAGGAAACGGTGATCGTCCAAATACATAAAGAACAGTTGCATAAGTAAATACCGGTGAACTACTGAACTTGCCTTGAGTGGCTCGGTGGCAATGTGTGCCATCACTCAAAGTGGCATCGCATCTAGACACACTGCACTCACCTTCGGACACTTCAGCTGAGATCTACGCACTACGGGCGACTACCGGCAGCCGGAGCTCGCCTTCCCGATCGCACATACGTAGCACATCGTACTCGCCCCAATCGACCATTCCTTCTCAAAGAGGCAATGACCAGACAAGTACACCACCGCCAAAGACAAAAGATCAAAAGAACCAATTGTGTGATTCTAGGACAACTCGCTCAGTCGCTCCTTCTCTTTCTTGGTATGACCTGTTGGTGACGACGGAGAAAGTGCTGCTTAGATCTCCCCAAAAGTGGGGCTCGACATGATGTCATCGCCCCCGTGCTGGGTTGATCGCGCATTCTTTCTTTCGCAAACTACCATCTGCAGGTGCGTCGTCGCCCAACTTTTTCATTGTTCCAGATGGCCGAGCTATGTACCAGTGTGGATGGATGATGTCTATGCTTGCAGCATGAAAGGGTGCAGTCTTGTTTTTTTTTTCTTATAATATTCAGGATGCCCCATGTCGTAGATAATAAAATAGACAATTAATTCTTTCCCACCTTTTTCTTCCATCCCATCGCAGCTTCCCTGCAAACATCCCAGCAAACCTTCCCGTGTTTCACTCAATACAACCCTGTTCCTTCCACTCTAGGTAATTCTCCAGCTCCCTCTCCCGACCTCTTCCCAGCTACAAGGCAGTTCGAGCTCTGTGTAAGCAGCAGCTTTCCGAACCATCCGCCTCCTTTGCGCCAGCTGTGGCAAGTGCGATGCCCGCTGTGTCCGGCCCTCCATACCTACCCCATATGGAAGGCTTAAAAGAAACAGCAGGAGCGCATGTCGTGAAGGAAGGCATGGATGTGAACTGTCCAATTCTCGCCAATTCCTGCCAATTCTTATTTTGTTTACTTACTCGAGGAAAGAGCGTTGGAAACACTGACCCTGCTTGCCTTTTTCTACAGTAGCTTTGCTCCAACAACAACCAACAAGATGATGTGAGTTAACAGCCTCAATTTCCCCCTGTTTTTGTTTTAACAACCTCACCGTCACCGTTATCCATACCGTTCTACGGTCCCCGTTGCAACCTCAATCCCATCTTCCATACACTGAACCCACTGAACTGCCTGCCATGGCCAATATTTTGGCCTGGCTCCCTCGAACGAGCGGCGAGCAGTACGCATTTTTGGGGGGGGGGGGGGGATCTCTGTACTTGGTTTTTCGTTTCGGGCCTTAGACTAACCCGCTTTCCAGGAACCGCGGTCTTTCCATTCGCTCCAAGGGCAACGGCAGCAAAAGCCGTAGCGGCGGCGGCGGCTTTTCCTTCTCGTCGCTGCGCGGTGCCTCGCAACCCGAGCTGTCCAAGCGTCTCTTCCGCCTCATCAAGTCCGAGAACACTCTGATCAGCGCCCACGAGACCGCCGGCCGCGAGCGCGTGTCCATTGCCACCCAGCTGTCCGAGTGGGGCGAGCAGACGCACGACGATGCCGTGTCGGACATTAGCGACAAGGTCGGCGTCGTGCTCTCCGAGATTGGCGAGCAGGAGGACCAGTACGCCCACGCCCTCGACGACAGCCGCGCCGTCCTCAAGGCCGTCCGCAACACCGAGAAGAGCGTCCAGCCCAGCCGCGACAACAAGGCCAAGATTGCCGACCAGATCGCCCTGCTCAAGACCAAGGAGCCCGACAGCCCCCGCCTCGTGATTCTCGAGCAGGAGCTCGTCCGCGCCGAGGCCGAAAACCTTGTTGCGGAGGCCCAGCTCACCAACATCACGCGCCAGAAGCTCAAGGAGTCCTTTGAGGCCGAGTTCGCCGCCACCATTGAGCGCGCCGAGAAGCAGATCATCCTGGCCCGCCACGGCCAGCGCCTGCTCAAGCTGCTCGACGACACGCCCGTCGTGCCCGGCGACACCCGCGCCGCCTACCAGTACAGCGGCCAGGCCCGCCAGATTCTCAACGACGCCGAGGACGATCTGCGCGAGTGGCAGCCCGAGCTCAACGAGGACGAGGCCGAGGCCAACGGCCACGAGGGCAGCATCACTGGCAATGGCCACCGCGACAGCACGGGCTCGGCCGGTGCCGAGGCCGAGGGTGCGCCTGCTGAGGGCGCTGCCATCGTGGAGCGTGTAGACAGTGAGGCCTAAACCTTTTGTCTTTGGGCTTTTCTTCGCGGCCCTTTGTTGCCTTTCTGCGACATTTTTGTCACCTTTTTTGCGACCCTCGCGCCCTGCTGCGATCTCAGCCAGAAACAGCCTCGTTTCAACCAGTGACTGACACTTAATACTGCAGTTGTCCCGGTCGCCGTGGTCTAGATTAACGGCCGGCATCCACCTCAGTGGTCTAACAGAGTCGGATCGGAGGCGGAAACGACAATTCAAGGGTGGACCGGAGTAAGCCGGACATCTTTTCCGTGTCTCCGTCCTTTGGTATCGAGGATTTCGGTGTTCCTTTATTTTTGGAGTCTTTGGTGTTTACATTTTGTATTCTGTAATATCCCAACGGGCATGCATTCATTTGGCCATCTGGCCAATTCCCCGTCTAATTTTGTATTTGCCCAGGCTCTTCATTCATTTTCCCCCCATAACTTTACTTGATTTTCTCTGCTGGTTTTAATATTTGGAAGTGTTTCTGTCAACCCTTTTGGGGGGCAGTTGTTTTCCTGCAAGGAAACAGTTCATATTCAAGACTGTTATTATATACTGTACTACTACCAAATAAACGCATGGTAAAAAAAGATCAAAAGGAACACAATCGAAAAAAAGTACAAGTGAAGCCGTAGTTGCCGTGTAAGAGAGCTGGTTTGGTGAGGTTCTCGTATTGGGCAACGGGCCCACTTTTCTTACAGCTCCACCAGGCCATTGTCGGCTGTTTTTTTGTCCCAGCTTCACCTCTCCTCTCACAAGCTCCCCGTTCAGCTTCCACCCACGACGCCGGCAACGCGCAAACCACACCAATTGCCTTTACTATGCTCAGCCGAAGCTCCAGCGCACGCTTTGTGTGCACCAGCTGCACGCGGCGGTTCGAACAGCGCCTCCAGCAGCAGCAGCAGCGCCGACGTTGGCAGTCGACAGCATCGGCACCAGCGTCGTCCCATGACATCTACGACATCGTCTGCGTCGGCGGCGGGCCGGCGGGACTGAGTCTCCTGACGGCATTGCGTATGTCCCTCCTACTTGCTGTCTCTTTCAAGTTACTTCTCTGTCTAACTAACTTCGCAGGCGCCAACCCCGTCACGGCTGGCCTGCGTCTCGCCCTCATCGAAGCCCAGGACCTTGGCCGCACACGCTCCTACGCCCCGACCCCCGACCAGTTTGCCAACCGCTGCAGCTCGCTGACGCCCGCCTCGGCCCGTTTCCTCGATCGCATCGGCGCCTGGCCGCACCTGCACCGCGACCGTGTCCAGGGCTACCAGGAAATGCAGGTGTGGGACGGCGTGACGGGCGCGCGCATTGCCTTTGACTGGCCACCGGGTACGGTCCAGAGCCAGAGCCCCGACACCGGGTCGACCATTGCCTACATGGTGGAGAACAACAACCTGACGGCGGGCCTGCTGCGGCGGCTCGACGAGCTGGGTGGCGTGGACGTCTTTGACGGCTCGCGCGTGGACAGCATTGGCTTTGGGCCGGAGGACCAGGGCGGCATGGACCTGTCCCAGTGGCCCGCTGTACAGTTGGCCGGCCAGGGCAACAGCAGCAATAACAACAAGACGCTGCTAGCCCGGCTGCTGGTCGGTGCGGACGGCGCCAACAGCCCCGTGCGCTCGTTTGCCGACATTGCCGCGCGCGGCTGGGACTACGAGCGCCACGGCGTCGTGGCCACGATGCTGCTCGAGGAGGGCGCGGGAAGCCTTTCGGGCGACGCCTACAAGACGGCCTACCAGCGGTTCCTGCCCACGGGCCCTGTGGCGCTGCTGCCGCTGCCCGGCCGCTTTGCCACGCTCGTGTGGTCGACGACGCCCGAACGCGCCGCGCTGCTCAAATCGCTGGCGCCCGAAGACTTTGTGGCACTGGTCAACGCCGCGTTCCGCCTGCGGCCCGTCGACCTGACGTACATGCACGGCCTGACGGAGGGCGGACAGCGCGACGAGGTGGCCTGGCGCCTGCAGAATGAGTCCTCGGGGGCTGCGGCCGGCGGCGAGGACGCGCGCATGCCCGCCACCATGGTCGGCGTCCAACCGGGGAGCGTTGCGTCCTTCCCGCTCAAGCTGCGCCACGCCGACACGTACATTGGCGAGCGCGTGGCTTTGGTGGGCGACGCCGCCCACACCGTGCACCCACTCGCCGGCCAGGGCCTCAACCAGGGCCAGGGCGACGCCGAGAGCCTGGCGCGCACCATCGCCTACGCCGTCGAGCACGGCCAGGACCTCGGTGTGCGCACGTCCCTCGAGCCGTACCCGGCCGAGCGCTACGCGGCCAACCACGTGCTGATGGGCGTCTGCGACAAGCTGCACAAGGTCTACGCCGTCGAGTCGGGCCCGCTGGTGCCGCTGCGGTCGCTGGGCCTGCGCGCCGTGGACGCCATGCGGCCGCTCAAGAACTTTATCATGAGCCAGGCCGCCAGCAGCGGACGAAACACCCTGTGATTGGAGTGTGTGCGCCAGGTGGAAGAGGATGAGCCTTGATGCTCGTTTGGGGTAGAGGCAAACAGCACGTGTGCAGATATCTGTAAGAATAGGATGCATTGGGGTCAAACGCCCACAGCAGGCAGCAAACAAGATGCACGCCGTGGGTCTTCAAGCAGGCCCATAATATAACTCCATTTAATCCAAATAATTATCCAGGAAATAATTATCAAACATGACGTAAAGAGCGTGAAAAGATACTTGAAAAACAGCGCCGCATATATGAGCTACAACCGCGGTTGTCTCTACTTTCAAGTGTCTTTTTTCTACTCTTTGTTATTTAGGAAGAGACAAATATTTCCATTTTATTTGAAATGCGTTTGCATCGCATTCGTAGCCCGGTTTTTATTCATATGCAACGCCTGCTGCTTCTATTCACGAACATTGCAGCCTTCCAGAATACGGTGAGAAGGCCTGGCCCCGCTACAACACCGCAGTCACTGCTGAACCGGCGCTACTGCAGAGCGCTGTCCAGCCGCGCCTTCCCCACAAATCAGCATATGCAGCCACTCCTACCAAACGCTCTTTTGCCCACTCAAATTGCCCAAAAGAGGAAGACCCAGTCAAATTCCGATCACACGCCAAATCGAACCTCGTCTCTTCTACCTCAACCCTTCGACCCTCTGCAACACATCCTCCACGACGACACTCCCGCCCGCCGACGCCCATGGTACCGCTCCCGGCACGCGCTCTTGTCTCTCTCTAGTATTTCTAGCCGCCTAACATACGCCTACTCGCCGTTCACGCGCCCCCATCCACGCGACTCCAACGTGCGTCCGTCTATCTTCGATTTATCTTCTTTTTTTCACGTCGACTTCTCTCCCTCGCTCCCGTTCCCACCGGACCGCCTCGACCGCGACACCACGGGACATCGCTTGAGATTGCATATGCCAAGACCATGCTCTCCTAGCATCGCACAACATCGCCTTTTGCCCCCGTCCAGACCAGCCGCGGGACTGGCTCTGGAGCTGGCAAAATGCCCATACCCGGTCGCGTAGGCGCTCTCCTCTTCCCTCCCCCTTCTCTTCTCTGCAGCATGGCATACTAACAAACGCAGGGTATCCTAGGTAGCCTAGGTGCGTTCAGTCCCGGCAATTTTCTCAATCGATCCCGCGCCAAGCGGCCAGACGAAGCCCAGGCGTCGCCACAAATACATCCACCGCCGCCGAAACGGAGAAGGACAGATGACCACGATGACGACGACGAAGCGGTGCCATCAAAAAGGAGTACAGGCCGCTCCCAGAACAACCAGACCTCCCACGACAACCAGAGACTTCAGAGCGGCCAAAAAACCCGGGCTGGGCAGCACCTGCGAAACCAACCAGCCGAGGCCAGCCCCGACATACTGATCCAGTCCTCGCCCGAGCGTAGCCTGCACCAGCGCTCTGCCAGCGTTTTTTCCAGCAGCCAGGGCGGTGGCCGGAGCAACGGCCGCCAGCTCAACCAGAACGAGCTGCGACAGGCGGAACGGAACGCCACGGGTACCCCAAGTCGCCGCCGACGACGCAAGCACAGGGGCGGGTTCGGCGGCGATGGCGCTAATGGTATTGGCCGTCCCGTGAACCTAAAGAGCCCCAGTCCAGACAGTGACGGGCCGTTTTTTATTGAGGACGATCTGAGCCCCACCAAGGAAGTGGCCGCACCCTCGCGGGTGAACACCAACTTGTCCATCGACCTATCCATCAGCCCGCCCGGCACATCCAAGGGACGCTTCCGCGACCGGATGAGCGGCAGCCAGCAAGGACAGCGGGGCTGGCGAGGACCGGCACAGTCCATGGGCCCTCCACGGCGACAGAACGGGAAACTGTCCATTTACGGCACCAAGCACCATAGCGAGAGTGTGGACGAGCTGTCAGAAGAGTTCTTCCCAGAACCGCCTCCCAAGAGACAGCAGCAGGCCCGGAATCCAGTTGTGCATCTGGGTGATCCGCCGGCTCGCGCTGTAGAGGCCGCGGCCGAGAAGAGGAGACATTTGCAGTTTCAGCAGCAGCGGGAGCGGGAGCAGCAAACCAAACCGCTCACTGCGTCACCCAAGGCATCCACATCGCCTGGTCACAGCCCATCTGCCCCCCAGGTTCCCATGATGGCCGAGGCAATCATAGCATCGCCACTGCGCGTCAAGACCGCTTTCCGGCAACCAAGCACCTATTTTGTGGCCGACCCCGACGCAGACGTGCCGCTGTTCTCCTTGAGCATCAATCCTCGCTCGTCCAATGTGCTTGTACCGGCCGACCCCAGGCGTGCGCGCTCCGACAATCTCCGCTGGCTGCAGGCCGACCTGTTTCGAGTTCGCGAGATCTCCTTCAACGTCGACTCACCCATTGTGTTCCTTACGTTGCCCCAAGGTGATGGCTTAGGTGCCTTGATGGGCCTGCAGTTCGACACCGTGGAGGACGTCCGGCGGCTAGCCGCGTGGGTCACAAGCTCGTCCCTGTCCCAGAGTATCAAACTAGACCAGGCAACATCGCAGGAGCAGCTGAAGCGCAAATTCGACAAGTGCCTAGCCGAGGTACAGGGGCACAAGGAACAGAAAGAAGCCAAAGAATCGACGCCGGCCAAGCTCGGCGCTGACAAAGATGCTGCACCTAGCACCATTCGGTCTTCACCTGTCGTTGGCAACAACAGTACCACCGAGCGCATGGCTTTCCGTCGGACACGAAGCAGCCACAACCTTAATGGGGCCACGGAGACGATCGATCTGGATGGTACCGACAACAAACAGTCAAACATCCTCGGCAGCTCGCCCACGTCTTCTGACATTACGAATGATCGGTTGACGAGGCTGCGGAACAGAGGCGCACGGCTGCCGCCAACCCGGCCACTCCTACAGGACATGGAGTTTGAGCGGTGGACCCTCAAGAACCCCGACTGGGCCCGTGAATGGCGGATCCCCCTGACCTACTCGCGCACGACTGTCGACAAAGACGACGTGGCGCGCCTCGACGAGGGCGAGTTCCTCAACGACAACATTATCAACTTTTACATGCAGTTCCTGCAGGATACGCTCAATAAGAGCGAGTCGTCCATTGCCAAGCGCGTCTACTTCCACAACACTTTCTTCTACGAAAAGTTGCGCCCCACCAAGGGCCGCGAGATCGCCTTTGACGGCGTCAAGCGCTGGACGGCAAAGGCCGACCTCTTTTGCTACGACTACATCATTGTCCCCGTCAACGAGCACGCCCACTGGTGGCTCGCCATCATCTGCAACGTGCCCAAGATTCTCGCGGCAGCGCTGCCCAATACGGATGGGCCAGAGGCTATCGAGGAGCCTTCGGATGCCGAGAAGAAGCCGGAGACGGCAGAGGGCGGTGAGAAACCCACAGTGCCTGTGGATGTGGATGCCGACACCGATGATGTTAAGGAGACTGGCGTGTTCCGATTCGTGCCGATTGACGTGGACGGGCCTAAGCAGCTAAGGCGGCCCCGGAGCGTTGTGATCGACGATGAAGATGGAGCTGCCAAACACGCCTCAACTTCGCCTCCACGCCTCAATGGGCAGAGAAAGGACACGCCCATCGACGTGGACGACGCGGAAGCCAAATCGGACGAGAAACGCAGCGAGCCTATTGTGCTTAACTCTGTGGAAACCGATGACGCCGAAGCAAAAGGTGCGGCCAAGAACGGCTCAAAGTCCGTCGACAAGATCCACGAAATCAAAGACGACGTTCCCGATGTCCACAATGTGGACGGTGCCGACAGCAACGATGACGACGAAGTCACAGAGATCAAGAGCGACCTTGTCCAGCCTACCACGCCCCAGCCAGCATCTGCAAAGAAGCCCTTCCGAGGCGGCGGAGCCCTGAACAGCAAAAAGGTTTTCATCCCCCCAGGCAAGAAAAAGGACCCCAAGGACCCACGCATCTTCACGCTGGACTCGCTCGGCAGCGTGCACTCGGCGTCGGTCGACCACCTGAAGCAGTGGCTGCTCGCCGAGATTGCCGAGCGCAAGGGCGTGAAGCCTGCGGATCCAGGTCGCCTCGGCATGACCGCCAAAGCCATTCCACAGCAGGAGAACTTTTGCGACTGCGGCGTCTACCTGCTGCTCTACATCCAGGAGTTCGTCAAGGACCCGGACAGCTTTATCGAAGACATTGTTTTGCGGCAAGATCGCACCTGGGACACCTCGGCACCCGACATGCGCAAGCAGCTGCGTGACTTGATCCTGCACATGCAGAAGGAGTACCAGGCGACGGAGGAGGCCAATCGGAAGCCCAAGAGGAAACTGGTGGCTCCCAAGCGGCCTACGCCCACTGTTGCGGCACCGCCTTCGACGACAGCGAACAGTAAAACGCCTGACGCCCAAGCCACCCCTGTCCATGTGCCAGACTCGCCGTCGTTGCTCCAGATGTCGTCCCCGCCCGCTCCGGCCGCTGCCGATCGCCCGCCACCTGCGAGCGCAGACGTTCCCAGGGACGAAGCAGACGTGCCCATCCCGAGCAGCGAGATGGACCAGAGGGGTAACCAGAAAGACAACCAGGGCGACGACCAGCACGGCTCGTCTGGGTCGTCTACTGGTTCTGTCGAGGCCGGTTGTAGCTCCCCCTTCCGGCACGGATCCGGGTCGCCCAGCGTGTTTGAGCAGAACTCCTAGGAGGAGCAGTTTGTAACACCAACAACGACGAAGCACAATGCCATCTTCTGCGCACCACCGGTCACCAACAGCCCGCGTCCGCCGCCTGTGATGCCGCCACAGAGGACCACGATGCGCCCAGAGACACCCGATCTCCTGTCGTCGAGCCCCTTTTTGACGCCGGGGCAGCTCCGTGCAGTGACTCCGCCGTCGCCCTCTGAGCGCTTTTTAATCAAACGGGCGCGCCGTCAAGCTGGCTCGACAACTGCGGTGGCAGGACCTAGCCTCGATTCGAATCCAACCGTCATATCTGGCAGCGCCAATCATGGTTTTGGTGGTGATAGTGGTGGCAGCGGTGGCAGGTATGAGGAAGAAAGCGACGACGGTTTCGAAATAATAGGCAGTAACCCCTGCCGGCGATCGCCACCTCCACCTCCGCCACCACCGCCGCCACGTCAACTGCCGCTGCCACGGCCATACCCCGTGCATCCACCGCTGCCGTCAGCGCCGCAAACACGTCTACTTACGCGTCCACAACAAACCCCGATGCAACGACCACACCAACGGCCACGTCCTCTACATCAACCACTGCCGTCGGCACCGCCACCTCCCATGCAGATAGAGAGTAGGTCGCCTACTCAGAGCTCCGTCCGTATTCCAGTCAGTTTCTCCAGAAGAGACGGCATCTATGAATATAATACCACCGGTCTTCGGCCGGAACACGTTCAAATGCTAGCATACGGCACGCCTGGCTTTCCGGAGCAAGTGCCGAGGGACCAACCCAGGCCGCCGGCGAACTCCAGGCCGCCAACGGCGCGATCCACCCGTCCGATCCAGAGCCAGAGCCGGCCGGCACAGGCCAGCCACTCGCAGGCAGAAGTGCAGCATATGCTCGGGCTTCCTAAGGAGACATATTTCGGTGCCCAATTTCGGCCCATTGCTCGTCCCCGTTCGTCGCAGAACGACGTGGCGGACGGATATATTTGATGTCGCGAGGAGGCCTTCTCACCCCATGTCTGATTTCTATTCTTTTCCTTTTTTGCTTACGATTGCACCGTTATTGGTGTCGAGAGCTACTGCTACGGCACATAGTATGTTTTGTTTTGCTGTATTCTCATTTTCAAGGCGCGGCTGGTGGAACCGGGCGGAACCGGAACTGGCGTCTTTGTGATTTCTTGTTTGCTCTTGTTTTTTTCTTCTCTTTTTTAGTATTATGACGGCCACGGAGGAGCAACGCCAACCTGGCGGCAAAGCATAGCATGGATTGGTTTCGTTTGTCTTTGAATCTATCTTATTCATCTTCGTTTTTCGACTGTTCTTAAATATGTGCACGCCCGGTGATACCATGTTTGATTTTAAGTAACGTGTTGTAGAAACTATTTGTTGATTTGAATGGATTATATGCAAAGTTATGAATATGAAATCGCTGTTTTGAATTTGACTTAAAATCGGGTTAAAAAAATAAATACTGTCTTGAGTTATCACTATAATTGAGATGCAAAACTGATCATTTAATGAAATAAATGGAAATAAATAAAATCAAAATGCCATTCCCTTTTATATAAATTAACAAAAATAAACTCCCGAATTTTTCTCTCTGTACACGAAAAAGAATAAAATGGCTATGCAATTAATGTCATGCTCTTTTGTTAGAAAACGGTAGAGAAATGTCCGTTTTCTATGCCTGTCCCAAACCCCCCTTAGTCCTTCTCGTTGGCCGTTCCGTTGGCATGGCCGTTCACACCATTCACACCGTTGGCGGCGCGCTTGTCCAGCCGGCCAACCTCAAACACCACGGCGCCGTTCCGTGCACCCTCCTGCCGACCCCAGCGGCCCAGCCGGTGCTCTTGGCCGACGGCCACCACAACACTCAGGCCATCACGACCACGCTCACCACGCTCAAAAGCGGCAATGTCGTTGACGACACCAGGGACAGAAAAGGTAGATGAAGAAGAAGAAGAGGAGGAGGAGAAGGTAATGGGAGAAGAAGAATCGACACCCAGGACACCGAGCGACTCGAGCTTGCGCTTGTCCTTGCTCAGGCACCACACGCGCACGCAGCCGTCCCAGCTGCCGCTGAAGACAATGTCCGAGTAGGGGATGGTGCGCAGCGCCGTGATCCAGCGCGGCTGTGGCGGCGGCGGCGGGTTAGCGGCCTGGGCAGCGGGTGTGGCCATGGCGGCGTCGTACTGGTCGCGATGCGTCTGCACGGGCTCGAGGCCGTGTGCGCGCGGCACCACGTGCAGCGGCTTCTTCTTCTGTGTGCTCCACAGCGCCAGCGCGCCGTTGTCGCTGCCCGTTACGAACAGCTCGTCGTCTAGCATGGCCACGCGGTCCATACTGCCCTCGTGGGCCAGCGAGTTGGGGTCGGCGGCCGTCGAGCCGTCTCCGTTTTTGGTGTTCTTGCCGCCCGTTCCGCCGCCGCGGAACACAAGCTGGGTCTCTTCCACGACCTTCCACATGCGCGCGGTGCGGTCGCGCGTGCCGACGCTAACGCACTTCTCCTGGGCCAAGGCGTCGATGTCGGTGATCTCGTCCTGGTGGCCGAACAGCGTCTGCACGTAGGCCAGCTCGTCGAGACTCCAGATCTTGATCGTGCGGTCCTTGGAGCACGAGTACAGCTGGTTGGTGCCGCGGCGGAACGCCAGTCCCGTGACGGCGTCACGATGGTGCGTGAACACGCGCAGCGGCTTGAGCGTCTCCGCGTTCCATACGATCATGCGCCGGTCAGCGCCACCCGTCACCACGAAGCGGCCGTCCTGCGATGCGGCCACACAGATAATGGCGCCGACGTGGCCGCGGTAGTCCTTGTCCTTGCGGCGTGCCGGGTTGCCCCGGCGGAACAGCACCCGCTGCGGTTGCTTGCGAGCAGGGACCTCGGCGGTCTCGGTCTCCTCGGCGGCCGTGATCTTGCTCTCCTGCTTCTTCTTGTTGCTCCGCTTCCGGTTCTTGTTTTTGAGCTTCTCCTCCTCCCACTTCCGCCGCGACTCCTCGCGGGTCCTCCGCTGCTCTTCCGGGCGGTCCTGGATGCGCCACTTGGTGAGGTAGACGTCGCTGGACACGGTGTAGGCGTACGGTGCGCAGACGGCCACAGCATTGACGTTCTTGGCGTTCCACCGCATCAGGCAGTGCCCTGCGTGCGCAAAGCCCAGCTCGCCCGCCAGCTGCCGGTACACGCGGCCCTTGGATTCGGCGACGTCCTCCAGCAGCCGCTCGGCGATCAGGTCGCGGTCGACGTCCTCGGCGTCAAAGGCGTAGATGTCGCCGTCGGCACCGGCCGCCACTTTCACTTCCTTCTTCACATTATCTAGGTAGCGCTCGGCCAGCCGCAGTCGCCGCTCGGCCGCCGTCTCGCCCTCGTCGCCGTCCGAGTCGTCGTCGCTGCCGCCCGCGTCGTCCGAGTCACGCCCGCCGCGTGGCCGGCCATTGATGCCGTCGTCATCCGAGTCGCTGCCCGACACAGACTCGTCGTCCTCCTCAGCCTCTTTCCTGCTGCGTGCGGTGGGCAACTTGCCGGATTTTGTGGAGGCGGAGGCGGGGGCCGCGGAGGAGGACGACGCGGCGTCTCGTGACCGTGCCGACTTCTTGCCGGAGGCGCCGTGTGCTGTTCTCGACGCGCCTGCGGCTTTTGAAGAGGAGGAGGAGGAAGTCGGGGCATTTCGCTTCTTGGGAGCTTCGGGACCGGTCGTTCGTTTCCGCTTCTTCTGCGCGCCGGGGACCGTGAAAAAGGAAGAAGACATGGTGCTTGGGGGGCAGCGCAAAGCAACCACTCTTGTCGGGGGAAGAGAGAGCTGGGTTTCTTTACCACAAATGCAGAAGCGTCATGAGTAGTCTTTCGGAACGAATTATCGTGGAAAAAAAAAGAAAGGAATGTGGTTGGCCGTCGTTTGCTTTGCAGGGGAAAGAAAATTTGGCTGGTATTGCTCGACAAACTTTCTTCACGGCCGCTCGCTGTTGCCCGTTCGAAACTTTTTTTCAAAAGTCCCCACTTTAAAATCGGTTCCTAAGAAGCGCCAGTCTTATCGCAGACCGATAAGAAATTACAAGTGGAGACGGCGAGACCGCCAGACCGCCCCAATCCATTGGCCGTCGCCTCGGTGGCAGGCTCGGCAGGTAATACTATTGTCCGCGGTGAGCTTGGACCCACTTTACGGCGAGCAGTTCAGGCAGGCGGCCAACGAGGCCTCGCTCTGGGGGAAGGAGCGGCAGCAATTGGTAGGGAGCAGCCCAGGCTGTAGCTGCATGGCGCGTTCTTGCAACAGGTCCCAGGTTCTAGACAGCCAACGCCGCAAAACCGACACAAACACAACGACGCAACGACGCAACGACGCAACGACGACGAGCTCCATTGCACAACAAACGCATCACGGACGACCAGAATTTCTTTTGACGAACCATTTCCCACGTTCAACGTCGACGCGAGAGCTGATCCTCTCGTTCTTTTCCATCTCGAAACTCCTGGACAGCTTCCCTTGACAGCTTCCGTTCACCAGCCACAATGTATGTTGCCATCCGGTGGGGGATGGTATGGGAGAGATGGGGTCTCTGAACCCAAGTTCTAGGGTTAAGGAATACTGCTAACACCTTCCAGGGAGGTGCTGCTGGGAATCACGGGCAAGGACTTCACCTTGATTGCGGCGTCCAAGGCCTCGATGCGCGGCCCGACCGTGCTCAAGGCGACCGACGACAAGACACGGCAGCTCAACAAGCACACGCTGATGGCCTTTTCCGGCGAGGCCGGCGACACCATCAACTTTGCCGAGTACATCCAGGCCAACGTGCAGCTCTACACCATGCGCAACGAGGCCGACCTCGCGCCCACCGCCATTGCACACTTTGTCCGCGGCGAGCTGGCCTCGAGCCTGCGGTCACGGAAACCCTACACGGTCAACCTGCTTCTGGGTGGCGTCGACCCCATCACACACAAGCCCAGCCTCTACTGGCTCGACTACCTCGCAGCCCTGGCCCCCGTGCCCTACGCCGCCCACGGCTACGCCCAGTACTACTGTCTGTCCATCCTCGACAAGCACCACCACCCCGACATCACCCTCGGCCAGGGCATCAAGCTCATGACCATGTGCACGGACGAGCTGAAGCGGCGGTTACCCATCGACTTCAAGGGCATGATTGTCAAGGCCGTGACCAAGGACGGCATTGTCGACGTCGAGTTTGACGACGACAAGGTTGTCAAGTGCCCGTGAGCGATGGCGTGCCGGGGGAGCTGAAATGCTCTGATCGACGGATGAAGGATGGCAAAGGAGGAGAAAAGACGAAGAAGCGAAGCTTGTACAATATACCATTCTTTGGGCACCTTGACAGAAGCATAATCAACATACATTTGCGCTACACTGAGGTATGGGAATATGAATGATGCGTCGTCAAGTAACCCCAGCCCCGAGCACTCCACACTGCGGCTCATCACGTCCATCTGACCTCTCTTTGCGGATGTTATCCTATGATCAAGTACTTGTACGGAGTGAAGGGATGCCGATATCACCTTTCACTATAGATCTATGGTCACGTGACCACACTGCATACGGGATGCTGGGCAACCGCTCTGCCTGACGTCAGGCTTGGATAAAACGAAATATTGCAAAGGTCTTTTGCGTCTGAATATTGACATTTGCTATTGTTTGTGACCTGTTTATAGAAAGCCTTTAGACAATGCTGTTGATTTGTTCGATAGCTGGCGAGGCTGGCAGGCTGGCTATTCACTGTGAGATCTGGCTGGCAATTAAATGGTATCTGGCAAGGTTGCGAAAACAAGTCAGAGAATAGAGAGGCGACTTCAAAGACCACAGACGAGTAAAGAAGATACATGCATGCTCTAGGGCGATTCTTCCGACACCGTCACCGAATGGCATGGTCAGGCAAAAGCCCAGAGAACACATGCAAACCGTCCACAGGCTTACGAGAGCCTAGTCAGCAAGCCTCGCAAACCTCCAAGCCTAAGTGTCGGCGTAGCCACAGCCTAACCGCTACGGAGTTGCCTACGCCCTACGGACTGGGTTAGAACTTTGGAAGGACACTTTCGCCACCAGAGGCAAACAGTGCGACGGCGACTGTGCGGCAACTGGTTGCTGTTGGGTCGCGCCTGCCTCGCCTGCTTCTAGAGGGCTCCTTCTAGAAACGCCCTTTGTTCCCTGTTGCGGGCAGAAATCAGGGGCACGCATGCCAGGGAATAGTGCCACGAATAGGGGTTGGCAGCCTGAGCGGCAGGTGGGGGTCCACTGGACAAGTCGGTCCACGGAATCTTATCTTGGTCGCAGCCCATTTAAAAACGCTTCGCTCTTTCCTTGGCTACAGGGTCCTTCCTGTCGCGCTGCCTTGCTTTGTTTTGCTGCACAATGGCTCTTTCCCAAGTGTCTTCCACAACGCTCTTGCCTTTTGGCCCATTGATCAGCTGCTTTCCCGCACACGTATTGTTCGCTCCTGCTGTTACGGCGTAAGAGACTTTTGCTTAGTCGTAATTCCTGTGGAACGATTAGTTGCTCCTGCCGCGTGCTGGCTGTCGATCTGACCGCTTAACTCGTCACCGCTATCCACGAGCCACCCTCCACTGTGCATCGTGCCTTCCCTGTGAATTCCCCCAACGCAAACGCGGGCCACCGTGCGGAAGCCGCGCTGCTGTTGCTAAAAATTCAAAATTTCCGGGCTAACCACTTTTAGCGCACCCTATTTTCCTTCTCTGCCTGCTCTTTCCACTCCTTTCTGGCGTGGTCAGCCCCGACACAGGCCAAACCTAATATATTTTTCTTCAAAACATCGCCCACTCTTTTTCTTCCTCCTTTCTTCCAACTTTTCTTTCTCCTTTTCCACCCTCATCCAACCCCATCTATCCCACGAGGATCGAAACCACTACTCTCCAAAAGTTATATTTCGTCTGTCTTTTGTTTTCCTTTTTTTTCTCATTCCTTTAGAAGACTTTGTTTTTGTTTTCTTCTCGAGGTCTCGAAAAAATCGTTTGTTCTGTCCTTCTTTTCTTCTTTCTCGGTTCAACGAAGGAAGAAATCATCCACGGAATACCTCCGTCTACCGTCTGAAGAGAACCAGAGAACGATCTGAAGCCCGTCTTTCATTTTTTGTTCTCTCCTTTTTTCACGTCCTCGCTTTTCGTCGTCCCCTCTCCGACGCGCCTAATTTTCATCACTTTTCGCTCTATTTTCAGTCCCTCCTTTTGAACACCGTCGTTCACTTCGAGAGCCTTTCGACAACCCGTCCGTTCTTTTTTTCGACATCATCCTTGCCGATCCCATCACGAGAAGACACGCCTCAAACGACCTCTCACACACCGCAATCATGGCTGACCAACTGAACATGAACGGTCTTAACCTCAACGGCGATGGCCCCCGTTCCTACATTCCTCCCCATATGAGGGGGAAGATGACGCTGAACGGCGGTCCCCGTGGCCCCGACGTCGTCGCCCCTGGCCCTCCCCCCGGCCCTGCCCCTGGCCCTGGCCCTGCTCTTGGCCCCGGTCCTGCTGGTCCTCCTGGCCCGGCTGCTTTCTCCGGTCCCACCCCTGCTGGTGCGGCTGCCGGTCCCACGCCTGCGGATGCCGCCAACGGTGGCCTCAACGGCAGCGCATGGGCAGCAAAGTAAGTTTTTACCACGCGACTGTAACTTGTCATCCCTCCTCATCTTCACCTCATCTTTCAGCGGCTAACATTCCCTCAGCAACGCCCAGAACTTCAACGGCCGCGCCCCCGGCGGCAACAACTGGAACAACAACGGTCCCCGCCAGACTTGGGACCGCCCTCAGAGCTTCAACCCTAACGCATATGGAGGTCACGCTGGCGGCCACGCTGGCGGCCACGGCGGTGCCGGCGGTGCCGGCGGTGCTGGTGGTGGCGGTGGCGGCGGCGGCTACGCTCGTGGCTCTGGCGATGGCCAGTGGCGCGACGGCAAGCACGTTGCTGGCCCTGCCAACCCCCGTGTTGAGCGTGAGCTCTTCGGCACCCCCGACGATCCGTCCAAGCAGCACACGGGCATCAACTTTGAGAAGTACGACGACATCCCCGTCGAGGCTTCCGGCCACGATGTCCCCGAGCCTGTTCTCTCCTTCACCAACCCTCCTCTGGACGACCACCTGATCCGCAACATTGAGCTTGCCCACTACAAGGTGCCCACGCCCGTCCAGAAGTACTCCATTCCCATTGTCATGGGCGGCCGTGACTTGATGGCTTGTGCCCAGACCGGTTCGGGCAAGACTGGCGGTTTCCTGTTCCCCATCCTGTCGCAGGCGTTCCAGACGGGCCCGTCGGTCGTCCCTGCTACCCAGGGTGGCGGTGGCTTCGGTCGCCAGCGCAAGGCCTACCCCACGTCGCTGATTCTGGCTCCCACGCGTGAGCTGGTGTCTCAGATCTACGACGAGTCCCGCAAGTTTGCGTACCGCTCGTGGGTCCGCCCCTGCGTCGTCTACGGTGGTGCTGATATCGGCTCGCAGCTCCGTCAGATCGAGCGCGGCTGCGATTTGCTTGTTGCTACGCCCGGCCGTCTTGTCGACCTCATAGAGCGTGGTCGCATTTCGCTGTGCAACATCAAGTACCTGGTGCTGGACGAGGCTGATCGCATGCTGGACATGGGTTTCGAGCCCCAGATTCGCCGCATTGTCGAGGGCGAGGACATGCCCGGCGTTGCCAACCGCCAGACGCTGATGTTTTCCGCCACCTTCCCCCGCGACATCCAGATGCTGGCCCGTGATTTCCTCAAGGACTACGTCTTTTTGTCTGTCGGTCGTGTCGGCTCCACTTCGGAGAACATCACCCAGAAGGTCGAGTACGTCGAGGACAACGACAAGCGCTCCGTGCTTCTGGACATTCTTCACACCCACGGTGCTGGTCTGACGCTTATCTTTGTCGAGACCAAGCGCATGGCCGACTCGCTGTCGGATTTCCTGATCAACCAGAACTTCCCGGCCACCTCCATTCACGGTGACCGCACCCAGCGCGAGCGTGAGCGGGCTCTGGAGATGTTCCGCAACGGTCGCTGCCCCATCCTGGTCGCGACAGCTGTTGCTGCCCGTGGTCTCGATATTCCCAACGTCACACACGTCGTCAACTACGATCTGCCCACCGACATCGACGACTACGTCCACCGCATTGGTCGTACCGGTCGTGCCGGAAACACTGGTATCTCCACGGCTTTCTTCAACCGCGGCAACCGCGGTGTCGTCCGTGAGCTGATTGACCTTCTCAAGGAGGCCAACCAGGAGGTCCCCTCGTTCCTCGAGACCATTGCTCGCGAGGGCTCCTTCGGCGGTGGCGGCCGTGGCGGTGGCGGCGGCGGCGGCTCTTACGGCAACCCCGGCGGCCCCGGCCAGTCCTGGTGGTAGACCAAGTCGACGAATCGGTCATAGTGCTGCTTTGCCGGCCTCGGAGAGAAGGGCGCGAGCATCTCTCGTTTTCACTCCCCTTCCTCCCGTTTGTTCTGCACCTGTTTCGCCGTTTTCTTTTTTATTACCGACAGAAGCAGCACTATTATAGCACCTGGGGGGCTGTCAACAACGGCTCATCCATCCTGCTACGGCCTCGACTACTACCACCATGTTTGAACTTTTTCACCTCTAATTTTGCGCCTGCTATCTTTTCTGCCTTCACCTTTTTTTATTTCAATTTCCCTTATTTCGGTTTACGCGTCGCGACACTCGTACTCGATCTGCTTTTATTTTTCGGAAACATGCTTCGGCGGCGAGCATGACCCCCGCAACGGATTTTTCGCCCACCTTCACAGACGGAGAAGGACGGGCTTCGGATTCAGGGCACACTCTGGCGAAAAAAAAAACGATGGGCCGCATTCTGCCTTTTGCCTTTTTTCTTGTTTCTGCTTTCGTCCCCTGGTTTTTTTATGATACCCAATAGAATCTGAAAGACGAGGGGGGCATATCTGTCTGTCCGTTATCAACAGGACATGGGACAGGGAAGGAAGAAAAGAAGAAACGAAAGGTGTTTACAAGGGACGCCCCGCAGCACATGATGCACAGCATGCATCGACGGTTTATCGGTCAAGGGAGAATCTACACAACGGAAACGATATGGCGACCTCCCCCTAGACCTGGTTTTACGCTTTTTACGACTGTCATGAATGTGCTTACTGTCCGCGTTCCGAAACGGAAAAAAAGGGGCATCGTTTTGTTCGTTTTTCATTCTGCCTGGCTTATAGAAATTCATTAGGGAGGAAAAATGGGTTCATAGCATCGCCGCAATGCGTGTTTTCGATGCCATTACATAGACTTTCAAAAAAACAAATGGTTTCTTATATGATCTCAGACTTTCTATGGCCTCTGGCCGGCAACGGGACAGGTCTGCTCTGATTCTTTGAGTAAAAGAGAGGAGGCTTGCTTGTCACAGGCAGAAGGGCAATAGAAGATGGACTACTCAATGGTTTCTGTTCTACTTTGTCTTTCTTCCCATTGATTTCAAGTGATCGTGCAATGCGTGACCAGTCAGGAGTTAGAGGCACAAGAAGGCAGGAGAGCAAAACGGGGAGAACATGTCGATGCGAGGAGTTGTGTCTTGCTTTGAGTTATGAGAACCAAACAGCTACAGTCAGACAAACTATAATAGAAAGCAATTGATTTGATTTAATTACTGAAATACTGTTCGATGCTTGAGCAATATGTGAAGATGCCGATACAAAAAACGTGGCCGATAACAACCTGGAGTGTGCATTAGAGTGGGTGAGCCGTCAGGAGACGCGTAGCGAGGCTCGAACTATGTAGGCCAACTGGGTGCACTTTGGACTTTGCAATCGATGCGGTCTGTTATACGAGCTGTACAACGTACCATTCACGCAGAAATGGAAACTGCCTCTTTACATAGTCAGAGCAAGAAGTACTGGCAACGTTGTTGCTCAATTTGTCGATCGTCCGAAAGGCTGTAGAATTTTGGATTTTGGGGCTGGACGTGGAAGGTGCAGCCAGCCGTTCTGGGTGGGGCCCTTTGCGCGCCCCTAATGTTTTTCTGTTTCCCCCCTTCCCTACCAAATGGACCATATGCAGGTGCGACCGCCTAGGCCCCATAAAAATTTCCCATCGCTCCTGCTCTCTAGCGTTGTTGTTGACCCTGAGCTCTGTTTCCTGCGTTGTTCTAGCATCGACGCCTTCCAAGACTCCAACCACCCTCCGTCCTTCATCCTCCACCCGCCTCAATTCCTCCGACAACACCTCACACGGACGAAACGACGGGCGCTTCGAATCCGAGTCTGCTCTGTGTTGTCGTCGCCCTTGTTGCACATTCGCGACTGGACCTGACCAGCCATCGACAAGCTGCCTCTTTGACTGCGGCCTGCTCACGCCCCGTCCTCCCCATCCGCAGTTCGTGTCGATCGGTGACTCTTCGATCCCGACTTGCGACCTTGACAACCTCGATCCTCGACTTCCGACGCGAGATACCAGCCAAATCACGCGACGAGAAACCGGGAACAGGGCTCCAACGTCGACGACCCCGGCGCAACCACCTCTCTTGCACGTGCCGTGCCCCCGATCTCCACCCCGACTTCGTCGACCACGAGTAGCTGAGACAGAGAGCTGCTGTCCTCGTCCCAAGTCTAGCGCCTTCATTCCAGCAGTACAACTCCAGCGACTCTACCAAGATGCCGAGTACGTCGTAGCCGCCAGAGAGCCTCGCGGGTGGAAGAAGACCATCTTCGCCTCGCTTCGTGTAGCACACACGAGCACCGCCATTTCGAACCCAGCTTGCTAACCGAATGCCCTCTTTCTCCTTAAACAGGCGCTACGTTGACCGACGACCCCTTTGTGGGTCAGCAGCTGATGTGAGTGCTACTCAATTGCTGGCTAGCCACGGCCTTCTTCCTCTTCTCTCTCCTCGACATCCGCTGACCTTGATTTCTCTCCCTCTGCAGGACTTACGATGTCAGCGTCCTCGAGGACACGGCGATTGCCATTGATGCCACGCACTTTATCCAGCAGATGCTGGACCACTCGCCGTCCCACGAGCCGCTCATGTGTGCCTTGGCCGGCCTCACCGGCATCCACATGCACCTCGAGAACGAGCTGAACCAGTGGAAGGCCCACAAGGTCACGCCCTTTTTCATCTTCGAGGGCATGCCCGTCGTTGGCCAGGACCAGGTCACGATCCAGTCCGGGCTGCGCGACATTCAGCGGACCAACGCCGCCTGGGATCTGTACTTTGCCGGCAGCGCTAGCGAGGCTGTCGCTGCCTTTGGCGCAACAGGCTGTACGTGTTTGTGCCCCCCTCGTTCGCGGGAGAATCTCGTCTCTCTACACTACGGGAATCTGTACTAATCTACGTCATGGCGATAGCTACCTTCCGGACACAATCTCTGTACCCTCTGCTGCAACGCCTTCTTCGGAAGCGGAAGCTGCACTTCCTTGTTACTCCCTACAATGCATCTGCGCAGGTTAGTCCTTTCCGTCTCTGAAGCTACGCGGCATACGTAGTATCTTTCTTCTGACACTGTTCCAACCAGATCGCGTACTTTGACATGATCAACTCCGATCAATGCGGTGGTATCATGGGATCGCCGGAGCTGCTTCTCTACCCGATCCACGACTCCATCATCAAGGCGATTGACTGGAACCAAAAACGGGTCCATGCGCTGTCCAAGAGACAGCTGGTTAGAAGCCTGGGCATGAGCGATTCTCTGTTTGTTGACGCCTTGCTGATGACCGGCACGTCCTTCCTACCCGGTTTCCCGCCGCTCCGCGACGTCACCATCACCCCCCGCCCGCCCAGCGTGACCGATGCCGCCAACATGCTCCGCACGGCCGAGAAGAACGTCGCCTCGCTGTGCGCATCGTTCAACGATTTGCTGCAGACCCAGGACCCGCAGTGGCTCGACAAGTTCCGCAAGGCCCGCATGGCCGTCGACCATTTTATCTACATTGCCGAATCCGGCGAGGTTTGCGTGAACGACTTTGACCGGTTGACTAGTGACAACCACGAGTACTTGGGCTTCCAGCTGCCGGCCGAGCTCTTCCACTACCTGAACAAGGGCATGATTAGCCCGCGCGTGCTGAGTTGGATCGCCTACTGCCAGGTCACCATCCTCCCGACCCTTGACGGCTACGTCGCCAATGAATACCAGACCCTGGTCACCCAGCAGCTTGTGCCCTACTACGAGACCGCCCTGAGCCTCATTGGAAACCGCATCAACCGCGGCATCAACTTCCGGGAAATCCAGCTCAAGGTCTGGTACGACGCCAAGTTCTCCCTCAAGCTCAAGCACCGCAGCGAGGACAACGACGCTGTCACCCGCATCGCCGCATGGAACGTGACGGCCGAGTCGATCGAGGAGCATTTCCCCAAGGATGCCGCCACGCCGGCATCCGCGTCATCAGGAAGCATCGCCTTTGAGCTGGCCGCCCTGAGCAACAAGGACTTTGTGGCGACCACCCTCAAGGCACCCAAGATCAAGGGTACCGAGTCCGGCGATGTCATCGTGTCCCTCACGCTGTGGAAGCTGCTCACGCTGCGCGGCTACATTGAGCCCAAGACCCTCGAGTTGACCAAGTGGGGTGTGGCCCTCGCCAAGACGTTTGCCGCTCTGGAGCCCGTCGTCAAGAAGCACCCCGAGCTCACGACGGCACTGCACGCGGCGGCCCTGCTGGCCTTTGACTTGATCCGCCTGGATCTCCTCAACGCCAAGAACCAACACGCCGAGCTGCAAGGCTACCCGGCCAATGGCCCCGTCGAGGACCGCGACGCCGTCGTCCTGATCAGCCGCACGGCCACGCTGCTGCAGTTGCGGCAGGACACCTCGGGCTATACGGGACCCCTGAGCAAGAGCCTGCTGGCGTTCCACACGCTGACGACGACGGTCGGCGAGGCCAACCGCGCCATTGTCGAGTCTCTGCTGGTCCTGACCTTTATGAGCAACCAGGCCCAGCGGGACCGCGCCGACTACTGGGACATTGGCCACCGCCTGCCGTTTATCGAGTTCCCCGACGCTGCGCTCGGTATTGCTGTCAAGACGTTCCTAGACGAGAGCTACGAGGACAACACGCCCGAACAGAAGCAGGAGCGCAAGAAGGCGTTCCCGACCAAGTTTGTGCCGCACGCCACGCACCCCTTTGAGGACTTTGAGGTCGCCTTTGTCCTCGTCGAGGCGTTGTACGCCGGTGTGCAGACGCTCGGCGAAAGCGAGCTCAAGGCCGAGGTCAAGACCGAGTGGGAGCGGGCCAAGACGTACCTTGAGCGGAGAAAGTAGACGGCTACTGGAAGGATTGTATGATGGACGGGGGAGGAGCACGAGGGAAAGGGAGGCATAAAACAGTCGTTCCTCCATTTTTTGGCAGCTGTCAATAATTTTGGACCAACGTCACGAACACCTTGAAATGCATACAAAACTCACCAAAAAAAGCGCAAAAACAAATGCCCTATCCTTACGGGTAAAAGATATCAACGAAAAGAGGGGAGAATACAAACAAAAAACATGGGATGAAATATCACGGAACGGAAGGCAAAAGAAAGCAACTCTCAAGGCAGGAGTTACAAGTTATATCACAGCAAATTTAAAGTCAAAACCACACAGAGATGACGAGACGTGCTCAAGGATATAGGTCGTAAGATCTTATTAAAGTGATGCTGCACTAAGAATTAATCGATAAAGGAGAGAGATATGATATTGCGAACATACACTCGCAACACATTCTGCGTCCCTCCGTCCTATGCTCTCCCAGCCATACCCCAAGAAACGCCAAATACATGAAGATAGATCCCCAGAGTCATTCTCTAATTTTGTGATTCTCATTCTCATTCATTCATTGCCGACCCAGTCCTGCCCTGCCCCCGTCCCAGCAGCCTTAGTAAAAGAACCGGGACCGTCCGTTGACGCCCGACGTGACGGCCGTCACTGCTGCTGTGGTTGCTGCCGCCGCCGGTGCCCGCTGGCTGTTCTTGTCCGCCAGCGTGCGGATCTTCTCCAGCAGGTGGTCGACCGACACGTGCCCGCGCGTGCCCTCAGTGATGGCCAGGTCGACGCGGCTCAGCATTTCCTCCTCGTGGCCGCGCAGGTGCGCCTTGATGCGCTCGCGAGCGGTGCTGTTGATGTCGCTGTCAGCTTTATCGTCTTCGTCGTCATCGTCATCGTCGTCCTCGGACAGATCCGGCGTGCCGGCATCGCGCACAAAGTAGTCGCAATCGGGCTGTGGGCAGTTCCATGTCCGGTTGGGCCCCGTCGGCTTTGTCGACACCAGCAGAGGCTCGGCGTGCACGGCCAGCATGGTCTCTTGTTTCCGGCGGTCGTCTTCGGAATCCTCGTCACTGTCGCTGCTGCTGCTGTCGTCGCTGCTGCTGTCGATCTGCATGGCCTGCGACTGGTGGCGTCCGGCGCCGTCGTCATGGTTGCTCTTGGCTGTTTTGCGCGGCCGCCCGACCGACCGTGGCGTGCTGCCCCGGGATGCCGCGGATGCCGCGTCTGTGTTGTCACCGGTTTCGGCGCCGGCTAGGCCGCCCTCACCAAAGGCACCCTCAAACCGGCGTTTCCTTGAAACGGTCGGCGGTCGCAGCACGGCACGTTTTCCAGACGTGCGCGGCGCGGGCACCGGCGAATTTGTCCGTGGTGTAGACGTGCCTCTTACAGAAGCGGAGGCAGCCGCCGTAGCAGTAGTTGGGTTCGTGACGCTGGGGGCTTGGTGTGCCCGGCGGACGAGCTGGTCGGGCACCTCGCGCAGGAACAAGTCTGACGTGGGCGTAAAGTCTCGTGCCTCGTTGGACGTGAGCCACGACTCGTAGGGGCTTCCACGCCAGCGCTCGCTGAGCGATTCCAGCAGCTCCTTGCTGAAGAGGGCTGACAAGTGCTTGCCTGTGTTGTATTGGCGCACCCTGAACTTGCTGAAGAGCCCATAGTGCACCTTGCCGACACTCATTTTTGCTGGGTCGCCCAATAATTCGCCGAGCGCTTCGATGGTTTCGAGGTAGGTCTTGAACACGCTTTTCCGTAGTTCGCTGGGAACGGACGACTGTACTGCGCTGCCTGGCGTGGTTGATCCCGAGAGTTCGCGAGCCACATGTGCCGGTAGTGGCACAGGCGACTCACGAGCAGGCCCTGCATTACCATTTGCTGCAACACCGGGAGGCGCACGGAACGGCAGTTGCTGAGGCAAGCCTGAGGGAGCCTGTGATGGCGGCGGTATTTGTGGCAGCGGCACAGGGGTGATGGCGGTTTGGATGCCAGTTTGGATGCCAGTTTGGATGCCGGTTTTGATACCGGATTGGATATCGGATTGGATGCCGGTTTGAGAGTGTAAAGATCCAGGGGCCGCAGACTCGCTGCGGCTGGAGCTTCTAGCTGACCGCTCCCTGTCCTTGAGCTCCTTGACCAGCCACTTGGAGAAGCTGGACTTGGCCCAGTCCAGGTCCTTGGATCTAGCAAAGTGCGCCAGCAGCATCGGGCCCAGCTGCACGCACGTATCCACGGCCTCGTCGTATGTCGTGCCGTTGCCGAGGGCCACGGCGTATTCGAAAAGGATCTCCTTGATGTCCAGCGTGGCCAGTATCCTATGCTTGCTCTTCGCGTCGCCCCCCTCGCACGCCTTGGTGTAGACTCCCAGAAGTATGTAGTAGAGCACGGTCATGTCGCACATCGACCGGTAGATGCGCTCGTACGACGGGTGCGGGTTGATCTCAAACCAGCCGGCGGACGACGCCAGCCAGACGACGCCCTGGGGATCGTCGCCGATGGAGTAGTTTTCGATGCCCTTGGCCTCGATGTTGGTTGTCCGCACGCTGGGCTTGACGACTGAGGGAAGAGTGGCGGTTAGAAACGGGGAAGGCAATAAAAGCATAAGCGAAAGCAGCTCCCCAACTCACGATATTGAAAGTCCTCCTTGTCCTCGACCTCGAGCCGTCCCCGCACAATACAGGGCCCCTCCTGGGCGACCAGGATCGCGTTGGCCATGGTCACGCCATCTGGCCGGTACACAATGGCGTCTGATAGCACGAAGATGGGCCATTCGTCCTCGATTATCGTTGGGTCCTTTGGCTTGAGGATGCTCGACTCGGGTATGTAGCGCGTCATCATGGTGGCGAGCGGCGCGCACTCGTCGAGTGTCGTAGGGTAGTGAATTGAGGAAGAGGAGTTCAATACGTAAGGCAGGTCGCGATAGCTGCGTAAGGAAAGGTTCCAAATGCCGAAAAATGCGAAGGCGCAAAACGAAGAACAACAGATGCGTAGCAGATGCTTTGAGGATAGCTATACTGGGAGACAGCCAAGAAGGGACTAAGAATGAAAAGAGAGAAAGATGAGAAACAAAAGGGCCTACATAAGCCGTGGCTGTCGTCCTCGCGGGTGTGGAAGCATGGCGGTACGCGAGGCGGCAAGGTTGCGTGAATGTTGTGGTTGGCGATGCGAATAGCTTCACAGTGCTATTATGGCGATGCGAAAGAGCAGTGGCGCGCGTGCCCGCGTTCATGAATTGGCGGGTTACAGTTGGCGGGCGACTCGCTAGCTGTAGCCCCGCGTTAAGTGCGTCGCTCCTGCCGTGCCATGGAGACATCTGCCTGACCGCTTTTGGTCTCTTTGGTCGGACCCTCTTTAACTTTTGTTATCAGCAGGCGCGCTAGTGATGTACGTGGTAAAAGGCAGGAACGAAAGGGCAGAAAAAAAGATTTCCTAATTCCCCCAATTCGCACCCAGCGCCTGCTGATAAATTTCTGCCACCACGCCGTGTAGAAGGAAGCAGCGCTTTGCTTCTCGCTCCGTCTTTCCCTTTTCTTTTCTTTCTTTTCGAAGAAACCCGTCCACTGCGCCTTCCTCACATCCGACTCTGCTCTTCCCTCCTGCTCCTTCTCTTTTTTCTCTCGTAATTATCCGTATTCTCATCGTCGCATTGCATCGCGACGTTGCCTCCTTTTTGGCATCTTTTGCTATCTGCGGATGCGCTTCGACAAGCTCTTCAAGATGGCGCGGGAAAACGTCCTTGAAGGCGTCTTCGGTACGTACTGACCTGCCTGGTGTATTTGTTACTGTATTGCCATAGACTGTGAAACCATTACCTCCTCGCATTTGTGAAACTGGTGATGTTTTAATCTTTCTTTTTCGCCTGGTTTAAGAGGGAGAGACCAAGCAAGATCATCCTGCGTGAGCCTTACGTCGAACATGTGCTAACCTCTGTGGGACACAATAGCGATCAACAAGCCCATGGGCATGAGCTCGGCCCAGGTCATTCGTGACTGCCAGACGTACTTCAACCCCTCCAGCTTCTTCCGGCCGCTGATCCAACATGAGGCCGACATTCGCGCCCGCGAGTCCAACAATGCCCACCGCCGGCGCAGCAAGGCCAAGCGCGACTCGCGCGTCAAGATGGGCCACGGCGGCACGCTCGACCCCCTGGCCACCGGTGTGCTCATCCTGGGCATCGGCCACGGCACCAAGGAGCTCAACAAGTTCCTGACTTGCACAAAGACGTACGAGACCGTCGTGCTCTTCGGCGCCAGCACAGACACCTACGACCGCGTGGGCCGCATCCTGACGCGGCGGCCATACGACGAGATCACCAAGGAGAAGGTGGAGGAGGCACTCAACGACTTCCGGGGTACGTTTCGGCAAATGCCGCCGCTGTACTCGGCCCTCAAGATGAACGGCAAGCCCCTGTACGAGTACGCGCGCGAGGGCCTGTCCATCCCGCGGGAGATTGAGACGCGCGAGGTCGAGGTCTCGGACCTGGAGCTGGTCGAGTGGTACGAGCCGGGCGAGCACGACCACCGCTGGCCGGCCGAAGAGGCCGGCATGGCCGAGCAGTCGCTGGCCGAGCGCGTCTGGCGCCAGGGCAAAGAGCAGGCGACGGGCAAGAAGATGAGCCCGGAAGAGGAGAAGAGCGACATTGAGGCGCTGGCGGCGCACGAGGATTTCAAGCGCAGGGCCGAGGAGAAGCAGGACGAGCTGGTCTTTGACAAGCCGGCCAAACGGCGGCGCGGCCCGGGCGGCGTTGTGCTGGACCACCATCACAGCCCCAACGACGGGAAGCGGAGGCGGCCCAATGAAGACACGCTCTTGATGTCGGGCGCGCTCGGCGAGCTGCCGTCGTCACCGTACGACAAGAACAACAGCGCCAACGCGACGGAAGCCGAGAAAGAAGAGCCTGCAACGCCAGCCGTCGTGGGCACAAAAGCCGACGGCGTGGCGGGCCGCAAGCTCAAGATGCAGGTGCCTGGCGGCCGCGGCTCCAACCTGATCCCGACGGCGCCGCCCACCCTCAACACGCCACCCCCATGGGAGGGTAAAGGCCCCCCGGCTGCGCGGATCCGTCTGACGGTCAGCTCTGGCTTCTACGTCCGCAGCTTTTGCCACGATCTCGGCGCCAAGGTCTCTTCGGCGGCGATGATGGCGGAGCTCGCGCGGACGCGGCAGTCAGACTTCCGAGTCGGCTCGGCTAACGTCCTCGAGTACGGCGACATTTCCAAGGGCGAGGGTGTGTGGGCGCCCAAGGTGGAGCGGCTGCTGCGGCTGTGGAAGGACGGCACTGTGGAGAAGGGCGCCGAGGAGAGCTTCGAAAAGATCGAGAGCCAAGACGACGGCAAGACTGAAGAGGCGCCGGCAGAAGAGGCCAAGCCAGTCGAAGAGGCGAAGCCAGTCGAAGATGCGAAGCCAGAGGAGGAGGAGGAGAAGCCGAAGACAGATGACAGCACGCCGTCTGTTGAGACACGAGCCGCCAAGGCAGCGCCGGCTGTGGTCCCAGCGGCCGAGGACGCCGACGCCGAAAAGGACGACTCCGAGTGGAATGGCATCGAAGACGACGAGAAGACGGAGACGCCAACGACGACGGCCGCGTAGCTGTAAGATCTGTTTTCACATACGTTTTTTATCCTATTTATTTTCTGCATAGCATCTAGGCGTCTGGTAAAAAAATATAAAGCAAAAGACGATCTGACAAAGAAGTCGGACAAAAACAGTTCCTATATTTTGATATGGTATAATACAACACAATCGCAAGATGAAGAATAAAATGAATAAGAATAAAATAATCAAAGCAAATAAGGCTCCCTCTATACTCCCCAAACCCAGAAATAACAACCCCCGAGAAATGTATATAAATATCCCACCAAGACAAAACACCTCTTTAAGACTTTTGTGCACCCGAAACCTATGCTTAGTTTGTGTAGTCGATCCACGAGTTGAGCAGGTCCATGTCGCCAAACATGCTCTGGTCACCCAGGTCCAGCGAGCCGCCCTTACCGTCGCCGGTCCCGCTGCCGCTGCCACCCATGCCCAGGTCGCCCAGGTCGCCCAAGTCACCCAGCCCGTCGAGGTTGTCAAGATCGCCCAGGTCGCCGAGATCGCCCAAATCGCCGGCCGAGCCTGCACCGCCACTGCTGCCGCCGTTGGCACCCGCGGCCCCTAGACCTGCTGCGCCCGAACCTCCGTCGGCGCCGCCAGCATTGGTGCCGTCCAGACTCGTCAGGTCCACGCCATCGAGGGCCATGGCGTCGCCGCCGGACGAGCCACCGGCAGCGGCGGCGGCTGCCGCGGCGACCATGTTGTCCATGGTGGTGTCGTCGAGGCCGGCCGCCGCAGCTGCCGCCGCTGCAGCCACGGCCGGATCGTCCACATCCAAACCGGTGAGGTCGGTGGGTGCCGGTGGCGGAGGCGGCGGAGGCGGCGGCGGCATCATCTGGGCTTCGACTTTGCGGTACAGCCGGACGACGGCCTCGGCCATGGCGACGTCGGCCGGGTCGCGCGAGCTCTGGATCTTCTTCCACTCCTCGGCCTTGAACATGAGGGCCTGGCGCAGGGAGATGCGGCGCTGCACGGCGGCGGTGTTGGCCACGGTGCTGCCGGCGCTGTGGAGCCCACCAGAAGCCTGCGGCCCGACGCCGCCGGTCTCGCCATCGACGAGAACGTACAGCGAGTCGGGGGACAGCTCGTTGGTGACGTCGGGCGCGCAGATGAGGGCGCAGGCGATGTCGTAGGCGACGCTGCCGCTGCCGGCGTCGGTCTGGCGCTGGACCTCGTCGAGGATCAGCTGCAGGACGCGCGAGGCGCCGATTAAGCTCAGCCCGGCCAGGAACTGGCGATGCGTGTAGGACGTGGGCATAATGTTGACGCCCGGGTGCAGGCTCCACTGCACGAAGCCCTGGATGGTCTGGCGCATGGCCGCGTAGAGGCCGCCGCTGGTGCCGCCTTTTCCACCGCTGTTGCTGCCGTTGTTGTTATTGTTGTTGTTTGCATTGTTGTTGTTGGCACCGCCACCCGAGCCGCTGCTGTTGGTACCGCTCGTGCCCGCCCAGTTCACCAGCTCGTTGTGCTCGGCGGCTGCCGTGCGGCGGGACCGCGGGATGTTTTGTTTCAGCGCCTTGAGCAGCGGGTCAATGTCCTGGCTGCGCGGATCCTGGCGCTGGTAGGTTCGCAGAGCATGCTCGAGGGGCTTCGCGACAATGTTGAGCAGCGCCGAGAGCATGAGCGTGGCTTCGTTGGAAATGGACGCCGGCTGCAGGATCAGCTGGAGAATGCGGATGATGGCCTTTTGTTCGACAGGCCTGTCGACGCGGAGCGCGTCCGAGAGGTAGGTGAGAGCGGTCACGAGCGACGGGAGCAGGAATGTGTCGACCAGGTACTCGATGCCGCCCTTGAGCACGTCCTCGGGCAGGGCGCCCGTGCTCAGCGCCTGGACGATCTGCTGGAACAGCGTCGGCGTGAGCATGTAGAACTGGTGCGGCGGGCAGGACGACATGAGGTCGTCGCTGAGACCGCCAGCGTCCGTATCAAACAGGCCGCGGATCCAGTTGCCCAGGTTCTCGCGCTCCTGCTCGGTCAGCTCCACGAGGGTGCGGCCCAGGGCGCCGGTGCTGAGCACGCGGGCGACAAAGGAGTCGGGCGACCACTGGATGCCCAGGTCGGCAATGGACAGGTTGTAGCGGTAGACAAAGGCCAACAGCAAAAACAGGGCCGAACCAAACTCTTCGTAGATGGGTTGGTACTCGCCCTGGTCCTCGTCGTAGTGCCAGCCGTCCAAGAGCTGGCAGAGCGGGTAGAGGATGGCGGCGGGCCGCTCAAACAACAAGAGGACGTCAAAGGCCAGCGGCTTCCGCACGAGTTGGTTGCACAGTGTCTTGAGCGTGGCCGTTTCGCGCGTGCGGCACAGGTGGCCGAGCATGGCGACGAGCGCCTGGCAGACGGCGCCCACGTTGCCGTCCATGTTGTCGAGCTGGCCGACGAGCGTCACCATGTAGTCGGAGTCGGCGATGCACTGCTGCACGAGCTGCTCCTTGGTGTAGCGGCCACCCGCTGGCAGGCTCTGGTAGGTGATCTCGCCGAGCAGGGTCTCGATGCTGGCCTCGGGGATGAGGCCGTGCAGGCAGCAGGCAAAGCAAAAGTCCTGGCGCACGCTGTCCGTGAACGTGTTGGCGTTCTGGTTGTCGTCGAACATGGACGACATGGTGGGAAAGGCGTTAGTGTCGACGCGGCTCAGGGCCTCGGAGATGCAGTACTGCGAGTCGAACGGGTACAGCGGCGAGGCAGCCAACGACGCCAGCAACAGCGGGACCTTGTTGATCAGGTACGACCGCAGCAGATGCGCAGATGTCTGTCCCTCGCTGCGGAACACAGCATTGGCAAGCACGTCAAAGGAGGCAAGGATGAGGTCGATGGCGGTCGTCTGCAGATCGCCCTGGTAGCGGTTGTTGAGGTAGCTGAAGATGGTCGCGTCGTCGACGAGCGGCCGGCCGACGAGCACGGCGTTAAGGTAGATGTACAGCCCGGCGCGGGAGTTGGTGATGGGCATCTCGGGTACGACGAGGTTCTGCAGGCCCACGGTGGAGTCGAGGAGGTCGTGGATGTCGTCGGCGGCTGTGGTGGGCTCGTCTTCCTTGCCGCCCGCCTTGTCAGCGGCCTTCTCCTTCTCTGTGGGCTCAAAGTGCGCGAGCGTCACGGTGCGGAAGTGCTCGAGGCGCGCAGCCACTGGCGCCGAGCCGAGCGAGACGGTCGGAATAAAGCTGGCCAGGCCGTTCGCCAGCGCTTTGCGGATGCCCTTGGCGATTGGCAGGACAAGGGCGGCAAGCACCGACTCGTTCTCACAGACGGCAAGGAGCAGCATCGCGAATGCGGCCCGTGACGACTCCATCTCGGCCTGCCGCTGGGCCTGCTGAGAGGCCATGTCGGCGGGTCCGAGAGCCGCCGACGCATAGGAGGATGCAGCCGCGACAAACAGCTCCATCCATGCCGTCATGCAGGCGGCAATGGCGACGGCTTTGCGCCCTCTGTGGATGGCGTTCTCTTGACGCACGGCGCGGCTGATGCGGTAGAACAGGGTCTCCTCGTTGTTATAGGAGTTGGCCCATAGCACAGGCCCAGCACCCGCAGCACCGCCAGCTGCCTTCTTTGCGCTACCGCGTCTTGAACCATTGCCGCCGCCGCCGCCCATGCCCAGCATGTCTGTGTCCTCTGCCGTGCCGTCGCCGCTGCCATCCTTGTTGTCACCGAGAACGTTGCCGCCGCCGTTGCCATTGTTGCCCTGTGCCGCGTCCATGGCGGCGGCTGTTGCGGCCGCCTCTTTCCGCGCGCCCTGTGATGTCGAGTAGCGGTACAGGCCGCGCAGGACCGAGAGCACGTCCACGTAGCCGAGCTGCAGCAGCACCTGCAGGTAGGCAGGGATGCGCGGGTCGATGGGGCTGGCGCATGTCTGGGCCGCGAGCAGCGACATGGGCACCGCCTTTTGGCCACCTCGTGGCGATGGCGGTCGCAGGAACAGATCGGCGAGCACTGTCGTCGAGACGGGATGCTTGCGCTGCTGGATGGGCGCGTACTGGGCAAAGCGGTCGACGTCGAGACGGGTCGCGAGGCAGCGGTGGATAAAGTTGGACCACTGCTGGATATGGTACACGGTCAGCACGACCGGCTGGCCCTTGACGGGCTTGCTCCGGGCGCCATGGCGTCCAGGCGACCGAGGAGAGCCGACCGAGGACGGGGGCACCGAATTGGCCGTCATCGGGAGGATGGATCGGAGGTGGCAGGGGGGGTAATCGAGGGCTGCTGCAGAGGGAGGGTCGGGGAGATGCTTGAAATTGACGCTAATATGGTCCTCTGGATGTCGTGGTCGGCGTCGGTCGTGGCTAGGAGAAAGGTGACGCAGAGTAAATCGTGATGGGTGAGGTCAAAGTAAGGATGAGGACAGAGCAAGAATATCCAGAATCAATTGCTCAGAAATCCAAGAATCTAAAGAAAGAAGGAACGATCGATCATCGCGCGCCCATTGTGTGTTGTCGGTCGGATGCCCCAGGTCGCAGAAGGAAGGAAGGGGTCGTCGTGGTTCGGTCGGCGCTTCCTCTGTTGGACTGGTGGTCGTCAATGTTTAGGGTATGTCGCAGGGGGGAAGGTTCGATGCGCAAATAGGACAGCCGCACGCGGCGAGAGCGCGCAAAGGCAGGTGCATGGGAGCGGACTAGACTAGCGCAGTTGCCCTGGGGCTCTCGTGCTGCCGCTGTGGCTGCGCTGCTGTGGCTAGTAAAAAGTTGCGGGTGGGCAAGGCTGAAAAGGTACCAAGTATCTTACGGAGTACCGCTGGATACAATGGCCTATTATGACATACCCATTTCTTTCGTCCGAATTCCGCGTCAGTTCCACTCCCGCTGTCATACAAAGTATTACACAGTAAACATTGCAGTCCATTCAGCCGTACGTTGTAAACAGGCCTAGACAGCTCCAACAGTAATCCATGTTGATCCCCTGTCACAGCTGTGCAAGAATCTTACAATTATGCAACCTCGCTTGACACCCCAACCCCAGCAGTTCTATTTACAGACTTTTGGTTGTATCGTTCTATGGTATTATTGAGTTTTCTACTCGACTTGCAATGCCGCAAAAACCCAGACAACAACCCATGCTGCTTGTTCTCTGTGGCACAGCGTTTTGCGGCCGACTACGGCATCCGGCCGACTGTGCATTGGAAAGTCCGGGATGCTGTCCAGAACACGTCAATTCCGTTCAAACAAACCTGGTCGAGCCTTTGTTTCCGAGTTTCGTGTTCATGTCCATCGCAGAGAACCATCACCGCAATGCGCCGGCGGTGAGGACAAGTCCAGGGTCCGATGGAACGGCAAGTAGTGCTCACTGTAGCTTTGTGATTGCGATCTGCCGTGGTGTCTTGGACTTGGGTGGGCAAGGCCGGCTGAACACTATAAAATACTTCCGGAAGAGCGTATGTGTGTGTTCCGTGCTCGAGAAAGCTGTGGTGTGCGTGTGCCAATGAATTGGCATGTGTGTGCGTGCGCATTGGCAGCTCCATTCGTCATAGGTCGGGCAGCTAGTCCCAGTCCACAGCACCCATGGGCCAGGAGGAGCCCTCCCTTTTTCCGCCCCTCTCTCCCTTTCCATGTCCGGCTTCCCTCCCTGTCATCGGTCAGATAGAACGACCAGAGCGGAAATGATGGTCGGTAGGCGTATGCGAGGGGACTATATCGTATCGATGCGAAACTTTGCGCTGCGGTGTGCGATTGTTTGTAAAGGCTTGTGGGATGCTGTTGGATGCTGTCGGAGCTGGCCATCTGAATGTTTGATAAATGCTTGATATTTCTGGTATTCTATTTCGGTGAGCCACCGATCTCAGATTGGAAAAGGAGGTAACCCAATGGCCCAAGAGATGAGAGAAGAAACAGGGGCAGAAGGGAACAGGAAAAGGAACAAAGGTCCAAGAATATTTTCCCAGAAAATAAACGGATCTCCCCATCCTGCAGTGAGAAGGCTGTAACGACACCCGTGAAACCCCGAGAGAAGGTAGAAGTAGAAGGTAAGAAAAAAGCTAAGACCCAAAAGAAGAAAAGCAGAACAAGAAAAAAACAAAACCAAAACATCATGATGCCGTCAACGATCAATCGAGAGGGACAGCAAAAATAAACAAACAGGGATCGGAAATATCGGAGACCAAAATAGAAAAGAAAAGAAAAGAAAACCCACAATCAAAAACGCCTGTCTCGCTGCTGCTTCTCGGCCGGTTCTGTATGATAAAGCTGGTTCCCATCAACCATGCTGTGTTGCTTGCCATCGCTCCCTTTTTTTCCCATCGTGTTGTCCAAAACAAAAACCAAATGTCGTAGAAGTACCCCTGTTCTCCCCTGCCATGTTGTATGGCACCTTGTCATACAAGAAAACAAAAAACGCTTCGCACGTTAAAGAAAACCGTGCTAGTCTTCCTCCCTCTTGATGTTGACACGCCGACCGCGTATACTGCTGCCGCCGCCGCTGCCGACGTCACCGGGCGCACGGGGCCCCAGCATCCAGTCTTGCATGGCCAGCCACTCGCTCCATGTGGTCTCTGCATTGACAATCTCGTCTTCGGAGACGTTCTGCAGCGGCCGTAAAAAGGGCACGGTCTGGTTCTCGTCCATGTCGTAGTCGGCCTTGACTTTCAGCCAGTTGTCGCTCTTGGCGGCAAAGAGGTAGTTTCGCCGTTCGGTCTCGTGGATGGGGCCGATTCCGGCCATCCAGTCGTCGCCAAAGAAGCCGTGCAGTACGGCCGGAAAATCAAAGGCGGTCGCAATGAGGCGTCGGATGTAGGGCACGAGCGTCGCAAAGGCCGTCGGCTGGGCTGCACCGCCCGTTACAGCAGCGGCGGCGGCGGCTGCCGCAGCGGCTGCCGCAGCGGACCGAGAGGCTGGACCACCGCCGCTTGCGCCGGGTGCGCCACTCCTTGGTTGAGATGTGAGGATAGGGTGGACGGATCGTTGAAAGGGTAGTTGGATGTTGACAAAGGCGGCGACAGCCTGCACCGGGGCCGAGTACTGGGAATGGTCGAGGAAGTAGCGCACGCACGATTGGTATTGCACGTGCCACTCGAAGATGTCGAATTGCGCGTCGACAAAGGGCTGGGGAGAAGAATTCGAGTTAACGTTGGGCCCACGCGTAGAAGAAGAGGAGGAGGAGTAGGTGTATGGCTGCTGCCGGGCAGAAGACGGCGAGGCGGAGTAGAAAGAAGAAAAGGGGGATGGAGAAGTAGAATGATGGGAGTTGCAAGACGTAGTAGAAGAGGAGGAGGAGGAAGAAGGGGCTGCAGTACGCCTGCTGTTGGTGCTATTGGGGCCGGGAACGCGAGAGTTTGAGTTTGAATAAGAAGAAGATGAATGTGCTACCTGTTCTTGTTGGAATGAGAAACCTCCTCCTGCGCGATTGAACGCCATGATGGCAGATGCAAGTCAAGGGGGGCGAGTCCCTTGGGAAATGATTGTGATAGATGGCGCGAGGTAAGAGACCACGGAAGTAAACAATATAGAGTGGTCGAAATCCGAGATCGGGCGGGCAATGTGAGATCCGATTTTGAAATACGGAGAAGGGGGTCGAAATAAATCCAAGCCGTCAACTGCACAATTGTGTGGATGGTCGTTTCTGCAAGGACGGACGGAACGGGCTCGTTTAATATATGTTTATGTGACCACGGCACGCCAAGGTCTCCCAAAACCACGTCCCCGGGATCAGGTACAGGTTGTCGGTGAGACAAGAGTCGAGTGAAGAGTATCGAGGGTCGAGGATCGGGGATATATCCAGGTAGTCACTGTGACAGGGCCCCAGTGTATTTGCTGACAGTGCTTCCGTTTGGGCAGCACCAGACACTTGGAACCTTTCGTACGTCGAACAGAACGGATCCTACTAGGGAGGACGAGGCGGTCGTTTGGTTTGGACGTGCAGCTTCAGGCGTCGGGAGTGGCGTCTGCTGGGATGTATATGTATGTATGTGCGCGCGTCTGTGTGTCTGTATGTCGGAACTCCCCTAGTCAGTACAAAATACGCCGTACAGGCAACAGGAAGATGGCCAGCGACTATGTGCACGCTCGCTGTGGTGTATCGTAGAAGAAGCAAGGAAAGACGATAAAGGGGCAGGGTAAATAGCAAAGAAGTAGGGTAAAAATCAAGGTGCAGTAGTTGGAGGAGCCCTTCGGCACTGACGACAGGGTACAAATAGGGCAGGGGGCAAAAACTGACAATGTATTTGTTCAAGGATTAGTCCGGTGAGGCTGAAGGTCGTATAATCGGTCGATGAAGAGGGGAAGCAACGGGGGAGTGGCTATGATGATATAATGACAGAAAAAAGACAGAACGGGAGAGCAACCGTCGGTGGCAAGGGGAGGTGGTGGTCGAGGCGTTTGTCTTGCCTTATATGATTAATTTGACAGGGCTCTCGGCAGACTAACAAGAGACGGCGCCAAAAGGGTAAAAAGGGGAACGAGCAAATCAAAAACCAAGGGATGGAAATAAAAATAAAATAAAATAACGATAAAAACAGTAGTCAACTTTGAACAAGTTTCCGTCCTAGCACGGACGCTCATGCCACGCTCAGATGTACTCGTACATACACGCAGGGCCAAAAAACGAAGAGGATTTGGGTAGAAAGTACCTGGTTGGAAATGTAGGGCTTAGGCTGGCGTGACAAGGACACAGGAGGGACGGTATGGTGTAGACAGGTGGAGAAGAGTCGAAAAAAAGAAGAAAGAAAAGAAAAAAAGAGTGGAGGACAGGGTGGGGGAGGGCAGGTTGGAGGGGGACAGAGCGGAGGGCCAGGAAAGGATGGAGGATGGATGATCGTGCAGGAACAGCCCCGTTTCTGAAGAGCAAAAAGTGGGCAGCAGATGCCCCGATGGCCCCAACGGCGTGCAAAGTACAGCTGAACGCGGCCGCCAGGGATGGGGAATGCAGAGGGGCAGGCGGGACTGGGGAATGACAGGTCAGGTAAGAAGTCAGAAACCACCGATACTCGGTGAAGAGGATCACGGAGGGAGGGGGTATAGAGGGCGTAGATGAGGATGGCAGCTCGGAGAAGATGACATGAACGGAACGTCTTGAATAAAAGACATGAATGGGGGGGGAAAAAGGGGAGGCGTATCAACGAACCTGATCAAGTGTTGTTGTTTTTGAGCATTATCCTTTTCCTCCCCCCCCTTTTGATCTTGTGTCTCCTATCGAGATTTCCTGGCTGGAGGCTCTTTCGCAGCAGGTGATGGGAGAATATGATGTTCTCATACACACACGTGCCTATTTCCGCAGGTGAAAATGTAAAATAGGCACATTATATTAGCAAGGACCCCTGGTTTTGTTGTCGCCGTTCTTTTTTTTTCTCTTCTTTTTTTCTGTCCGTCGGTTTTCTAGGCCACGTCGACCAGGCTTGTACGCCGGGGGGTAGTGCAGTGAAAGCTCCGTATTCATAAGCTTTTTTATGAGCCGGATGCCCAGTGATGGGCGGGTTGTGGGGGAGTAGAAACCAGGGAAGTTGGAAACATAGGGGGCGTGTTTTGAAGCGTGGGCGAGGGAAGGGGGGGGTGTGGGAGACTAACGATAGGAGGGGGCGTGGCAGATCTGAGCCGGTATGCGCTTAGGGAGAGTGCTTGTGGCCGCCGAAGATGTGGGAGGCTCAAGGACAAGAGCAGCTGGGTCCGTACCGGCGGGAGCTTGTCAAATATGAGATGCTGAAAGTGAGGGGAGGGCCGCTGATAAAAAGAAAGGTGAAGAAAATATAAAAAACGAAAGCAAGAAGGGACAACAAGGGGTGGTGAAGAAAAAAGACGTTAAGACCTGCCAGCCTAGTTGGTTATGGCATGGGTCCCGGACAGCGTTCCGGATGGGGGTATATGCAAGAATCCAGGGCGTTCCGATGCAGGATGGGGTTCAGCCGTCGATGGCAGCGGCCGGCATGCCTCCTTGCATTGGAGATTTTGGGGGGGAGGGGGAGGAGATGACGATGTTGGATAGCCAGCTCTGGCCGAGTCCACATCTCCGTGATGGCCCCGATCGACCAAGGTAGCCGAGACATCTCCTGCCACTGCTTTTCGTCCTTTCTCTCTCTTTTCTTTTCTTTTTCAGAGGGCATGCATCACTGTCTTCGTCTCCGTCTACTCGTGTCCATCTTTTCGCTCTTTCGCTTTCGTGTTTATCTTGTTGTTTGTTCATCTCGGCGCTTTCGGCCTTTGTTTTCACAGTTTTCACATTAGACAGGCTGCCTCTTTTTCTTCTTTTCCATTCACCCATTTCCAACGGCTCCATGCTCCCTGGCCATCGTCTCGCACTTACCTCTATTTTTCAGCGCCGGCTTGAACTGGCTCGCAGGTCTTTGACGGGTGTCAGATCCACAGCGCCTGTGTGGATGCCGCTCTTGTTTGGCCCTTGAAAGCCAGGCCAAGGCCAGGCCATGCCAAAGACCAACGGGGCCAGGGGTCCCACAGGCACGTCGTAGTGATGCGCTTGGACTTGCAGTTCGCCAGTGCCGGGGGACCGACCCATTTCTTTTTTTCGTCTTCGTTTTGCGTTTTTCCTTCTTTCACTTCTTTCTTGTTCTTGTCAGCTCAAAAAGGCTAGCTGGTCCGCGCATGTGCCAGGCATGGGCGAGCCGGCCGGCAAAAACGTCAACAGGCAGCACCTTTTTCAGCAACAGTGCAAAGACGCGGCGAGGCGAAGTGACAAGCAGAGCGTGGTTGATCGTCGAGCAGTGCTCCATGCGCCCTGTTATTGGAGAATAGGGCTGCTTGGGATTGCCCGGTCTGCGTCCAATCAGGGCATCGCAGGTCTTGCTTGGTGCTGTTGTCGAACGGTCGTGGCGGAACGTACCTCGGCGTAGAGCGAACGAGAGATGAAAAAGGAGGCGGAATAGTGTCGGCCACTGCAGCAGCAGAGAAAAGGGGCAATGTTTGCCCCGAAAGAAAAAAAAAAAACACAACAGGAAACTGCGACCATCGTCGGCGCCGTGTCTCCTTCCTTCTTTGCGTCGCTCTCCGTTCTCCGCGAGTCGCCGACTTAGCCCAGTGAACGCACCTGCCCCGGATGCCTCCGAACGCGACCTAACAACCCAAAACGGCAAGAAGTAGCACCGGGCTCCATTTTGATCGCTCTTGCCGTGTGTCTGTGTGATTTGGTGTGGTGTGGGTGGGCGGCAGGGAGGAGGGCGGAGGGGTGGGTTGCAGCACGGTTGCAGTTAGGGCCCTGTCGCCTGTATTCCATTGGGAAAGTGGGAGGGTGTGTCCCAGGGAGCTGGCGTGGATCCCCTAGCTTATCGAGATCGCATCGAACCAAGAAAGCGCCGGATGTATCTTACCATACCGGCGTAGTGTGCACTCTCTCCCATTGCAAGAAAGAAAACTTTTCTTGCTACGCCTATTCGATGCTCACCCCGGCCGGGCCTTCTTTCCGCCATTCGCACGCCCACGTCGCACGCCCTCTGAAGCTCTAAAAGCCTTATTATTTTATTTTCAGCTAACACGGCTCCGAGGGCACGTCTGCCAAGGGCGCACACGCCATAGGGTTGACGAGAAGGAATGCTGCTGGGGTCTATTCCGCCGAGAGACAGGAAGAAGGACAAAACGGCAAAAGGAGAGCAAGGCTGTCTCTTCAGGAGGGCTGCTCGAGTGCCCGCCAAGAGCGAGAGCGAAGGGTGTGAATGCTGTGAATGCCTGGCCAGAACAGCTGAACCGTTCACGATCGACAAAGGTAGGTGAGCATCATGAGCGTCATCATGTCGTGGGGCAGAGGGAAGAAGAAAAAAGAGAAGAAAAAAGAAAAAAAAGGAAGAGAAAGGCAAACAGGGAAGAGGACGGGTGACGAATCAGAAAAGTAAGAATCACGAAAAAATGACGAATGAAATCAAACAAAAGGCGGCCTACAGAAAAATGGGCAACCGCCCAGAGGAGAGACAGATCGCTCTCGCATCCTTTGGCCTGAGACACGAGCGTTGCAACAGCAGCTGGGCATCCTCCTGCAAAGCCGATGTGCCCCGAGGTCCAGTGGAATCAGTGGGCGTGGAGGGACAAAAGGGACATGAGGGAAAAGATAAAAGGAAAAAGGAAACAAGTTGCTGAAGAAATCTGAAATCCGACCAAAAACTGCTGCTGCTACCCGCCAAAACCGATCCCTGCCCCCTTTGGGTAAAGGCTCATCCGTTTTTTTTCAGCAGGCGTTGACCGGCCCTTTGTCGAGATCGCCGCGCGGTTGGCGGCGATTCTCAGCTCGGACCAACCAGGAGCGACAAGGAAAATGTAAGAAAAGTGACAGTGGAGGAGACCCGGGCGGTTTTTTTGTCTTACTTGTCAGGGTTGTCTGGGGCCCAAGACGGTTGTCCCTTGTCCTTGGGTCAGGTTGGGAAAGAATCCAGGGCGATCTCCGTTTTCTCCGTGTCCAAGTGGGCAAAAACGAGTGGAGAGGTGCACTGGCGCTCTGGTGCTCTACCCAAAGAGTCGCGCCGCTAGCTGAGGTAAAAGGTAGAGGAGTAGAAAAAGGAAGAGAGGGAAAACGACAGAATACGAAAAATAGAAGAATATGAAAATCACACGCAAAGTACGAGTATTCACAAGAGTGAGACATGGGCGCTTTCGAGGACATCCTGCTCGTTACCCAGATCTGCAGACATCGTACGGTGGACGGAGCACAAAGGCGAAAGTAGCATAGTGCGTACCATGAAATATAGTAGTCGTCACGTATAGTTGAGCAACAATTCTGTGAATATGCTGTCGCACGGAACACAAGCATTTTTGGGGGCGTTGTATTATTCAGTCCGTGAGTTTACAAGTGATACTGCACGCCCCTCCCCGACACAAGCGAGCTGAAAGATCTTGCGATCTACAGGTACCCAGACGCCCGGGACAGCTATCCAGGGGCAGAGGCGGCCAATGGGAGGGGAAAGGGCAGGGGCACGATCTGAAGATGGACGGGGGAGGCAAGAATCCTTCGAGGTCTGTGGCTGGTGAGAGCAGCTCGGCCGCCCACACTTGAATAAAGAGAGTACAGTATGTAAACACGGACAATGCTCCGTTCTCAAAAACACATGTGCTTTGGCCCGCAGGCCAGGCTGTGTGTGGCGTTTTGTTGTTGCGCAGGTGTGGTGGGCCACGGGCGGCGGCAAAGAGGCAACCCACACTACGGAGTACGTACCGACAGGAAACGCCCCGAGCTCCCCGTCCACCACCACACTGTTCACCATCCGCCAGCCTTGCATTGCACGCCGAATCCACCCACCCTCAGCAGCCGTGGTAATGGTAGTGGTAGTACTCCGTAGTGCAGGATGCCGTCAGCGATAACCGAAGAGGCCCACAGCAGTCAAGTGTCCACGGTGAGGGCGAGGTGTGGGAGTACATACTCAGTACGTACTCGTCCGTGTAAGTGCGCTGCTGGGCGCGTGGCGCAGTGTGGCCGCTGTGGCTCAGACGCCAACTCGCAGTCTGTTGCCAAAGGCTGTTGCCAAAGGCCATTGCCACAGCGAGCTCTTTGCCTTTTTTGTCCCTACGAGGTATCGTATTTTTCTTCCTTTTGAATTTTTCCGCCACCTGTAGGACAGCATTGTCTCGATCTCTGCAGCACGGCTATGCGCCGTACATCGAGCACAAAATAATTCAGGGATAAAAGAAAAGGAGAGGCAAAAATAGCAGTCAAGCGGCCCGAGACCAGAGAGTCGGGAGACCGCCCAGGTTACGCAGCAGGAAGAAGGCAGCACAAAATACGACGCACAAGGACAAGAACCAGGACAAACACGCCTGAACACGCCAGGACACACTTTGCACCTGGGTGACCGCTGCTGGCCTACGTCGGTCGGAGAATTCTCGTTCTCTCGGGTCTAGAACGGTAGGGCATGGCTGGCTTTGGGGGGACAACAAAAGAGATAAAGAAAAAGAAGAAGTGCATACGACGTATTCGTACGGTCCTCCCCAGAACCTCATGATTGCACGAGTCGCGGTTGTGCGTTGTGAACTTGGGTCGTTTTAGAGTGCTTGCAGGCTGCAGGCTGCAAACTACAAGTGTACGTACTGCAGGCGGATACACACACACGCTCGGCACCGATGCGCGCTACTGCACTTTGCGGTCAACGGGAGCTGAAGAGTGTAAAATGGGGGGAAGGCACGAAGTGCGTGATAGCAAATAAGAATTAAGGTGCGTGTTGCACCTTCCTACGTTTGGCATTCGGGGACCACCAGATACGGATAAGCGGTTGCTCGGGAAGGGACGATGTAGATTAATGAAGAAGAAGGAGACATGGAAAGAGAAGAAGAAAGAAGAAGAAAAAGGAAAGAGCAAATGAGAGAACAGGGAAAGAGCGACTGAGAGAAGAGGAAAAAAGAAGACAACACAGAGATGCCGCTTTCTGGCCCAGACTGCCGCCGGGGAGGGCGTAAAAGGAGGCCATAAAAAAAGGAAACAAAAGGAAAAGGAGCAATTCCGCCTCCTTGAGACTGCAGAACTGGGCGAATGCAAGATACGGCTAAGCGGTTGTATGACTCGTGTGCGCCATTGACGGAGCAAGAGACGAAAGGGGAAGAAGGATCGTGGGAAAGAGCGACCAAGGAACACCGGCAAGAACGGTGTCGAGGGTGTGTAACAGCAAAATTGACAAGTCGAGAAACTAAGAAGAAAAAGAGAGAAAAAAAGCGTGAAGCGAAAGAAACGCAAACCAAAAACCTGGAACGCAAAAGCAAAAGCAAAAAGCAAAACGGGCTCCACAAACCCCACGACACCGCCTACTTCGGACTTCTCCGGTGCTGGGTGCCAAGGGCGTGCCTGGGAACAACTGCCTGGCCCACGAGCCGAGCACAACGTAAAGGGGTCACTACGGGACAGCTTTTTTAGTTGACGTCTAGGTATCTCACGTCGTAGTTTAAGGGAAATACCTGTTGAAACCGAAAAGGACGGCGCCTACCAAGAAAGGAAAGCCCCGCGCCCTCCTGTAGCACACTCCGGCTGGTAGCAGCCGTTGTCCTAGAGCCACAACGACGGAAAGAAAGTTCGTGCACGCACACAGAAAAAAAAACATGGCAAGCGGCCGACGGGTGCCAAAAATACAGGCTTGCCTCGTGGTCGCCGTGCGCTAGGCCCAAGAGCGGTCTGGTGCGGCATCGTATTTTTCCTTGCTGGGCGCCGCCCAGCGCGCCAAACGGTTCCTCTTTTGGGGAGGGAGGGGAGGGTGCCCGTAGCATTTATAAGATATGGGGTTCCTGTTCGTAGTCGCCGTGTTTTGGCTTTATGTTAAGCGAGAAAAAAAAGAATAAGAGATGGAACATGACAGAAGTCAAGACACAACATCACGAAAATGAATACAGACGGAACGCAAGGGACAAAAAGGACAAAATAGGAAATAGAAGCCGGTGCTGAAACGTAACAGAAATTCAATGCCGCATGTTGGTGGAAATGAACTAATATCGTGGGAGCTTTCATTTTGTTTTTTGGTTCAATTAACGACATGACAAGAGAAGAGAAGAGAAGACGAAAGAAGATATACAGAGATAAACTATAGCAAAGACAACCAAAATACACACGTAGTTTTCTTATATGCTCTTTTTTTGTAAGAATTCATGGAAAGGCAATGGAAACAATGGATAGAAAAAGACTATTCAAGATCATGACCTGCTTCTTCGTTCTGTAACCAGCCATGTTTTTCATCTGCTTTGTTTCGAGATTTTCCACAATGATGAAACAATGACATTTCGTACCGGTTGTCCAAACGGCTGACAGAATAAACGTGGAATTTTTTTTTCTTCCTTTTTTTTAAATAAAAATCGAGCATCAACTTAATCACCATGAAAAACAATGCTGGCAGTGGCATGAAACCGTGCAGACGGGACAAAAGGGGATAGCTCCGGGGTTGGCGTGGAGGGACCAACCAACGACGTGCAGAAAAAAAAGTTTTCTCCGCCCTCGTTTCGCTTGCTCGGCTCGCTCCCTCGTTCTTTCGCGTTTTGTCCGTTTTGTGTAGCAACGCTAGCCGGTAGAGCCACCCACTCACACCCCCATCACCACGTTGTGTCCGATCCGTCTGTGTGGGAGGCCGCTGCGCTTGGACGGATTTAGCTTCTGCCTTGTTATGAGGAGCACCAGCCGATACGTCTTACGCAAACATGATGTAAGAGTCGGATTGTAAAAGTTTGTTGTTTCCATTTTTCTATTGAAACTTTCACGATATTGTCATTTGTTAGATTCTGCTGGCTCTTCATTTTATTCATTCGTTTCCGACGATGCTATTTCAAAAAAAAAAAAATAATAATAATAATAAAAATTGCAGTTTTTAAGAGAAACGGTGAGAAAAAAGCAATAAATTTGACGACTTTTGATTCAACATGCCACTTCAGCATATTTTATAAATTAGTAAAAAAACCATGAAAAAGGAAAAAGCAATAAAGTAAAATCTTTTCTTTTCTTCTTTCTCCTTTTTACAAAAAAAACATCTCTTATTCACAGAGTCTCTGCACTTAATTTACCGGTGTTGATTAAAATGACCACAGCAGCTGACAGCAGAGACAACTATTGCAACGCGGCCTCTTGTATGGATAGTTGACGAAAATGACCGTTGAATAAACAAACCGCTAGCCAACTCTTCGCCGGGCGTGGCCGATTGGACAGAGTCCGAAGAGGAAAACATGTTTCTGCAGTCCTGGACGGAGAAATCGCCGCCTATGCTTGTCGGCACTTCTTCACCGTACAGGTAGCCCTGCTGAGTTGGCAATGCACGTTCAGAGTTGATCCGTAAAGAAATGTGTTCTAGTCGCTTCAAGACCGATCCCCGAGATCGTGAGATGCCATGTCTGCTGGAATTTCCACCGATGCAGCTGCCATGCGTATGCACCTGCACGAACAGGGCCAAAGATTGATATCAGGCTGCTGCTCCACTAATCGTGCATCCGAGTCCGGTTGTTGAGGTTCAGCTGCTCCGCCTTGTTGTTGTGTGGCGTTTTCGGCGAGCGTGGGAGGCAGCAGACGCCTTCCTTAAATACACCTTACACCCCGTCTCCTCGTCACATACCGAACTCACCTCACTCCCCTCACTCCCTCGACCCCCCTGTCCCAATCGGCCACCCTAGCCCGATACCCAAAAAAAGGAAGCAAATTCGGCATCTCATCCTTGGATCCAACCTCGCCGACATCCAACTCCCAGCATCCCACCTCCAGCATCCCGCCACTGCCAGGAACATGAAACACGCCGGCGACGGGGCCGAAGGCAAATGCGGCCACATGTGTAGCAAATCACAATGCAAAGATTGGCTTTGACGAGAATCACGTCTGAAAATTATCTTGTCAAGAGATTGCCAGAAGACTTCTTCCCTTCGTCCTCCCGTGTCCATCTAAGCTGGATTCTACTCCGTGACAGCGCGTCCAGCTTCCTTAGCCATGCAGGCATTTTTCCATTTGCACACGACACAAGACGTGTACCTGTACAGCTGAGGTCCCCCGTGTCTCCAAGAAGGATAATATCTAAATAACCTCTTACAATTTGGTGTAAAGTAAATGCCAATCCTACAGAGGCGTGTTGATTACGACGACCGCACGTTCAGCTCGAGTGTCCCATCCCAGTGACGCAAGTGCTTGCAATGGGAGCTGAGAGGGCCTTTTTAATGAATTTGAAGCAAATCCAGTAAAATGATACAATTTCACAAATACATGGTTCTGTTTATTCCGTAAAAACAAGAGCAGAGTATATCTCTCGATGCTGATGGCAAGCTGCGTATAAGTTGGAGGTCATTGCCCAAAGCGGACTAGCGCGTGTTGTCGTGCCTGCCCGTGCAGAGAAAAGGCGGTCGCGCTTTCTGGTAGGCAGAAAAAGAGCAGGGCAGAAAAAAAGTTAGCGGCGAAAAGCTTCCTTCCTGTTCAGCTCACCTCGACGCCGACATACAGACAGGAGCAGCTGAAGGCCACGCACGCAACACACGCAACACACGCAACACGAACGCACACACAAACGCACACACCCACACCTCATACACACAATGACAGCCATGGTTTCCACTGGGCAGCTCATTGTCCCCGGCCAGCACCTCGGCGCGGCCAGCCAGTACCTGCCCGGCCCCGGCACGCATATCACGGACGGCCAGGTGTTTGCCTCGCTGCTCGGTCATGTGCAGATTGCCAAGTCGGCGGCGGCTTCCACGGAGAAGACTGGTGCCGTGCCCGCCGGGCCGACGAAGCGGTTGACGCGCATTGTGGTGCCGTCCACCACTGCTGCCGACGCCGCCGTCGACCGCCGCCCGACCATTTCGGTCTCCCGTGCGGCACTTGCCGACGGTGGCGAGGTCCTGCCGGATGTCGGCAACACGGTGCTGTGCCGCGTGACGCGCATCACGCAAAAGCAGGCGGCGGTGGCCATTCTGGTGGTGGGCGAGACGGTGCTGGACACGGAGTGGCAGGGTCTGATCCGGACGCAGGACGTGCGGGCGACGGAGAAGGACCGGGTCAAGATCTACGAGTCGTTCCGGCCGGGCGACATTGTGCGCGCCCAGGTCATCTCGCTGGGCGACCAGGCCAACTACTACCTGTCGACGGCGAGCAACGCGCTGGGCGTGGTGATGGCGACGAGCGAGACGGGCAGCCCGATGTACCCGGTGAGCTGGAAGGAGTACATTGACCCGGAGACGGGCGTGAGCGAGCCGCGCAAGGTGGCGAAGCCGTTTTGAGGGGACAAACTGGCCAGCGAACAAAACAAAAGAAGGAGCGAACGAACGGACGGACGAACAAACGAACGAAGAAGGTACACAAACCGGTCCCGGGATCTCACGCCTACAAGTGTTTGGCGAACGTCTCCATCAAAGGCGGCAGGTGTTGTCACAACAGCACGTCTGTTCAGTCAACTTCAGGCCTCGATCGAGACACGTCCGGAAGAGAGAGACATCTCGGACGGCCCAACGCTGCATAACGATACAGCACCAATTGCTGTCCTTGACGGGCAGTTCCGGGTCTTTCACGATCTAAGCCGCTTGGCGATCGACACGATCGCGGCACGGGAATACCGTGGGATCCCATCCAACGACTTTACGATTTTACGACTTTGCGGACCAACCACGGCCTGCCCGACGGCTGCATAAATCTTGGCCGCACATCATCAATGCAAGCGCTGTTCATCACCATCCTACCGCCATCCTACCACCCGCCATATCATACGCACTATTCGCTCCAATGCCGTCCTCTCCAACGTACCGGGAAACGAGCGTGTGAAGACGAGCAACTCTTTGAGAACAGTCGACAGAAATAGATTGCCTCGTTGCTCCACGGCATTGACTGATTGACAACGACGGACGATTGACGGTGATCTTTATGGCGGCCGCGGTCGGCCCGTGCTGTCAGGCAGCAAACCGATAAGATGTACTTTTGCTCCGACACAACGAAGCGATGGACGGAGTGGACTGAAGGACTGCATACCCATACAATCTCCATTTGATTTGGTGAAGATAGAGCGCAAATAGAAAGCATGCACAATGGCCTGCGTCATACCGTGACGAACCTTGATGGCCTGCGTCTCTATGCCCCGTGTCCCCTATGCCCTATTCCCTATTCCCTGTCTCCCCAGTAAGAAGCCCTGGAAGTAGCCCTGTATCATACGAAACACCAAGACAGTGGCACAGCAGGACGACAGCGGTAAAGCAGGCGCAGTCAAAGTGACAGACAATACGGAGTAGACGTCTCGTGTCGAACAGTGAACAAGAACAACAAACAAATGCACAAAGCGTCCCAGACGACTTTCAGGAATGCCAACGACAAGAGGTGGTGAATGGGATCGGCAAAGACGATAGCCTCTTTAGTGCTTTCGTGCTTTAGTGCAGTGCTGTTGGTGGGTGTTGGCGGGTGTTGGCGACGGCCCCTCGGGCCCCTGGCGAGACGACCCCTGGAGAAAACCCGCTGGCACAGGGGCAAAACGGGAAAACCAGGGCCTGGCCGCCGCGCTAATGGCGTAAACTGCCGCAAATGATGAATTTGATGAATGACGGCAGGTGCGACCGCGCGCATTTGGACGCCCGAATACGGGGTAATATGGGCTTGTGGGCCTGCCTGCCTTTCGTTCTCTTCGTTCTTTCCTCCGGAATTGCACACATGCCACAGCCGCACCTGCCCAAAATAAACCAACACACACAACCAAGGCACGCACACCACACACACACATCCTTTCCGGGAGGGGAAGGCGCGGGCAGCTGCAACTGCAACCACACCACCAACGCCCGAGAACAGACATTTAGGCGCCGAGAGGGCAGGAGACAAATTCTCACCTCCTTTTATTTTCGCATTCGCTTTCGTCCTCTTCTCTTCATTCACTCTTTCGCCAATACCTCTCGTCAACCAACGTCCGCCGGACCAACACAACGAAAGCGAGGGCACAGCCTCTAGCGCGGCACGCCGCACTTTAATCGAACCACGACACGCGACGAGAGCGCGACAGCAACGACGACCAAACAGCGACGACAACGACGACAACAAGAACGACGACAACCACTACCACAGTGACGCCGACGCCCACCACCACCATGGCCACCGCCGGGGACTCGTCGCCGTCCTCGTGCCCGTGCCCGCAGTGCGGCTTCGCCGTCGCCGTCCCCGCCCCCATTGCCATGGCCAGCGACGCCGACGCCCTCCTGCGCCAGGCCCGCCAGCAGATCCAGGCCCTCGAGTCGCAGGTCGCCCTGCTCGACCAAAAGGCCGCTGCCGCCATCGACCGCTGGGCCGACTACGAAGACGAGCTGACCGCTCTGCGGCGGCGGCTGGCATCCACAAACGCTGCTGCCGCGGCGTCTGCGAACGCCCCGTCGTCCATGAACCCGCCCCTCACACCCGCCTCGCCCACGCGCACCTCCTTTCTGCCCACCGGCGCCGCCAACCGCCTGTCGGCCCTTTTGTCGCCACGGCCGGCCAAGTCGACGCCCAATCTGAAAGCGGCAGCCGCGGCAGCCGCGGCAGCCACCAGCAACCCCATGGCGGCACCACCACTGCCGTCCTTACCACCGCCCCAGTCGCTGTCGCAGCCCAACATGCCCATGGCCGGCATGCCGACACCACCGCCGTCGGCCACCACCAACCACAACAACGGCGGCAATAGCAACTATGGGTACGACTCGACAGCCACGTCGCCCGCACCAAGGACACCCTACGGCTCGTTTCCCTTTTTCGGCGGAAAGACACCGCCTCCACCCCAGCAGCCGGCAGAGGTTGACAGCGGGCCTTCCACCAAAGAGCTCCTCGACGCCCTCACGCGCGAACAGAAACTGCGCCGCCAGGCCGAGGGCCGCCTCCAGGACACCAGCCGCGAGGTGGAGGAACTCAGTGTCTCGCTCTTTGAGCAGGCCAACGAAATGGTCGCCGAAGAGCGCCGCGCCCGCGCCCGCCTCGAGGCCCGCGTCGCCGTCCTCGAGCAGCGCGACACCGACAAGAAGCGCCGCCTCGAGCGCCTCGAGCAGGCCATGGACCGCATCGAGCGGCTGCGGGCGATGCTGGGCGGTCTGGACGGTGGTACCGGCGGGGCCAAGCCAGCACGCGACGACGAATCATTGCACGAGAAGCAAAAGCTGCCCTTGGCGGCGGCTCTTGCGTGAGCAAGACGTCAGCTTTTCTTCTTTTTCTTTTTCTTCTTTTTCTTTTTCTTTATTTTGGAATAGGGATACAACGGACTTGGTTTCATAGATTTGCCTAGGATCAGGGCACAGTGGAGAGGCTGGGGGGATATGAAGACGGGTTTACCTTGGAAGGCTTTCATTGAAAGGTAAACTCGGTCATGGTATCCTACAACCTACAGAGGGACGGTGGACTTGGACGGAAACAATTGGGAACATGTAAAAGGATACCGGCAGCTGGTGCACGGCGTTCAAGGGTCACACATTACTGGGAAAGAAATATTTGGGAAAGGTTTACTCAAAATACGGGACATATCAAATTGCATACATTTCACAAATCACGACCACACATCACATTTCAATTGTGCCGTATGCCATGTTTATTTAATTTCATGTGTTTATCAAACTATCTGTCCGTCTTCTTATGTGGCCTTCAAAAGTTTCCATGTTCTTGAAAGCCGGGTATTTTCAACACTCCACCACTCCCTTATCTACTGCGACTCGCCGCCGACGGCCCGTGCTGCCTCGTCCACGGCCGCGAACCGCGCATTGGCCGCCGCCAGCTGCGCCCGCGCGCCCTCGTCCAGCAGCCGGTACCACTGCTTGAGCAGTCCAATGTACTGCGCCTCCCGGTTCATGTCCTCGACCGGCGGACCGTTGACCTGCGGCGGGGGCGACAGTGACGCGCCAACGTCGCCGCCATCCTCGTTGGCGTCGGCGTCCACCCCCTCCACCACATTGGGGAAAACGGCGTAGGCGCTCTCGTCCGTCGACCGCAGACCAAAGCCCTTGTCGTGCAGCGCCACCACCTCGAACCGCCGCAGCAACAGCCCATCGCCCGCCCGGAATGTCGGCAACGTGTCCTTGTGCGCCCGGAACAGGCTGACCTCGATGATCGCGTCAATGTCGGCGCCGGCCGCCACGGACGTTGACACCGACACAGAGCCGGCGTCACTAACATTATCGTTGGCAGCCGCCGCTGCCGCTGCCGCAGCAACAGCCGCCGCCGACGGGCTCGTCTTACGGCTCCCTCCCCCTCCGGCCGTATGCAGATTATGCAGGTGGTGCCGCGAGGCCGAGACGTGCTCGACGAGAGAGGGATCCGTCGCCGTCAGCGACATGGCGTACTGCCGCGTGCGCGTGCGTCGAGGCGGGTCGTCGTCGGACGACGACGTGGCAATGACGGCAACATCGAGCAGCGTCCGGAGGCGCGGGCGGAGGTTGCGCAGCGGCACGCAGTCCGGGACGGTATCGCGGCAGCGGTCAAGTGCAAGCTTCACCTCGGCCATGGAGGGCGGTGGCGGCGCCATGGACATGTTGGGCGCCGTTTCCTTGTCCTTCTCCTTCTCCTTTTCTTTCGCCTTGGGGGTGGTCCGCTTCTTAAAGGTAGCACCCCTGGCAATGAGAACGCTCACGTCCTCGCCAGCGTCTTCCTTGGCCGAGTCCACAGCAGCAGCCGAGGCTGCTGCCGACCGCGTCTTGGAGGCGGGTGTCGCTACAGGCGCGCTGGCTGCGACAGCGCTTGCGTTTGTCTCTGCAGGAGCCGGTGCAGCAGCTCCTTCGTCTTGGGAAATCGTCTCCTGAGAGGCGGCAGCGAGGGCTCTCTTAGAGCGCCGGGTTGTTGCACCACGCGCAATTTGGATGCTTGCATCCGGCTCTTCGGGCGATCCGGCATCGGCTACGGCGGCCGTCATAGCAGCGGCCGCGGCAGAAGCTTTGTTGTTGGCATCGGTGGAGCTGTCGGGCAGGACAGGCTGTGGGCTGAGACTCCGTCGGAGACGGCTGTTGGTAGAGCGAAGAGACATTTTATGGCGACTTTCGGCGGCAATAGAAGCAGCGGTGGCAGTGTCGTCTGTGTTGACTTGGAGATGCTGTTGATCATCTTGTTCTTGGGACGATTTTGTTTGCTCAAGTGGCCCCTCTACTGGCTCCTCTTTTTCGTCGCTGTTTGCGTCCTTGTGTAACGTCGTCGCTGCGTCCGCGCCCTCGGCACGTGTCTCGGCCGAAGCAGCGCCGCGCTCGTCCTCCTGGGGGGCCGGCTCAGTGACAACGATATCGACCTCGTCCGCGACCTCTTCGCCCACAACCGCCGGCTGCTCCGAGACAACGCTCTGCATGTCGATGTCCGTCCCGGCATCCACGTCCATCGAGTCCCCGTGGTCGTGGACGGCTTGGCGTGGTGTTTGCGCAGATTCCTCGTCCATCATATGGTCGTCGTCGTTGTTTGTATTGCTGGTATCTTCTTCGTGGTCGGCCATGTCGACGTCGGCACCGCTGGCCACGCTGCGCATGTCAATGTCCGTCGGCTGCTGGTCGAAGTCAAAGCTCATAGCCATCTCCGACAAGATCTGGCTCTGGATTAGGCCCTCAATGTCGTCGTCTTCGGCAATCGACGTGACCTCCGTGTGCTGGAAAGAGCCGTGTTGGAAGTGGTCTTGGCGGCCAATGCTGCTGTCGCCGCCGTCTTGGGTCTGCATCGGCGTCAGAAGATGCGCACGTGCAGCGCCAGGATGGGCATGTTCCGTCGTCTGGGTCGCGGACAGAGAGGGCAGCCCGCCAACTGCAGCGACATCTGCACCGTCTTGGGAAGCAACCTGCTGCGTCGGTGGCGGCGAGAACGATGTTTCAGACGCAGAAGCGGCAGCTGTGGCTTCTTGTGCCAGCTGAGCGGTCTGGCTGCGTGTCTTGTGTGCCGGCTCTGGCGCTTCTGGCAGTTCGATGACAACCTCAGCCGGAGGCTGACCTGGGCGGTCCGCCTCGTGCACATCAACATCCGGCTCGGCCATCGCTACATCTTCGCCGTCGTCGTCGTGATGATCCTGGCTTTCGGGCGCTGGCTCTGGTTGTTTGTCGGTTGCAGGTTCAGTGTCGACAATGGCTGAAGACTTGGGAGACTTTTGTGTCGTCGCTTCCGCATCTGCTTGTTCCTTGGAGGCCTGTTCCGAGGCGGCCTCAACATCGTCTTCTCTCTTGGGTGGAGGCGAAGAAGCTGGGTGTTCGTCGCTCGGCTGCACTGACTCCTCAACTGGTGGTTGCTCCGTAGTGTCCTCAGCCGCCTCCTTCACGTCTTCGGTAGGCTTGACCTCGGCCTCCGTTGCCTCTTCAATCACCACTACCTCGACCGTTTCTGCATCAGCAGGCAGACCTTCCTCAGCCTTGTCAGCCTTGTCAACCTTCTCGGCCTCCTCGGCCTCTTCGGCTTCCTTGGCGTCGGCAGCGAGTTCCGCTTCGAGTTCGGCCTCGAGCTCTTTCTCGACCTCGTCCTCCGACTCAGACCCGACCTCGGCGACAGCCTGGTCTTGTTTTGGCTCGGGTTCTGGTTCGTTTGCCCGCTCAGCCACGACCTCCACTTCGCCATCAGAAGCAATCGAAGCAGCATCTCCCACGTCCTCTTCCTCCCCCTCTTCCGGTTCATCATCTTCCTCCTCACTTCCCACCCCTTCTTCTTCCGCTTCGTCGTCAACCACTCCATCTTCCTCCTCTTCCACATCTTCGTCCTCCTCACTTTCTTCGTAGGCCTCGTCGGCCTCGTCGGGAGGGCTAGACGCTGCCGCAGGATCTCTTGGCGCGCCTGAAGGCTGACCAAATCCTGGAACCGTCGGTGGTGGGATTGGAGTCTCAGAGACTGGCGGTTTGGATTGCTGCCGAGGAGGTGGGGGCGCATCATCGTCGTCAGAATCCGAGAGCAGGTCAATAACAACTGGCTGCGCCGGTTGAGACGGCCGCACGGGTGGCTGGTACATCCGAGGCCGCTGGAATCCCAGCGACTGGTGGCCACCATCCTCATCTTCGTCGTCCTCTTCTTCTTCATCCTCCTCTTCGTCGTAGTCCTCTTCCTCTCCCTCGAATCTCTCGCCGTCATCGTCCTCTTCTTCGTCGTACTCCTCGCTCCCCAGCTCCTCTTCGTTCTCCCGCCGGCCGTGGCTTGCCCCAAAACCGTGCTGGGGTGCTGGGGCGTAGTGGTCGTCTTCGGCTTCCGCATCGGCATCTTCGTCGTACTCTTCTTCCTCATCTTCTTCATCCTCCTCGTCGTCTTCGCCTTCGCCGTTGAATGTGAGCGCGCCGCTTTGCTCGTCGGGGTCGTCGTCGCCTTCAATGTCGTCGTCGATGTTGGCATAGTTGCGCATGTCGTAATCGTCACCCGGTTGGTCGGTCTTCTCGACCTCGCTATCGGCATCCTCGTCGCTCTCCTCCTCTTCTTCCTCCACTTCAACGTCTCCATCTTCGTCGATCACTTCAACGTGCTCAACATCGTCGTCGTCACCTTCCCCATCTTCATATTCTGCGGCATCGTCGTCATCTTCGACGAGATGGTCCTTCGGCTCGGCCTCTTCTGGCCCGTCCGACTGCAGGTCGTCTGCCTCCGATCGCCGGCTTGGGGGCTCGTCCACCATGCCCACCATCTGCTCCTCTTGTTCGTTCTGGTAGCGCCGGTCGTTGTATCCGTAGTCATCCACCTCGCGCGGTAAATCGGTCGTCGTGTCGTCTTCAAAGACGCCTTCGTTTGCACCGCTTGCGATAAGCGACGATCCAGTGCTAACAGGCCCTGCTGTTGCTGCTGCTGCGGCTGTTGTTGTTGGCGGGTGAGACAGGGGTAGTGCGTCGGCTGGGATGGCACCCTCCGCATGCTGGGCATCCAATGTCGGCGCGCTGATAGGCCACACGAACATATGATCCTGCCCAGTGCTCCGAGGCGGCTCGTTTAGTTCGGGGTGTGGCGACGGAACAGCGTGTTGCGATTCTTCTGCGGTCGTCCCAGGAATTCCGAAGCTACCATGCAAGCCGTGGCCACTATCGCCGTGACCGAATGCCGGCGCATGTGGTGCCGTGTGCTGGGATGGCGGCTCTGGGTATTGGTACTGAGACTCGGCAAAGTGTTCCTCTGTCGGTGGTAAGGCGACCACGTCGTTGTCTTGGGCGTGGCCTAACTGGTGCTGTTGCTCGAACGCATTCGCAGGGTCACCAAACGAGAACCGCACATGGTCATTAAACAAGCCGGCATCGGGCACAAATCCCATTGCATCGGCGCCAGGGGTTCCAAACGGAGCCGCAGAAGGCACCCCAAAAGGGTTGCTATTTTCTGGGAGACTTTTCGCGCCGAAAGGGTTGCTGACGCTTGTAACGGATGCAGGTACACCAAAAGGATTGGTCGTCGCAGGGAGCGAAGATGCGCCAAAGAGGTTGCTTCCTGCAAAAGGCGCCGCGGATGACCCAAAAAGGGCAGATGTGGTCCGTTGATTAGTCGCAAAGGGATTTGGGATACCGCCCATTTCCGCTTCGGGGGCAGGGCTAAACACGGGCGCAGAGACGGAGGTCGTCACAGACACGGCCGCAGCGGCTGTCTCTTGGGTACGTTCTTGGCGGAAGGCGGGCGTGGGCGTCTCGACATGCGACAATGGAGTAGGTGGTGAGGAGCGCAAGTCCTCGTGGGCTGGCTGCGGTTGTGGTTCTGTCTGCAGCGCTGGAGATGTTGGTACGGCGGTGGCTTCTAAAGCGATTGGCCGTGGCGCGGGCGTTGGTGTCGCGGCGTCCAAGGCTATCGGCGGAGACGATGCTGCTTCCACGGCGGACACTGCCTCCTTCTCGCGTTCGTCTTCGTTGTCGGGAGGCGTGGCCTGCTCAGGCACGCGTTCCGGGCTGACAGATTGGCTGCTGTAGCGCCAGGCATTGCTCGGCCGCCCGAAGCGCGTCCGCTTCCGCCCTCTGCCGCGCACACCGCCGTCCTCCTCGAAAATGTCGAAACCGGGCTCGAACAGCGATCCGAACGAGATCCGGGCACGCTTTATAAAGGCAGGCGACGCATATTCTTCGTTGTTCAGGGTCGGCCGGCGGGGCGACATGGGAAGGCGAAAGAGGTCTGCGAGGGGTGGTGAGGATGGCGGCGGCGGCGCATGGTCGAGGGAGGAGTTGCCGTTCGTGCCGTCGCGTCCTGGCAGCATATCTGTGTCCCCGTTCTCCTCTTCTGGCTGGTCCACGTCAATGGCGCGCGCCTCCTGCGCCTCGCCCACCTTGGCCTGCAGAACGATCCGTCCGCGAAACTCCAGCTGCCATTCCACGCGCGAGCCTGGGAGCTTCAGAGAGGACTCGTCTTTGGACCAGCTTGCGCCCTGCAAGCTCAGAAGCAGCTCGTCGCCACCACCAAGCCCGCTCTCAGCCACAGCAGCCGCGCTGGCTCCGTGCAGCTGGACGCGGATCTGGCCTTTGGAGCGGCGCAGGCGGACGTCGGGCTCGGCGAGCAAGAACGCGAGCGAGCGGTTGACCGAGTTGTAGGGCCACACAATTGTGATGTCGCCACGGACAGCGCGTAGAATTCTGTCGGGGCCGGCCGTCAAGTCGGGGCCGAGCTGCGCGATTGGCGTCACGGTCGCCGCGGCGAGGATCGCAGCCACCGACGCCTCCGCGCCTCCGTCACGACCGCCGCCATTCTCGGCGGACATGGCGACGGCTTATCCGGTGTTCGCGCACAATAGGAGAAGGTAAGTGGGAGGCGTCGCGAGGTTCAAGAGAGGTTCTTGGCGGACAGCATCGTCCAGGTGCAGTAAGAAAAAGACCGTCCCAAAAAGGGATGTAAATGCGACCGACAACGCAGCGACGGGGGTAGCGGTTTATAGAGCAGTAGCGTCAATTAATGTCGGGCATGCAGGCGACGGCTCGTATGTCGAGTATCGTAGGCTGGGTCGCGTTGTCGTCGTCGTTGGGTTGCCGTGCAGCTGAATGGACGTTGAGGCCAAACGAAGCTTGATTTTTTGGTGATGTCGTTTAACCGTAAGCGTGGAAGGAGCTCATTCACGCGCCTGTTCCGGCCCACTTTCCCGCTGGAGGGCATGGCTGGCATGGGACGGGCAGGAGCGAGCTTGTTTTTGGCGCCCGGCAGGCGCGACCGAAACCAGAAGGCGGTGAAGAACCAGCGCGACTCAAGCGGCAGAAAACGGCTAAACACCGCTGACACCCAGCAGCTAGGGGCGTGTGTCCAGCGAAATCACATCATCGACCAAGAGGGCACCAAGAGTGTGCTTTTCCCTCCTCTACGATTATTTCCACCACTTCCACGCAGCCTTTCGCGCCTGGCTTGCTTCCGCAACATGCAAGTGCTGTTGCGCAATCGACACTTGACGATGCCTGCCGATAATACTCGCAGTGCGAGTGAGGGGATTCCGCGAGCTGCTGGAAGATGGGCTGATGTCGATCGTTGAAGGCTTATGCCTCTTGGCTATGGAATCATTTTTTTTTCTTTATTTTTTCTGGTGTTTTGAGGCAGATCTTCCTCTGTTTCTCTTTTTTTTCACTGCTTTTGCCTGTTTTTTTGCATTTTTCTTGTCTCATCACACCCCATCTCCCCTCCGCGCAGAAGATCATGGCGACTCCCAGGTTTGCTGTCCGCAGCGTGGCCATCGTCGGCGCCGGGTCGAGCGGCCTGACAGCAGCACGGTACATCCAGGCCCAGGGCGTGTACGACCGCATTGTTGTGTACGAGCAGCGGTCGGAGGTGGGCGGTATATGGAACTACAGCCCCCGACCAACGGATCAGGAACATATTCCGCAGGAGTCGCCCTACTTCCCGCCCGACGCGCCTCTGCAGCCACACGCCGGCAAGACAAATGGACACGGCCCGGAAGCTGAGGCAGAGGCGCCCGAGTTCCCGACGGCCACGTACGACGAGCTCTATGTGAACATTCCGCACCCACTGATGGGCTTCACGGACATGGCCATCGCAGATGTGCATGAGGCCGTCCACCCCGGCGAGCCGCTGCCTATCTTCCCGCACCGGCAGACGATCGCGGAGTACCTGATCGGCTACTCGCAGGAAGTGCGGCATCTGATCCGGTTCCACACAAAGGTGGACGACGTGCGCCTTCTGCGGCGGCCGAGAAACTGGCAGAGAAATGGGACATCCAACGGCGTGTCCCACAGCAAGGCGAACGAGACAAACGGCACAGCGAATGGATCCTCAAACGGGACGACGAACGGAGGGTTGAACGGTGTTCAAGACGCACATAATGGGACAACCAACGGCACCACCAACGGGGCCACAAATGGGGCAACGAACGGAACAACAAATGGCACCAGCACCACCGACGACTACGTAGACAGCTGGGAGATCCACTCCTCCAACACGCGCGACGGCACGCCGACGGTCGAGACGTTTGACGCCGTGCTCGTGGCCCAGGGCCACTACGACATCACGTTTACGCCGGCCATTGCCAACATCGAGGCGTTCAAGGAGGCCCACCCGGGTGTGCTGACGCACTCCAAGCGGTACCGCAACCCGGGCCCGTTCCGTGGCAAAAAGGTTATTGTTGTTGGCAACTCGGCGTCGGGCCTCGACATTGCGACCCAGATCAAGACCGCCACCCAGGAGCTGTACATGTCGGTGCACTCGCCGGTGATCTCTGACGACTTCAAGCGCCTCACAGGAGCCGAGGAGGTGCCTGAGATCCAGGAGTTCCTTGTCGAAGAGCGTGGTGTGCGCCTCGTGGACGGCCGTGTCTTGCACGACATTGACGCCGTCATCTTCTGCACGGGCTTCCTGTTTGCGCTGCCCTTCTTGGAGAAGGCAAAGCCGACGGGCGATGCCTCGGACACGGCGAACGGGCTCGGCTCAATGCTGTCCAACGGTCGCCGCATCCACCGGCTCTACGACGACATGTTCCACATCGACCACCCGACGCTGGCCTTTTTGTGCCTGCCGATGAAGGTCGTGCCCTACCCGCTGACGCAGGCCCAGGCCGCCATCGTGTCGCGCGTGTGGGCCAACGCACTGGACCTGCCGTCGACAGAGGAGATGAACGAGTGGGAGCGCGAGGCCGAAAAAGTGCGCGGGCCGACGTTCCACATGTGGCAGCACGGCGACGACGGCATCTACATCAACGCGTGGTACAAGCGGATCATGCACGGCCCGCAGAGCGCCACGTCGCGCGCGGGCAAGGAGCCGCCGCATTGGGATGACCGCCTGGTGTGGATGCGGGCGATGACGCTGTTTGGCAAGATCAAGTTTGAGGAGACGGGGCAGTCGGCGACGACGCTGAAGGAGCTGGGGTATGTCTACGACGAGGCTTGGAACGACAAGCCGGCAGAAGCAGCGGTCGTGCCAGTCAACGGGCCAGCACAAGCAGCCGTCGTGGCAGCCAGCGTGGTGGCAGCAGCAGCCGTCGTGACCGTCAGCGGTGCCTAAGAAGTTGAGAGGAAAGAGATGCCAAAGTCGGGGCTGTCATTATGAGATTTGAGCCTCGCTGTGAGATTTGAGCCAGGTCGTTTCCTTAAGTTGTGAGGGCCTTCCAAGCCGAATCTTGCGAAGTTGAGATCCATATCTTTGGATGCCGTTTTGTTTTTGTTCTTTGTGTCTTTTTCTCGCTTCTTTTTCCACGATTCATGTGAATATGGCGACATGTTGATGAGAATAGATGAGACATACATCGTATGGACTAAGTAAATAGATTGTCGATCATCCAGTGTAAGTGCCTTAACCATCGAGTCAGAGCAGCGGGCTGCACCGATACTGCGCCGATGTGCCGTGAACGCCGACAGACCGCAGTAGGCCGCAAACAAGGAGAAGGACGACGTATTAGCAAGGAAGCGGATAGCGATTGATAGCGATGCGTGCACAACGGCTCCTTCCCCAACACACAAGTCAGGGCGCGCCAGGCACAAACGGGAAGGTCGGCGTCGGCTGTCGCTGGGGAAAGCGTGGAGAGCGTGCGGAAGGCGCCAGCTCGCGCAACGCTTTGCCCATTGCCCGTTGGCGTTTGCCGGCGCTCATTGGCTCCTTCCGCGCTTGCGTTTCCCCTGTGGATTCTGTCGTTTTTGCGTATTTGGGGGTCCATCGTTGCGCCGCGCTGTGCGAATAGGTGCCTGGCTGCGCCCGTCTTATCAGCCGGCAGGCTATCTCCGCCGACCGGAGGCCGCGTCCTAATGCCACTGCGCCCTGTCCACACCCTCGGAGACTTATCAGTCCAAAAGCAAACCAGTCCAAAAACATCGAAACAAAAAGGGCACAAGAGCAAATCCCCCAGGTGGAAAGAGCGACCCAACAGCGCCCCACACGATAATCGCTGGGTAGCGGCAGGCAAAAACCGACGGTGTCGGCCTCGGCGCGTCCATGCGAGGAAAGAGGGAACGAGCAATCGTGCCCCCGAGGAAAGGGCGTGGGATGCAGGGATTTTGTGATTTTGACATGACCGACCCGGGTGGCTCTTGCCTGGACTGGGAATGGGCATGCGGTGGCTCCTTCCCTCGGCTCCCAACGACAAGGAAGGACCCAAACAAAGAGAAAGGAGGAAAGAGCACTCCCCCGTACTCCCGTTCCCCATATTCCGTGCTCTCTCTTTACTGTTTTCTTCTTCTCCATCTTTTCCTCTTCCTTTTCACACACGCTCCGTGCTCCGTACTTTGTTTTCGAGACACCGTGCCGTTGTCCGTGACCGTCGCTTGCCGGGCTTTGCTGGGCGCTGATTTATAATCTTGTTTGAGTTTAGCTATCAAACTAGTCCATCAACCACCAAAATCGCCCTGGAGCCTCCTTCCTCGCCCACCAGTTTCTTATCGCCCACGGTTTCTCGCGGCCCAGGCTCTCGAAAGGAAGGAACGAAGGAACGACCTGTTACTTCCAGACCCTCTATCTCTCACCACTCACACACTTGCTGTGACTCCTGCCTCGTGGCCTTTGGCTTTCCCCTTTTACACTCCTTTTCATCTCATATCTCATCTCACCGCTTTTCATCTCAAGAGGCACACTCGCCTCTCAACGTCGGACCGTCCACTCGCCCATCATGGACTCTTTCCACATCGACGCCCTGATCGGGTCCCAGGCCGCACACTCATCGGCAGCGTCGGACCATGCCACGGACCTATCGGAGGCATGCTCCAGCTCGGAGTGCTCGTTTGACGGCGCCGCTGACGGCCGCAAGCCGCCGCCGCGCAACCTCCAGCACCTCTATGCCGAGACGACCAACCTGCGCGTGCCCAGCAAGATGAAGGAGTACTACAAGTTCTTCCAGATCCCGAACATCGGCAACCTCGCTGGCGGTAAGTTCTCCCTGATACCCTTTGCTTCTTTTTCTTCTTCTTCTCGCGCGTCGTCGTGTTGTTCCCATCCGGCCTCCCGTGCCTGGCGCTGACTTTTGAAAAACTGCTTTCCCAGGCCTGCCCCATGTCCAGTTTTTCCCCTATGACACACTCGAGGCCAAGATTGCCAAGCCGGAGCGCTGGACGCCCTCGCCCAACAAGCAGGGCACTGCGGGCGACGACAACGAGGACGACGAGGACCTTGTCCTCGTCACCGACCGCGTCGCCGCCGTCAACGTCACGTCCTCGGAGAAGTCGTCGTCTTCCTCAACGGCGTCGTCCGTCCCGTCGGACCGCACGGCACCCGAACGCCTTGTCGTGCCCAAGACGGCACCCGAAGGCTTTGCGCCCGATCAGAAGATCGACCTCGCCACCGCCCTGCAGTACGGTAGTTCCGACGGCTACCCGCCGCTGCTGGCCTGGATCCGCAACTTTGCGCGCGAGTACCTGCATCCGAATGTGCCGTACGAGGGCGGTGTGGACGTTGTCCTGACCGTCGGCTCCACGGACGGCCTGTCCAAGACGCTCGAGCTGTTTGTCGACGACTGGAACCCCGTCCGCGACGACATCAGCACGCGGCCCGGTCTGCTGTGCGAGGGCTTCATCTATGGCAATGTGCTGAGCCAGATCGCGCCCAAGGGCATGCAGGTCGTAACCGTCGAGGCCGACGCCGACGGCATGGTCCCGTACGGCCCCGGCGGTCTTGAGGACGTGCTGGCGAACTGGGACGAGACCAAGGGTCGCCGGCCGCACATCATGTACACTGTGACGTAAGGCTTCCTCTCTCTTTTGTGTGTGAGTTGTCTTGCTTGGTGAAATTTTCCATTAACACTTGTTAGGATGGGTCACAACCCAACGGGCATTGTGCTGAGCCTGGAGCGCCGCAAACAGCTCTATGACATCTGCAGCCACTACGACGTCATCATCGCCGAGGATGACCCGTACTGGTACTTGCAGTTCCCCTCGGCCGCCGTCAACGAGGCCGCCTCGCGCAACCTGGCCAAGCCCAAGTCGCCGATCGTGCCGCCCACCATCAACGAGGCCGCCGGCCAGCGGTCGACGGGCTTTGCGTTCCTCGACTCGCTTGTGCCGTCGTTCCTGAGCGTCGACGTCGACGGCCGTGTCGTGCGCCTCGACACCTTCTCCAAGACAGTCGCGCCGGGCTGCCGTCTCGGCTGGATCACGGCCCAGCCGGCCCTGATTGAGCGCTTCACGCGCATCGCCGAGACGGGCACGCAGCAGCCGTCGGGCTTTGTGCAGTCGCTCATCTCGGAGCTGGTCATGGGCCCGCTGCCCACGTCTGCTTCGTCGTCGTCGTCACCGAACGAGGTGGCCGTGAGCAAGAAGAGCAAGAGCGATCCGACCTTCTCCGGCTGGCAGGTGGACGGCTGGGTGCGCTGGCTCGAGGGCCTGCGCGGCGAGTACGAGCGCCGCATGAACCGCATGTGCACGATCCTCGACGAGGGCTCGTTCCAGCTCAAGCAGGGCACGCCTGTGCGGTCGGCCGACGCCGACTGGGGCGTCATCACCAAGACGCAGCTGTTCTCGTTCGACTGGCCGCGCGGCGGCATGTTCGTGTGGGTCCGTCTGCACTTTGAGGCGCACCCGCTGTGGCAAGCGCCGCGGGACAACGGCGTCGACGGCGACGTCTTTGACGGGCCGCTGTTCTCGATGGCGCTCATGCTGTTCCTCAGCAGCAAGCCGTATCTGGTGCTGGTCAGCCCCGGCACCATGTTCAGCGCCGACGACAGCGTGCGGGAAGACCGCGGCTGGGCCTACTTCCGGCTGTGCTTTGCCGCCGAGAGCGACGAGAACGTGGACGCGTGCTCAAAGCGTCTCGTGGCCGGCATCCAGAAGTTCTGGAAGGTCAAAAAGACGCAGGAATTTGAGGACATCCTCAACAACTCGCCGGTGGCCATGGCCGAGGCCGCGGAGGCTAGCCAGGCCGGCGAACTGGGCAACCTGGGCGTGTGGATGGGCTGTTAGACGAGAGGGCGCGAGAGATGATGGGTGACCGACCTGTGCCGTTTAAACTGGTGAAAGGGATAGATGACGACTTGGATGCTGTCTTTGGATTTTTGTTGCATTGATTTCGTTACGTAGCCATGTCCTTTTGTTTCGGTTGTTTTTTTTTGGCTTAGAATTACCCTCGTAGTATTCAGATGACGCTTGATATGAATGATTTGTCGTCCGTTGTTGCATTTGCCGTGTATGTTGCTGCGCCGTGTGTCGTCCTTCAAGTCTCCGCCATTTCGAGTGGCTCTTTGAGAAGATGAAGTCGATATAAAGTTGACAAGCAAACGATGCAAAAAGAAAAAAGAAAGACGTAAAGATGAAAGATCGATCGTCGTCTGCCGAGTCATGCTCGCACAAGATGTTCCTGTATATCAAGCCGCTCTCATTGGAAGGGTCACACTGGACGTTCACTGGACGTCCCTTTTTGTGGCGCGCACCGACAAAGATTACATTTCGTGCTTATGCGTTTTGTACGGAGTATGTGTGCTTTTGTTCTCCATTTTTGCGCCCACCGTTCCACCGTTTACCCTTTTTCTCATGTCAGACGGGGGATGTTCGGCCAAAGTTGCCCAATTGAGAAGGCGCCACGGGCCTGCTTTGTCGTGAAAGTGGCACAAAAGGCAGTACTCCGGGGAGACATGCTCGGCGTATGAGAGGTTGTTGCGTTCGGAGAGGGGTTTTACGAACAGAGAAGATGCATACGAGAAGAAGAAACGTTCAAACACAAGAGGGTGTCGTACAGAGCAGCATCTCGCCATTCCACACCTCAATGGCGACTTGGAGTAACACGGCAGAAGAATATGCAGGATGCGAGGCGGCGACTGTTTTCATCTAAACGGTCTTGCCGTTTTCGAAGGGCACGCACTCGAAGGGCACACTCGGAGGGCACCTTACGGCAAGAGCAAACAAGGCAAGAGCGAACACAGAAAGAGCAAACATCCACATGACTGACGATCGTTATTGACGTCCTCTCATAGAGTACTGCTACGGCGTACATTGCAATCAATTGTACAACATCACAATGGCACAGTGGACACAAGAGTAGTTTCCCAAGTTTTAGTATTTTTTGGGGGTGCAATCGTCTCCGGCGGGGCTTTATGATGGTATACCCTCCGCCGTCGACTGCAGACTATTTTTTGTAGTTTGCAACAAAAAAAGGAAACATCACCGTGGACCCGATTCACAAATCCCGAAATACAGTTTTTGATTCCCTCCAGCTCCGTCTCCGTTCTCCAACGCCTACACGACTCGCTTATGCCTCGTTCAGCAGAGTCTTGAACTTGGCGGGCACCACCGGGGCCTTCTCCGAGTTCAGCTTCTGCTGGCCGATGTTCTCCTTGATGAAGGTGGCGGCGTAGGGGTTCAGGCGCAGCATGACCTGCTTGTTGCGCAGGGGGTTCTTCTTCAGCACGTTGCCGCGCTTGGTCTGGGCATCGCCCTTGGGGGCGCGCAGGACGCTCTGGATCTCAGAGCTGTTGATCAGGCGGGTCAGGTCGGCCTGGGCCACCAGGTTGGAGGGCAGCAGGAAGTCCTTCTTCAGGGCCGACGGCTCGGTGGTGGAGCCGTAGATCTTGTCGAGGGCAGCAAACGCGGCCGAGGTCCAGACGACGAAGCGGCCGAGGTGGCCACCGGGGGCGAGCTGGAGCAGGTTCAGGGCGAAGACGGACGAGGTCTCGACACCGGCAATGTTGCGGAAGCCCTTGACCAGGTCCTTGCCGTCAGCCTCGGGGTCGTAGATGACGAGGGGACCGCGGCGCTGGCGGTAGCGGCGGCCACGGAGCTTGCCCTTGCCGGCGCGCAGCTTCTTGCTCAGGCGGACCTTCTCGACGTCGGCACCGGCACCGGCAGCCTTCAGCAGGGCAATGGCGTTGGCAGTCTTCGAGGCGGAGGCGAAGGCCTTGGAGTCGATGACCAGGGGGACCTCGGGGACCGAGGAGATCTTGTGGCCGCGGGCGAGCAGCAGGGGGGCAACGGCCGAGGCGGCAACGGCAGAGGCAGTCGCGAAGCGCTTCTGGCCCTGGTTGACCTTGACGTGCCACTTGCGCCAGACCTTGGTGGGGGCGAACATGCGGCCGGAACGGCACATGTTACCGAAAGCAGCCTGGCCGGCACGGTGGGTACCGCCGCCGGACACACGGGGAATACGGGCAACAGCGCGACCTGTGGGAGGTTATGTCAGTTGTGTCCTTCTTGTCATGCTCCTTTCCGTTCGCATCTTCATCTTTCGTTCCATCTCGTCCTCCAATATTTCCTCCTCTTAATTGGGACCATCCGTTCCGTTCTCTCTCTCTCTCCCCTCTCTCCCCGGGAATCACTAACCAGTGCCCCAAGACTCGGCGGACGTCTGGTGACCGGCCTTCTCGCTGACGGAGTACGGCTGGCGCTTGTTCTTGGCCATGCCGGTGTGCACCTGCTGAACGATATCCGGGCGGATCGGGCTCAGGAAGACGGTCGGGATGGGGTGGGTGGCGCTGCTGGGCTTGCCATCAGCGCCCTGGATGGTGACGGTCGGGCGGGAAGACATTGTGTCGGTATGTGTCGTCGTCGTCGGGGTTGTCGATGTCGTCGATGTGTCGGTGATGGAGGGGAATGTCGAGAGAAAAGAGAGGGAAAAAAGACGAGTTTTAGCGATACCTACCACAATAGTGTAAAATGGGTAGTCCCAAAAAAAATTGCGGCAAGCAGGCCCTGCTCCTAACAAATTTTTGGAAGGGACCCACACTCTGCAAAATTTTGGGCAATTGGAGCGTCCCGCACTGGCAAAAAGACAAAAACCAAGAGGACTTTGGGTGAGTTTTCGTGGGGTGGAGCCCTAACGCCGCCAAGGTGGGCGGGAAAGCGCGCTACGACGAATCTGGTCGGCCTCCAGTGCACGTGACGCAGGGTTATTCGGGTTAACCATCAGCCGGTCCGACAGGCTCGACATTGTAGACATGGGATCCACTTAATTTAGACAGTGCAATTAACGGCTTCGCTCACTCCTTTTCTATCCCCACAATACAAAGTAAACATACACAGCCTTGCCAACTACATCGCATTTTCGCATCATCAACTCCGTTATTGGCGTCGCACCCCCTCCGTCTACCGATTCCCCTTCAACTGCTGCGGCCAATTCGCCGGACACGTCCCCGTGCATGTCAGCCCCGACGTCGCCTGGTTCTGTATGTTGGAGCACAGCACCTTGGCCGTGCCGCCCGCGGCCGGTTTGATGTCAATGCCTTCAAAATGGAAGCCCGTGCAGGGCGCGGCCGACGAGCAGTGGATGCCGGCGGCGACGTTGTAGCGGCTGGTTCCGGTGACGTTCTTCCACGTCACGTCGGAGATGGTCAGGCGCGAGCTGTCGCAGCCGTTGGCCGAGTAGATGCAGGGTGTGACGTAGATGGGCTGGTCGACGTTGTCGACGACAATGTCCTTGAACGTGACGTTGCGCACGTGGCCCGTACCTGGGTAGGTCTTGATCCAGGCGGCGTTGGACGAGTGGTGGCAGGTGATGTTCTCAAAGAGCACGTTCTCGACGTAGTCGGGCTGGCCGGCGTTGGAGCCGATGGACCCGATGCACGCGCAGCCAGATTCATCTGGTGGTCAGAAATGCAGGCAAGAATGCAGGCAAGAAGACGAGACAGAGAGAAGGGGGCACTTACAACAAACGACGTTGGTCACTTGCACATTGGTGCTATTGCCCTTGATGGAGATGCAGTCCTAGTGTTTGTCAGCACCTTCCGTTTCTGTCGACCCAGGACACCATCACCAGAGAGAAACTCCGATGGACTCACATCGCCGCACTTCACTGTCCAGTTCGAAATGACAATGTCCCGCGAGTTCCACGTGTCGGTGCCGTCCGTGTTGACCGCCGAGTTCGAGTTGCTGCTGCGCGTGTTCATGTCCAGGTTCGTCATCGTCACGTTCTGGCTGTGCGCCACAAACGTGTGCCAGAACTGCGCCATGCGCCATGTGATGCCATCGATAAAGATGTTGGTGCCGTGCCAGATCGTCAGGCTGATGGGACGCCCGTTCTGATTGCCCTGCCCGTGGTTCTGGTCGATCCAGATCTGCCCGTTGCCGTTGAAGAGCGCCTTGCCGTGCCCGCGCATCGACACGTTCGTCCCGCCCAAAAGCCACGCCGTCGACCGCCCCGCATACGTCACCGAGTAGCTGTGCGACAGCCAGTACTGGATGTTGTCGCCGCTCCACACAAACGTGCCCAGGATGTCAATGTCGCAGTTGCGCAGGTCCGTCGTGTTCATCACCTGCCGGATGTTGTACGTGCCCTCCGAGAACACAATGTGTCCGTCGTGGCCGCACTGCTTGAAGGCATCCAAAATCTGCGGCGTGTCGTCGGGTGCCGTAGCATCGAACGTGGCGAGCTCCTCGGTGTCGTCCGTGTCATCTGCGGCGCGGGCGTTGAGCGGACCCCGGCTACCGTGGCCCGTGAGACCATCCTTGGCCGCCTTGACTTTGGCCGATGCACGGGCCTTGGCTGCAGCCACAGAGGCCGACGCCGACGCCTCCCGCGCGGCCATGATCGACTCGGAGACGGCTGCTGCTTTGCGGTTGTAGCGGCGTGCGGAATCGCTGCCTGGCTCCGGCCGCGGGTACACCTCGTTGTAGATGACGGATGCAGGCGTTGGCGCATCTGTCCGGTCGGTCGGATATTGTTCGTGGGCCATAGCCGGCTCCGGTACCAGCCCAGGTATTTGTTCCGGCTCTGGGACCGGCTCTTGTTCGACTGATCGACGCCTGGCGGCTGCTGCTCCGCCCTCTGGTGTCACCGTGCAAGTGTTTCCCACGCGGTGGATGGCAGCCATGGCGGGCGTCGTACCCACAAGGGCAACGAGAATCGTCGAGATGAGCATCGTTTCGTGCGGGTGACCTGATCAAGGAAGATGTAACAAGTGAAATGGCTTTCGTAAAAGGAGATCGAACAGCCAAGAGTGTTGTCAGATTAACAGAGTCAACACTTGCAAAATTGCTGTCCCTGTTCTCGATATCCTTACTTTCTACGTATCTACAAACCCTCGGTGTAGAGACGATTTCCCCAGAAAATCTGCTTCCAGTCTACCTACAGTCCCTGTTTTCCCACGTCCATATTGCCATATTGCCGGAGCATTGTTGTTCTGGGGTGGCAGATAGAATCTAGACGACAAATAGAGGTGGTCGCTAATATACTGGCCTTTTGGCACGGCATCCTGTGCTGAGCATCGCGGAGTATTGAGAGACACTCTTGTAGGGACCCATTTCATTGGTGGCATAATTGTCAGTGGGAGCGCAAAGAATATATGGTGTTGAATTGTCTCTGGTAGAGAGTAGTGGTTTCTGGGGGAATATTTTGATAATAAAAGGAGAAAAAAGGAGAATAAATGAACAAATTACAAAATGAATATAAAATTGGAAAAATAAAATAAGATAAAAACAATGTCGATCTAATATATATCCCCATTGCCTTGCTAAACTCTCGGCTGATATGCCGCTGCGGAGGCCTGCGTCCCCTTGCCGTCCCAATCTACCCTCTTCTACGGACCAGATCGGCGGCAAAATGGGACTATACTAAGCAATGATTCTGCACACTCAAGGCTGCACAGCTTTCAGGATGGGTTCATCGGTAGTTTTGCATCGTGCACGTGCAGTTGTTATCCAATGTATATATTTCTCTTCCAAAAAATCCGTATCCCGTATCCAGTATCCGGTGCCCATTCCAGGGCCCCATGTCCGTTTGCCCCATTGTCCATGGTGCCATCATTAAATTCTTTATCATCAAGGCGTGCACCCCATCGCCATCCACGTCGTTCACTCCCACTTCTTCCACTCGGCCATGAGCTTCATCTGCTCGAGGTCGTCCGCCGTGGACGCCTTCGGGAGACGCTGGATGCGGTTTGTAATGTCGGCCGCCACGTCGGCGCGCTCCTCCACCTTCTTTTCGAGATACCCCTTGTCGTTGTTCTGGCATGCCCGCATGAAAATCTCCCGCATGCGCGGCGAGTAGAGGTGGCATGCGGCAATGTCCACCTCCTTGGGCTCCTTGTAGAAATCGCCCGCCACGCCGCGGTACGTGTTGACGACAGGGTACACGGCCTCGTCGAAGCACTCCTGGCAGACGACAAAGTCGGGGATCGTGCGCATCCAGTACCACTGGCGCTTGCGCACCGGGATGTCCCGCTTGCACTCGTCGTAGTGGCTGACGTCAAAAATCTTGTTGATGAAGTCGTTGACGTCCACAGGCGAGTTGCTGACCACGGCTGCATTGTTGGTCGACTCCAGCACGTCAATGTATTTCCAGAGCCGCTTTCGTTCCGGCTCATAGTACAGCGAGCAGACGTTGGTCGTGTCGTGCGGCGTCAGGTTGTTGTCTTGCAAGAGACCTTTGAGCCGCGGGAACAGGACTGTGATGGCTGTCGCACACTGCTCACAGGTCGTGAATTTGCTGACGGGGCGCCCATTCACAGGGTCTTGGACTGTGAACCAGCGACCCGAGACGCGCATGGCACCCGAGCACGGCAGCCGCAGGTCCTCGTCGCGGTTGAACATGGTCCGGAGGAGGCTCAACGTGGGCATCTGGAAGGCCCGCACAAAGAAAAAGGCAACCTGGTACCATGGCATGGCGCCGTAAATGCAGTTCGTCTTCAGCTTCGGGTCGATGCCGGTAGCTGGCACAAATTCGTTGCGCCACTGCGTCCGTGCAAATCCAGCCTCGTAGCATGTCGGGCAAATCAGGAAATCCTTGTACGGCGTCATGGTGCGCCAGTCGCGGTATTTGGTGCTAAACTGGATTCTTGGACACTCTGGTAAGCCCGCGACCCGGCCGTAGTAGACGTCCTCGGCGTAGCGTTTATATAGAGGCACGAGCGACTTTTCGACTCGGTCCACCGGCCTCTCAGCCTGCCTGGTGACTAGAGGGGGCCTCTCCGGGTGTCGTTCACGAGGAGCATCTTCTGGTACAACTTGCACGTCGAGGGCAACGTCGTCATCCGGCGAAGCATTTGGGATGTTGATGTAGAATGCAGGCTGGCGGTATGGCTGCGACGTGTTCGGACTGTGTCCAAAAACACCGGACGTCCGTGCTGGGTTGGAAGCCAAAGAAGGGCGGGAGGAGCGCAGCGAGTCGACGGGCGACCGCTGCCGTTCGCGGCGAACAGGCCCATCGTGCTCTCGAACAGAGCCTACACGAGACGGCGGAGAGGTAGGGATCGGAATGGGAATCGGGATGGGCATTGGCATGGTCGACGCTCTGGACGCAGGCGGGATGTTCGGCATAGAAGCACTGGCAGGGTTGTGCACCACATTTGGGTGGTGGACAGCGCGGGGGCGCGGGCCTCTTGGCCGGTCACCTTCGTGTGGGATCCTCGATCGGCTTTCCGGTGACGAAGACGGAGACGATGAAGAGCCAGGCCTCCGGTCGTCCCTCCGCCTCGGGGAAACGGGCCTGGGCGGCTCGAATAGCTCCTTTGGCGGAGAGTTGGTCATAAACGGGAATTGTGCCTGTGATTGTTTTGGTGTAGCCAACGGGGTCGAATTTCCCGAGCGGTAGCGGCCGTTGACACCGGAGTCGTTGATGGCCGCTGGGCGTCGCGGATCCGGGTTGCTGGAGGCTTTGCTGACCACGGACTCATTGTCTTTGTGCGGCGGCGGTGGCCGACGGCGCTCGCTGTTTTGCCGTCTCAGGGGCGTGTTGGCGGAGCTCTTTTTAGACCGTTCGTCTGATGAATAGCCATCGTCTGGACGAATAATCGAGTCTCGGCGCTTTTTTGGGATCGAATCGCGCCGCGCTGGCTTTTGACGGTCCCGGTCTTGCTCGTTTAGTCGCCGATCCCGCTCCTTTTCCTTTTCCCTTTCTCTCTCCCTCTCCTTCTCTCTTTCTCTCTCGCGTTCCCGCTCTCGCTCTCTGGCCCGGTCTCTCTCCCAGTCGCGTTCGCGCTCCCTGTCCCGGTCTCTCTCGCGCTCCCGTTCACGATTCCGCGGTGGAGAGGATGGCCGTTTGTCGGTCCGCAGAAGGGGCGACGGGGGCGTACGGGACTTTGGTGGAGGGGAGGGTGATTTGCGTCCGGCACGAGAGCCGGCTCCTTCGTCGCGAGAGGATCGCTTGTATGAGGGCTGTCTGGACAATCGGTCTGTTTCGGAGAATGAAGTAGAGCGACGCTTCATGTTTGGATCCGAGGACATAGAGTTGCGTTCGGCGCGATCATGGGATCGTCTGTCGTCCTGAGACGATCGAGCGTCACCAGAGCGTGCCCGGCCGCTATCGGCCACGCTTGAGCTATGACTATGGCTGTGGCCATGGTCAAAGTAGGCGCGGTCCCGGCCGTTGGTGGTGTGTTTGATGAATGTTGGCGATAAGAAATCGTTGTCACGGTGGCCATTTCTGTCCCCTAAGCGATCGCGGCTGTCACGGCTGTCATGACTGTCATGGTGGCGGTCGCGTGACCGGTGATCAGAATGCGTGGACGATCTCGGCCGCCCAGAGCTTGCGATGTGGGCTCTGTCGTCATGCTGGATCTCCGTATCGATGCGCGGCAGGTCGAGGCGGCTCCTCCGTCTCTTGATTTCAGGCGTTGTCTTGGATGGCGTGGCCGCGGCCGCGACTGCCGCGGCTGCCGCCGCCGCCGTAAGGCCTGCTGCTGTGCCAAGGGACGAGCGGCGCTGCCGAGGGGTAGCGGTCGCACCGTCTTTCTCGCTTCCAATCGTAGAGGGCTCGGATATGGTTGAGTCATTCACGCCCGATTCGGAATCGATACGCGGCACGGTGAACTTGCGGCACGTGTTTGCCTCATATTCGGAAACCTTGTCTGGCGGTCGACTGGAACTGGGATGTGTATGGCCACTATCAAACGCGCCGCGAGAAGGTCCAGTGGGCGTGGAAGGCGAGCCAGTCGGTGTGATTGTCGATGCCGTGGATGTGATTGTGGAGGCTGTGGCCGTGATTGTGGAAGGGGGGCCCGTTGAATCGTGCGAGGTTTTCGAGGCATTCGAGGCGTTCGATGCGTGGGAGCCAGCAGCAGGCACGTGAGATCCGGGAGCACTAGACGTGCTTGAGCCAGATGTCCGGCCGTCGCCCTTGACGTCGCCCGCCGCCGTTCCTGTTTCCGCAGCCGGGGGCTTTGGAAGGATAACAAACCGGCGCTCGGGATTGTCCACTTCCAAAATTATAGGCACTTGGTCGATCTCGCCGCGCGGTATGGGTTCATCGCCGCTTGCCCTCAGCAGGCCTGCCGAGGCTGGGTCGTGCTCTTTCGCCAATGCATCGCGCTCGTCCTCGACGAAGGCGTTGAGCGGGTTGCTTCGTCGCCTGGAATAGGCCTGGTTCAGCGTGCGAGGTACGCGGCCGGAATCGTGACGTGGGAGGTGTTCGGATTGCGCGCGATCGTGGTTTCGATGGTAGTTGCTGTCGGTCCTAGATGGGACGGAAGAATGCGTGTTAGTATGCCGTCCGATCTCTCTGTCCACCTCATCTCTCTGTTTTGGCGGGGTAATGGGGAGGACTCACGAGTGCGAGCTATTGGTGTGATAATATCCCGGCCGCGAAGAGTGCTGCTCGTCGTCTCTGAACCGGCCGGCCATGCTGTGGTTTGTCTTGGATTTCCGCACACTGTTCAGATGGTTGTCGAAGTAGACATCGTCCTTTGCGCGGCGAAGCGGCGAAGATGGACGCGGTGGTGAGAAGTAAACAACGAGCGTTGGGCTTGTTTCCTTGTTTAGTTTCCGAAAGTACTTGCTACTTGAACGTTGGCTCAAGCTCAGGTTTAACGCCCCGGGCCTCGACTAGCGTTGCGGGACGGTGTTGGCCAGCAGGCCGGGCCTCGTTTAGTGCAGACGCGAAAAGCGCTTTGTCTTGGTTGTCTCACGCCCTGGAGGGAGTCGGTTCAGTACACGAAGCGAACGAAATCGTCAAAGTCGTTTAAATGTAGGAGAAGTGGCGATCCGAGTTGAGAATGGGGCGAGCTCGGTGAAGGCGATGTGCAGAAGAGAAAGTGGGAACGAATTGGGGAGAGCAAAGAGGAGAAAGAAGGGGAGGACGATGTTGGTCGAAGAATGGAGGAGAAATGCAGGGTCAATGCTGCCAACTGCAGTTGCTTGAAGGAGAAGGCTTCACAAGGCCGAATCAGACAAAGAAAACAAGAGAGAAATAAGAAACAGTCGGGGGGAAAGGAAACAAGAAACGAAACAGAGCCTCCAAAGGGAAAACCTGGCCGCAATGCACAGCCTTCACTTGAATGATGAAAGAGCAAGGTAGTGGGTCAAAGAGAGTTGATCGAAGAAGCACACTGGAAGAGGGTCGTGGAGGGGGAGGGGAGGTGAGGGACGGGAGTGTCAAGACGGGCGAGCGCGAGCAGGGGCGGACAGCAGAGGGCAGCCAGTGCCAGGCCGCCACCAAGCCAGCCTTACCTCTCGTCGCTGCTAGTTTGCCAGTCCGGCCAAGGTACGACGTAGGTCGGGATTCGTTGCAGCCTGTTGGGTCGGACAGGCCGCCCACACCCACACTTTGAAGCTTGGGCAAAGAGAGGTAGAGGATATGCAGAGAGGCTCAGACCAAGAGGGGGCGGCAGAGCTGTCTGGGCAAGGGAACAAGGGTCCCAGGGGTCAGGACGGAGCTGAAGGGAGGGGGGATTCAGGGTTATGCGGGTGATGGCGAGGTTGCAACCGGAGAGCAAAAACATACCAAGCAAAGCAAGGAAGTATGACATACAGAAAGAAGGTGAACGCTGTCCTCGCGCGGAAAGCTGCTGAAAAGGTGCAAAGGTGCTGGAAATCTGCTGGAAATATGCTGGAAAGCTGCCGGATCGGACGTCGTGTCTGTCGTCTTGCAGGGGTCGAGATCGAGAGAGCGACGCGAGTGGAGAGAGCCCACAGCAGTGGTATGCATGTGAGACCGAGATGGATCCTGGCCACCGCAACGACGCAATGCTCTTTGCCCAAAGAGCCGTTGCGAGTGCGCTAGAGCAAACTGGTTGGGCAGTCGGGCAGTCGGGCAGCCTTTTAAAGCGGCTGGGCAGGCTCTCCGGCGTGTGCTCTCTCTCACACTGCTGCGTTCTTGTATGCCGTCTTGTCGCCCCCTTTGTATCTTTGTCTCCTTTGCTGTCTCTCGCCGCAGCTGCATGCCGGCGGCCTGGCCATGCCACCGATCGTCCTATGTGAGCGGGCAGCGGCGCCACGCCTTCTTTTTTTCTGCCTGTGTTGCGTTCCGCATGCCAGGTGCGTCGGTCGTCTCAAATGGGGAGACGGAGGATGGATGGGGCGGACGGCGCTTTTGTTCTTGGTTCCTTGTTTCCGACCGCGCGCCATCTGCTCTTTCGTGTCGAGATGGCTGATGGCTGCCCAAAAACGAGGAACAGGGGGGAAAGACAAAGAGCGAGCAGCGCCAAAAGAAGCCAAGCGAGCCAAAGGATTCGACAGACGACAGGCGGTGGCCACCCAATGAAGGGGGGCGGCGTCTTGATTCGTGGCCGGCGATTCGTAAACGACTCGGAATTTGCTGTGTGTGTTGTGTTTGTTGTTGCGTTGTGCAGACCCCTTGTCACACCTGGGCACAGCATCTCTGTCGTGGTGGCGGTGGGATACGTTCTGGTGTCGGTCACGCCTGCCGTGCGCGGCACCTGCTTCTTCTGTGAATCTGTGAACCTGCTGCATGCGTCTCTGCCTCGTCGCTGCCGTCGGTGTCGTCGTCGTCGCCGCCCTGGTGCAGGAACGACCTGCCTTAGCTTACGCGTAGTTCCCAGATCAAGAAGGTACGACCAAGGCCTTCTCTTCTTTCTTGTTTATTTCCCTATTGCAGTCTGCCGCGTGTGCACAGGAATGAGCGTCCCTCGCAGATGCTGCCTCTTTGGACCGGCTTCTCCTGCTCGGTGACGATCTAAGGCGGAGCATCCTGCCCGATTTTCTTCCTCGTCTATCTATGGTTTTCGATTGCACTCTCACCGTCCCCTTATTTGCACTTCTTTTCTTTATTTGCCATTACTGTTTTTTTTGTACATTTGCCCATTTGCTGGCCTACTGTCTTGCGCCTTCCCGTCCTGCACGACGGACACCCACCGACCAAGAAACAGCACATCGTCTCAACCGCTGGCCCAGCACATGTGCGGCGGTTATGCACTTTGCCTTTGCGCTCGTGACACAAACGTTTTGTTTCCGGATATAGTACCGGGTGGGAAATGGCTCTTTTCCGGAGTGTCTGGCGGAAGCATGGCCCTTGCCTCGATGACTATGACTTTGCCCCGTCGTGAGAGTCAAGAGAGACATCGTGAGTCAAGTTCTTACCTGGCAAGAGCCCTGATGTCCTAGCCATGGCGGAAATCCTCACCAGCTGCCTGGTTCTGGCTGTCGACTCATGACGGCACTGGGCGTGCACTTTGCGTCACGCTCTCTGCACGATCGCAACTGCAGAAATCCCACTGGCAGAAATCCCACTGGAACGTCTCGGACAGTTTTCTTGGATCCGGCCGGAGACATCCTCTCATGTCTCTGTCCGACATGGCGCTGGCCTCCTCTACGTCATGGAGAGCTCTTCAGATGGCCCTTTTGAGGACTGTCAGGACCGCTTTGGGAAGCAATGTTTGCAAATTCGGGCTGATCCTTTATCCCACGCCCATCGATCGAGATGCATGCTAGATGCCATCTGAACTACTTGTCGATGAAGCGCCGCCCTGTACCGAACATGTCGGATCCTCACAGGAGAGACGAACAAGTGCACACAAGAAAGGCACGCGAGCATGATCGGCTTTTAGAATACGCATGTCAACATGCCATTTCTGCCATTTCTGCCATTTCAGATCAGCTGCTTTGGTTCTTGGCAACGAAGAAAATGGTGCCGAGAGGGCAAATGGCGGAGAGAAAATGTGCACAAAAGGGACACAACGCTGACGAGAAGGGCAGACGAGACGACACGCAGAATGAAAGAGATCACAGATCACAGAGTGCAAAAAGGGCAGAAAGATGCCCTGTGTGGTGAGCGAAAAGTGCATCTTTGTGCCAAGCTAACTTGATATTTTTCAAATACAGGTTACGTTGACCAGGTGCACCGTGATACTGTGCTGCTCTGAGCAACGAGCACACCAAAACGACCAGCTGATGGCCGTTCCGGCACCCGGCGAGGACGGGCGACATAGCGACCGAGGCACCAGAGGGCAGCACGAGAGTCAGATGACGCAGACGGTCTGCCAGCGGCCGTCGTCGCAAATCATGAATCGCACCATTCCACTGGCATGACAGACGTCACCGTACGCTGGACTTGGCTTCGGGCACACAAAAATGCCACAAAGGACACGCAAGGTTGGCGGACACAGCGCCGAGTGGCCATAACCGAGAGGCCACCGTTGGACATTGAATATTCGACAACGAACCCCGAAAGAAGAGAGAAGAGACGAGCGCGACACACATCGAGCGATGTCGGTCGGGGCAGCACAGTTAGCCAAAGATGAGAGATACGCTGGCGACCAAAGACGGTGGGTGCTTGTACAGCACGGCACGCCCCGCCTAGCCCCCGGCACCTTGTACCAAATCGTACACAGGCACAAAGCGGAAGTGGTCGACGGGCGAGTCCGATGTCGCAAAGCATCACCGAGCACAGTCTTGTGTGTATCAGACTACCGATGGACAGACGAACTTGGAGGGGTGAAGGCAGACCCAAAGGCAAACCCAAACCCAAGGCGGACGCCCTTCTAAATGTGTCACACATGAGAAGAGGCTCACCTGCAGCAACGATATGAGTCGACGGTCGAGCGGGGGTGAACAGATGAGGCTCTTCCACTGGCGTTGCAAATGAGGACGCCCGGTCAAACTGGCAGCCTGGCAGCCTGGCCAGGCATCATTCTTGTTGAATTCATGCTTGCCGGCTGTTGCTGAAAGCCTGTGAAAGACCCGGCTCAGCAGAGCCTCATCATTTGTCGTGGCCCGCCATTTGTTGCCATGCTAATATCTCCGCGTGGCTTAGACTCTCCCAGCTCGCCGCTTCACAGCCTCGTTTCGATGCAGCACCGGACTAGCGACTATGCACGAACAAATGACATGCATAGCACTTGGCACGCACACCCATCGTTCGGTATCGATTTGAGCAGGTGGAAAGACAGAAGAACCACACCTCCGAAATTTTTTAATTTTTTAAAAAAACGATTTCATGATTTGTCTATTTCTGATATTATGCCGCTGCCCCGAAACGCCAGATACAATGCCACCAGCACCGACTCTCCTGTTCGTCTCTGCAGACGTCCATGTCCCTCGTGCGGCCGATCCCGACGTCTAGTCCACCAGGAACTCCTCAATGTCCTTGTCCTCCTCGTCGCCCTGCGCGTCGGCCAGCTGCTGCTCGTGCGCCTCGAGCAGCTTGCGCACCATGCGCCGTTGCCGCTTGCGCGCGTTCTTGCCCCAGTCTGTGCCTGACGCCACGGCGCCCGGGATCGCGCCCTCGTCATCGCTGTCGTCCTCGTCGTCGCTCGTCGCGATCCCGGCCGCCGCAGCCGCCGCCTTCGATTTGCTGCTGCTCGCGATGCCGCGCAGGTCGTTGGCTGACAGCGCGGGCTTCTCGCCGTTGGCAATGGCGATGGCCTCGGCCAGCGATGCTTTCTCGTCGGCCTCGTGCTGCTTCATTTGGAAACGGCCGCCGAGCTTGATGATGTAGGGCCGCAGCAGCAAGTAGGCGCCGGCGATGACGACGAGGCGGATCCACTGGTGGATGTTGAGGCTGCCAAACGAGCCGGCGACGTTGTTGGCGAAGCGGCTGCCCACCAGGGACACGACATCGCCGAGGCCAGCCATTTTGTCGATGGGAAAAGAAGAAGGGGGTAGACTCGGTTTGCAGTTGTTTGCCGTCGTCGCGTCGCAGAGAGAAAAGTAGGAAGCCAACAAGGGATGGCTTTTCGGTGTCGCAAAAGGTTGTCGAGACAAAAAAGAAAGACGGAGACCAAAAAGAAAGAAAAGAGAAGAGACAAAAAGTCCAGAAAATATCGTCGGGGAGAGTCGTGTTCGCGTGCCGGGAATGTCGCGATGGAAGCCGGGAGAAGGAAAATCGCGAGTTGAGATGGAAGAAAAAAAATTAAATATGTAATTGCTAATGCGCGATTGTATGGACATATTTGCAGGGAACTTTGCATTATCCCGCGCGCCGCTCTATTGGCTGTACTTTCCCAATGTACAGCGCACTGTGAGTGGGCTTTCGGGTCGCCCGGCCAGTTGGGATCGCCACTAGAGCGCTAAAAGCCGCAAATAAACGGAAGGCACGATGGGCGTGCGGCGACTACAAGAAAACTTCCTGGCAGTTGCCGCTTTGGGCAGGCGGGTCCTCCAATGGGTCTGGCCCAATTGACCTAAGTATCTTAACAGTGCCGACAGCCGCACTGCGTGACAAGGCTGTCGCGTCTTCCCCACCACGAAAGCGCGTCACCTTCAACATCGCCAGCACAAACGACGTACAACGACAAAAGGCTGAGCAACGACAACATGGCCAACCAAGACGAGCAGGAGGTATTTATTCAGTCTCTTACTTCACGATCGATTGTATGTGTCTGCCCGCTAACGACCAGCTCAAATCCGCCCTCTGGTCCGCGGTCAGCGACCTCGTCGACCAGGAATCCATCAAGCAGAACCGCAACGCCACGCCCCAGTTCATCGGCGCCCTCGCCGACATGGTGTGGACGCAGATCGAGTCGGTCGCCGTCGATCTCGAGAGCTTCAGCCGCCATGCGGGGCGGTCGACCGTCACGACGGACGACGTGCTGCTGCTGGCGCGGCGCAACGAGGACCTGCACGACATTCTCAAGGAGCAGGTGGACGAGCGCAAGGCGGCGCGCGTGGCGACGGGCAAGAAGGGCAAGCAGCGGGTGTGAGTCGACGCGGGAGAGGTGAAGACCGTAGAAGACTGTCGAAGGCTGTACGATACGATGCCGTTATCCCCAAGGATGGGACGACGTGATGTGACCATGAACACAGTTTTGTTTTTATTGTATTTTTAATAAATACTTTTTCAATGACGAAATCTGACCTAACTCTGCAGTAACACAAAAAAATAATACCCGTCAACCGTATGCCGATGCCTTGTCCTTGCGCCTTGTTCGAGTCCTCCTAACGCCTGTAACATAAAGCAATAACGAACAATCTTTGTAGTCTCTGCTAGTACCTGTTCTGTATCAACCCTCCCCGACGTTGCTCACCGAGTAAGGTCGGCGGGATCGCTTTCGCGCTTCGATGCACCGAAGCCGAGCTTCTCCCGGACCACACGCATGAAGCTCCATCCCTGCTGGCTGCCCCGGTAGAGCCAGGAAACGCCGAGCACCACCAGGACGCCGACCGCCTTAATGGCAGCTTCCATCACGATGGCCATGGCGTAGTGGTTCGTCGCGTTCAGAGAGAAAGTCCCGCCGGGCACGAACGGGAACGGCACGGTACCGAGGTCGTACAGGTCGGCCACGGACTGGTCGTGCTGCAAGCGGTAGCTGCGGGCCAGCAGGCGAACAACCGCCGCCTCGCAGTCGACCAGTAGCAGCTTGGCACTCAGCGACGCGGCACTGGCGGCGAAGATCGACGCCGGCAGCCGCGACAGCATCGTGTCCGAGTTGAACGGTGCATTGACGCCCGGGTAGTAGACGCCCCTAAGGTACGTGCCGAGCGAGGGGCTGCCGCCGAAGGGGCCGAAGCCGTCGCCGTCGTAGCCGATACTAACGGTGGCGCTCTGGCGGAGCTCGGCCGACCACGCATTAGGCGGCGTGTCGCCCGCCGAGCCGGCCTCCACGTCGAAACTGATCAACGTCGCGCTGAGCTCAAACTCCTCTTCTTCGCTGATGTAGCCGTCGCCGCCGCCGCCGCTCGAGACGGTGTTCCGCCGGCGCGGGGCGTTGGTCGGCGAGCCCGGCGGGGGGGTCGTCGAGGTCCGGTGCTGTTGCTGGGTTGGCGTTGTTTCAGACGACGCCGAGGCCTCGCCCTCTCTCTCACGAGCGTTCTCGTCGGCAGTCTCGCCGGCGACGGCCATGTCCTCCTGGCCTCCGTCAATGGCGTTCCGCCGGGCGTTGTCGGTTTCATCTCCTTCACTGAAGATCCGCTGGCTGTCGGCTGGTGGCGGAGGAACAGCAGGCCGCCCCCGTGGCGCTATCGGCCGCGGCTGCGGCGGTGGAGGCACTGGCGGCCGCGGGGGCAGCACTTCGACGCTAGGAAGCCCTGCCAGCCGGCGCTCGCCCGTATATGGGTTAAATTCGGACACAGGACGCTGCAGGGGTGGGTTGGACGGCACGCCGAGCGTGTCAAAGATGGCGTAGTCCAGTTGGTGCATCAGTTGCTCACGCAGTTCTGTGTAGCCGTAGAACACAGCAATGGGTGCGACGCAGAGCGCGGCCTGCCCCGCCCACTGGATCAAGCCGCCGAGGGAGAGCGACGTCGGGAAGGGCGGCGGGCGGGCGATGGGCGACTCGCTGGAGAACGGAATGAAGAAGAGTGGTCCCGGAAGCCACGGGAATGCGGGAATGATGGCGAGCCGCTGGAGGCACGTAAAAACCTGGAGGTGCAGGCGCACGTACTTGATGGCAATGCGTTTCCTGGAGGGGTCAGTAAGACTGCAAACGAAACTGCAAACGGGCTTCAAACACAATCTGGCAAAACAAGCTTTAGGAAAATAAGGTCTGCGCAAAACAAACGCAGCCACCCGAGCGCACTGACCAGAGGCTCTCGCGGATGCTCTTCCGCTCCAGAGAGGCATGCCGCAGGAAACTATCAGCGACGCTCGCCGGGATACCGGTGGACAGAACATCAAAGAGCGAGTGAAGACCGTAGTCCTGTCGGAAGTGTCTCCAGGGCGGATGGTCGGCGAATCGTGTATAAAGCTACCTCGTTAGTGATGGCAAGAAAACGAGGCTCCGGCGACTAGGTACACCTACCAAGGCACGCTGCCGTAGCGGCTCCGCACCCCAGACGCCCAGGGCACCCAGCACCCGCGCAGGGTCCCAGAGCTTGCGCCCAAGCATGTCCTCGAGGTGCTGTTGGATCAGCTGGTTGTCGGATTCGGACTCAGCCGTCATGAGGCTGTCCGGCTCGGCAACGCCGATAACGTGCATGACCTCATTGTGCGACCGAACGATGTTGCGGTTGATGCGCTTCGTCTCCGCATTGACCGGCCGGCCACGCTCATCATAGTCTTGCGGTGGCTCGCGCGGGTTGGCCTCGCCATCGCCCAGCACGAGGATGTCGTATGGGGAGCGGCCCTGATGGAGAGGAGGAGGAGGAGGTTAGCAAAGCGAGGACAAAATGAGGGGGCGACAAGACAGCTCCAAGACTTACCAATGCCTGCGACGTCAATGGACCGAGCCTCGTCATTCTCGAAAAGGCGTGCACTGTTCACATGCCGTGCGCGACATGGGAGGACGTGGTTCGGGAAGGGGAAGCGGGAAGAAAGGCGAAAGCGAACGCTGTATCACCTTGGCTCCGTTCTGAATTCCGTAATAGCTCGCCAAGGGCAGGTGCTACAGGGGAGCTTCAGGCAGGAACGCAGGAACGCGCTTGGGGTAGGCGCAACTGGCAAGGCGCTGCACTGTGCGGAAACAGACGCCACTGTGGCTCAGCACAGTCTGCATTTCCGCGCTAAGATAACTTTATTTCTTATCGCAAAAAAAAGTTTGGAGCGACCAGCGGGCAACAGCAAAAGGCAGGAAGGAGCAAAGGACGGCAAAAAAAGTCGACCAGAAATCTTCACGGCGAGCGAGGAGCAACGTGACGATCTCAACCGCACGACCAACCGCACGACACCCTCCGACGATCCCCACGACTCTCCTACCCTTCGCCCACCATGGCGACCAAGCTCGCGTACAAGACGACCTTTGAGGTCGACCAGGTCATCCGGCCCATCTACACGGGCGGCTCCGTGGCCCTCGACAACGGCTCGCGCATTCTGGCGACGACGCTCGGCGAAGATGCTGTTCTCACAGACCCGGCGACGGGCAAGCTGTTTGCGCGCATTGAGGGTGTATGTATACCAAGGGATGGGGTGCAATTGCAATTGGCATGAGTGGGAGTTTTGTTGGGCTGCGACTAACATGGTGTCCAGGATGGCGAACCGATCTCGACATTAATATGTAGGTTTTATGTCCTTCTCCTTTTCTTACTTTGACTACCCAGACCGCATACTAACTTCTCAGTAACACCCTCGGCATCCCACCTCGTCGTCTGCTCGCGGTCCCTGGCCATGCGCATCTACGCCCTGCACGTGTCCGAGGACCTGGACGCCGTCGAGCCGACGCTCCTGCGCACGCTCAAGCCGCACGCCACGCCGGCCGTCGTCCTCGCCGTGGACCGCACGAGCACGCTCCTGGCCACGGGTGCCGCCGACGGCAACATCAAGGTGTGGGACATCCGCGGCGGCTTTGTGACGCACACGTTCCGCGGGCCCAGTGTGCTCGTTTCGGCGCTGCACTTTTTCGAGGTTGCCGCAACGGCAGGTGGCTCTGATGCAGTACAGGACGGCAAGAAGAAGAAGAACAAGAACAAGGGTGGCCAGCAGCAGCAGAGTCTCTCCGAATCGCAAGCACAGGCCGACAGCACGGCCCTGGAGCTGACGTCGACCCGCTTTCGGCTGGCCTCTGGTAGCCAGGACGGCAAGGTGCGCGTGTGGGACCTGCACAAGCGCGCCGTCGTGGCCAACCTCGACGCACACGTGTCCGACGTGCAGGCGATCGACTACTCGCCGGCGCAGAACGTCTTTGTGACGGCCGGCCGCGACAAGACCATCATCTGGTGGGACGCCAAGACGTGGACGTCGCGGCGCGTGGTGCCGACTTTTGAGCTGATTGAGGCGGCCGGCTTTGTGACGAGCAGCACCGAGGGTGCGGACGAGGACGCGGACAGTGGCGCTGTGACTTACTCGGCGGGCGCCAACGGCTGCATCCGGCTGTGGGAGACGCGCACGGGCCGCGAGATCACGGCCGAGCAGACGGCGCGGTCGGACGAGGAGTCGATTGTCGCCGCGCTCTTCCGGCCTGCGCAGTCGACGCTGCTGTGCGTACAGATGGACCAGACGCTGGCGCTGTACCCTGTGCCCTCGCCGCGCGAGCTGCTGCAGGCGTTCGCCAGCAAGGCAAAGGCCGGCAGCGACAGCGGCCTCGCGCCTCTCGAGCCGTCGCGGCGCATTTCGGGTACACACGACGACGTCATTGACCTCGCCTTTTTGCTGCCGGACCAGTCGCTTCTGGCCCTCGGCACCAACTCGGAGGACGTGCGCATCGTCTCGGTGGCCGACCCGACTGCCTCTTCGACCCCGAATGGCGCCTACTTTGGCCAGGACGTGGCCCTGCTCAAGGGCCACACCGACATTGTCGTCACGCTCGACGTCGACTGGTCTGGTCACTGGGTGGCCACCGGTGCCAAGGACAACAGCGCGCGGCTGTGGCGTGTCGACCAGTCGGCGGTGGCCGCGGGCGGCAATAAGGAGTACAGCTGCTACGCCGCCTTTGCCGGCCACGCCGAGTCGGTCGGCGCCGTCGCGCTGCCCAAGGCCGTTCCCGAACCGGGCACGCCCGCTTTTGAGGATCCGCTCAACCACCCTCCTGCTTTCCTGGTGACCGGCTCGCAGGACCTGACGGTCAAGCGCTGGGACATCCCGCGGCAGGCGCCCACCGCGTCGTCCGCGCAGCAGCGCGCCCTCTTCACCCGCAAGGCCCACGACAAGGATATCAACGCGTTGGACGTGGACGCCGCCGGCCAGCTGTTTGCGTCGTCGTCGCAGGACCGCACCGTCAAGATCTGGTCGGTGCGCGAGGGCGAGGTGCAGGGCATCCTGCGGGGCCACCGCCGCGGCGTGTGGTCCGTCAAGTTTGCGCCGCTGCACACACCCTCGCTGACGAGCGACACGGGCACTGTGGCGGGCGGCAGCCGCGGCTTTGTGCTGACCGGCAGCGGTGACAAGACGGTGAAGCTGTGGAGCCTGGCGGACTACGCCTGCCTGCGGACGTTTGAGGGCCACACGAACAGTGTTCTCAAAGTGGCGTGGTTGGGCAACGGTGGCGATGCGGAAAATAAAGACAGCAACGATAACGACGAGGACGCGGACGACAACGATGACGACGAATACATGGATCTCGACGACGATGAGCGCCCGTCGCGCCGCAACGCATCCTCCAACCGCGGCCCAGCGCCCGTGCTTTTTGCCAGCGCCGGCGGTGACGGTCTCGTCAAGGTCTGGGACGCCGCGTCGGGCGAGGCCGCATGCACGCTCGATAACCACGAGGACCGCGTGTGGGCCCTGGCCGTGCGCAACCCGGCGCCGACCACCGCTGCAACAACCTCATCCAAGAAGCGCCTCCCGCGCATGTTTGTGTCCGGCGGTGGCGACGCCACCATCTCTTTCTGGCGCGACACCACCGCCTCGACCGTGGCCGCCGCCGCCGAGGCCGCCAAGGAGCGCGTCGAGCAGGAACAGCAGCTGTCCAACCACATGCGCCGCGGTGCGTACCGCGAGGCCCTGACACTGGCCCTGCAGCTCAACCAGCCGGGCCGCCTGCTGTCCGTCCTGTCGCAGGTCGGCGAGTACGGCGCCAACCCGGGCGTCGACGCCGCGCTGGCCTCGCTGACCGACGACCAGCTCTACCTGTTGCTGCTGCGCGTGCGCGACTGGAACACCAACGGGCGCACGTCCACGGTGGCCCAGCGCGTGCTGGCCTCGATTGTGCGCAGCTACCCGGCGACGCGGCTGGCCGGCCTCGCCC